>WEIU01004614.1:43997-139632 GCA_013389925.1 Aegithalos caudatus
ACAAAGATTCAAGTTACTATCACTTATCTATTTTCCTTGACCAGCCTTCAGCAGCTCAACAATGAGCACTACCCCTACCATCACCCTGGATGTCACACTTGGCTGTCCCACAGTCATTGCTCAGTCTTTACCTAGGTCAGAAACTACCCTGCCTTTAGCATTCCTATTTCCCCTAAGTCATAAGTATTCTTTAAAGGAAAGTTTTTCACAAATCTGCTAGATCCCAAAACCATAGATGCCAAATATTTTGAAGGACACAGGGTATAATTTCTCTCTGCTACTTGACCCCAGGCCTATGTTTTCCCCAAGGTGTTGTCCACTGTGTCAAAATACTGATTGTCCTGTCTTCTCAGTAACAGTCTCAACATTATTTTCCTGTTGTTCTCCACATCAGACAATAGATTATGCACCTCAATACAGGTATGAGAATTTACTGGTTCTTAGTCCACAGTTTTTATTTGATGCATGCTTATGACTACACTGGGCCAAATGTTATTGCTAGCTACATCAGCAACTTTGGACTCAAAAGGTTTGCTTCAATAGATTTAGAATGGACTCATAGCAGCACAAAACTGATGTAGGGAGAGATGAAATAAGAGAATACCCTTATCAAACAACAATTACAGAAACGTAATTTTTATTATTTTCCTTTTATTATTGACCTGCCAGGAACACTAACCAACACGGCTAGAAGATTAGGAAATATCTAAACTACAATTATATGCACAACTGTTTAGACACTAGCAACTTCCAGAAAACATTCCAAGTCCTAGAAAACATTAATATATCACCCACATAATTATTTTTACAGAACCTTTAAGTCATCTGTATGGAATGAATTCAGATACTTAATCTAGTACAAAGCCAGAACAAAGGTTTACCTATGAATGTTATTGTAGAAAGTTCTACAGATGCCATTTCTTACATTTTCTTAGCAATCACCCTTCAAGTGTTCCTGTAACTAATTATTTGATCTCTGTCCTGTTTTGTTTTGTTTTGTTTTTAATAAAAGGAACCATATTAATAGTCAATCTGAAATTTGCAAAAAACAATGCAAGATGATGGAAACAAAGCAAACCTGACAAAACTTCTCTAGCCTTAAAACCAGGTGAACACTGAACCTCACTTACACCTTAACAGCGTGAGGGGTGGTTATTCATACAGAGATTACTTCTCACCAAGGGTTTTTCCTCCGAAAGAGCAAAGAGTAGAGATGCTGGTGTGGCTAAGGCACACTGTGAATGATACCAGTACCAGTGCTGGCTGCACTCTCTACCAGGGAGACTTGCAGCACTGAATTGGTGCCTTCCAGATTCTATGAGTCCCTAAAGCAATAGTTAAGTTTTCAAAACAAGAGGCAAGTTAATCAGAAAATTGCTGAGCATATCCTTGGAGCCAGAAGTATTCTTCTACTTACCCTCCCAGTCCTTCATGTCAATAATGCAGAATTATTAATTTAAGTTAATTACGTATTACTGATGCCTAAGCATAAACACAGAAAAGTCATTCTAGCCCCTAAAAGTTACGAATATCCTTCTTCTAAGCAGGAACTTATTTCCTAGTAGGAGAACACGACTTTGAAGTGGTTTGTCTTTTTTCCTTTCCATAAGCAATATACAGAAGTTCAATTATTCATAAGAATGACTAGTCATGTAAATACAGACTGGAAGGCTGAGCACCATGTTGCCAAAACAAAAAAGGCAGTTTTAGCCCATCCCTTGCTAGGAGGATATGATCTCAGGAACCCTGGCTGGGAAAAGCAAGGTTCATAAATCAGCATTTACACCATGTAGGGAGACCACTTACAGAAGGTTAGAACATACATACAGTGTGAAGTTTTACAACAGGAGATTTACAACAGTTTGAGTCAATAATGCAAAAACATAACCAGAGAGCACCTGTCTATCAAATTATAGTCTGAAAATCAAAGCACAACTCTCAAAAATCTTGTCCACATGAAACTGATGTCTTGATTCCTCCAGAAGGCTGAAGTTTGCTGGTCAACTACATTCAGGGGATTCGCTAATTCTTGCAATATGTCTTCATAAGGAGCATCTTCTGCTCTTTAAAACAGCAATTGTGCCTGCTTCAATCAGAAAGAGAGAATAGAATGATTTGGTATTTCTGTTGGCTAGTTATAAGAGATCTAGTCTAGATTAGTCCTGCTTGAGTGGCATCATAAATGGCTCCATTCCCCAGCAGTAGTCTACTTCAGATGGGAACCTGACAACCTCTACTTAGCGTGTCTTTCATAGTACGCAATGAAGTGTAAAAACTGCTGTGAAAAAGCCTGTGTTTCAAAACAAACCATCTTGGTAATAAGCATTTAAAACCACTTTTTTATTAATATATTTCTTTGTGTACAAAACAAAAGCTTAATGCTGCAACAAGCCTTGGACAACGTTTTTGTTTGTTTTGCTGTTTTTCGGGTTTTTTCTCTCTAAATGAAGTACCGCAGCAGCTTTTAGAAGGTCCAAAATAAAGTATTTGAAATAAAGCGTTAAAGTGAGGCTTATGAAAGAGTTGCTTTTCCCCTCATGAAAGCTTAATAACATGGGGTTTTCAACCCAAAAAGCTTAATCAAAATCAAAAATGGAAATCCTAAATTAGTAAATATTAAATTTAACCACATTTATATCTCAGGTATTAGCAAATACCTTTGGTCTACAGAGATACAGCCCCTTCTAATCCTTATCTGAATTTGCAATTAAGACTTCAGAGCTACAGATATCTGTACACAGTTCTGTACACAGCTCTGCTCTCTTATTTTTAAATTATTGGACCCAAATCAAATCAGTCTTCAAATACATTGGAAAGTAAATGTCTGATGTCTAATTGAACTAATAGATAACACTCTTTTTAATACTGTTAATGCTTAGTGTGGGCTTCACACTGACAGAAGGAAGGGGAGGGAGAGAATTAGAAAAAATCCACATAGAAAACCTTGTCATTATATTATTACCATGCAGTTCCTTGGTATAAAGATAAAGCTAATATTTACGAATTATTTGTTTTGTTGTCATCAATCCCCTCCCCTCCAAAAATAAAAAACCGAAAATTTCTAAATGCATTAGGAACTAGATTGTTCCTCTCTTTCACTAATTGTCACCTCCAATAGGACATTGTAAGAGCCTGAAAATGAAGCACTTAAGAGTTTTCTTTTCCAATCTCTTGTGGGCTTCTCTCAGTTTATCGCAAATGAACAATCGTGTTGGAAGGGGCACCGTCTGTTTAATGTCATTAGTGATTGTTTCATAAAACAAACAGCTGCTCCACCATTCTGCTGCAGTTAATCTTAAATCTAAACGTGGCGGCACTTGGGGAGAGTCTCAAACATGGTTTGTTCTAACCAATGCAGGGCTCTTAATCTATTGCAAGTCAAGGCGCTTATCTCTCTGCTCAGCTCAGAGCAGTGATTTCTTTGTCCAAATATCAAACCAAACCCAGTTAATATCATGCTTCCAGCCTTTTCCCAAAGATTTTTCCTCCTTAAATTGTGTCCAAAGCCTAAGGCATATTTATTTATTGCTTATGCCATTTCATGCTTATTTTTCAATATTAGCAAAGTCAAACTATTTCCAAGTTAGTGCACAAGGGTATTTCAATGAGCTCAATCAGCCAGGTGAACTGATAACTTGGAGATTTACTTAATTGTGCTGGAAAATCATTCATTCTGGATTAAGCCTATAATGGCACATGTGTTTATAACAATTGAGGGGTTTATACAAAGGCTCAAGTCAAAGAGTATTAATCACCTTAAACTTTCATTAGTATTTGTAGAAGCAAAGGTTGCCATCACTTCACAGGTTCAAATTTATAGCAGCAGCAGCCAGTAGAACCCAGCAACACAAAAAGACACCAATAACCAATCCTAGTGCTGAAGAAAATTTCACAATAGCTTCTGCAAATGCCTCTTATCATGTTCCTCCATGAAAAAATTGAAATGTACCCCATATACTTTCTAGTGCTACCACACCCTTCTCTGATACACAAGGGTGGGTATATTTTGACTGCTTGCATATTTGGAAAATTACATTGTGTTCCCATGGGTATTAGTGAAAAGAGGTAATATCTCTAGTGCACTTGTATACAATAGATTTTAACTCTTCTCACTTCTCTTAAATCTGTGAAGTCTGGCAGGAATTACAAAGTCCTGAATTTGAGACAAATGCTTACATGTGTTCTTGCAAAGTAAGAAGACGAAAGTTTCTTTTGACCAAAAGGTAATCCAAGTGACTGGGGCTGAGTAAGAGGACAGACATCTCCTATGGCAAGTGCTTGCATGATGGGGGAAAATGGAAAAAAAGGAAAGGTTTTGCTGCTCAAGGTAAGCCTGAAGCAATTTTTTGGCCTTACTTTTACCAATGCATCATGCTCTAAGCTCCATGGACAAAAGCCTCAACAGCAAAAGAATCCTGAGCATTTGCTCACCAAGGAAGAATTTAAATTAAGTAGAATTGGTGCTCACCTCTAAAAATTCTTAGAGGTAAGCAAAAGCCATGTCAGGCAAACACTGGTGGGCAGGTATACCAAAAACATCTTCTATAATGCCACAATACTGATGCTTATATAGTTTATATAGATACTCCCTGGTTATATTTAGCACACTAAGCTACAGATAATTGTCAATACAGTAAAAGTATACATTTTTTTTTCTTTCTCTTCATTTAGAAAAATCAAAAGGAACCAAAACCAGCAATACATGTGAGCCCCTACTCTTTTCTGGTCTGTCCCTCAGGACTTGTATTATGCTCCTTTAATAAACAAAAATAATAGTCTTTTTATTTTCTCATTAAACAAAAAAAATAAAAAGGTGGGGTAAAGAGAGAGAAAGAAAATCAATTCAACTCAGGGTTTTTCCACATCTTCATATCACTTCCCATCTCAACTGGCTGGAGTAGAATTTCAATTAACTGGTAGGAGTCCAAGAGAAGCCTGGCTGCCTCTGTTGCTCCCGGTCATGCCCTATAATTGTAGAGGGACCTGCATTTTTCAGCCAATGACGAGGCTTACAAAAATAGATACACTGAGTTATTTGATAAAGGAACCAAAGCCTGTCACTCCTGTTCAAGTGCCAAACAACATGAGAGCGAGTAAGATTGTGTTCAGATCCCAAACTGGCCAGGCTTATTATCCCACAGAGCCATCTCTCATATAGGGGGTGGGGGGAAGGGTTGGGAGAGGCCACAAAGAAAACTAAAAAGAAAAAAAAAAAAAGGAAGAAAAGAAGCAACATCACATGAAAAACAGTCAATTTGAAATCTTTTTTTTTTTTTTTTTTTTTTTTTTTTAAAAAAAAAAANTTTTTTAAAGAAAAATTAACTTCTCTGTTTCCAGCCTGTCACCTTTCCAGAAAGCTCTCCAGTATGAGGCAGAAGTGGTATCTTTATGTCTTTCCTACACATCTCTCTGCAAAGAGGAGAAATGTTGGCAGGTATAAGTCCTCTCTTGTGCTCAAAAATAATCTTGAATCTCAAATAACATTCTTCTGAAGAACAATTGTTAAAGCATTAAGAGATAAAAATAACTGCTAACAGCTCTCTGCACCAAAATTTTGGGCAAGGTGTTTGTAATTCTGTAGAGTTATAAAGCCTCATCTCTAACATATATTTTACTGGACAATTAATGGATCCCTTTTAAAAAAAGTACTTTTATCAAAGAGAAATAAGCATGTTCATAACTAAGTGCTGATAGAATATCTTTGGTTTATGAGAAATAGTTGAATGAATGCTTGTACTTCTATTTACTCTTAGTAACAGCCATCAACATCAATCCCAGCATTTTTCCTCTGCCCTTCATTACATTTATTTCTGAGCATCAGAAGTATTTGGGTCTACAGCAATTCAAAGACATTACTAAATGCATCATAATGCTCAACGTTTCCTGATTATATGAGTCATATAATATTACAAGGCATATTCTCACAGAAATATGTTGCAGTGTCTGTCCTAGATTGCCCCTAAGCGGACAAGCCAAGTGGAGTGAGCCCTGTTGCAGTGCTACTTTGCGCTCACCATGATACAGGTGTGCCCCATATTTTATTAAAAAAGCAGAGGTCACTGTTTGAAGGTGCCCCTCCTAATGCACCAGTGTATTAGGTTAATATTTTCTACTTTATAATCAAGAAATTGTACCCAGTTTTAAAGACCAATTATTGAAAGAGCCAGTGAAAATAAAGTCGTAATTATCAAGCACAGACTTTCTACTTTCTAGGGCCGATGTAGGTCGGACAAAATATGTTCTGTCAGAGCAAACTCAACCAACAACTCTCTGCAGATCCTGTAGGCCTGATCCAAAAGTCAGAGTTTATTTAGAGCCCAATCTGAAACAAGGTCTATTCTCTTGTTTTTGAGATGTCAAAGGCTGTCACGCAGAGTAACCCCACACACCTGTCAGCTCCCTTTGCCACCACAGACTGGTCCATCTTCCCCAGCAGATTAAAAGGAGGGCAGCAGCCTGCTGCTGAAGCTGGTAGCAAAACCTGAGCAGACAACAGCAGGGTGATGCTATTGCTCCCCCCTCAGCAATGCAAAGACATCTGTGAACACCTTGTTCAGGTGGGACCTACAAGGAACCAAAGGGCAATTCCTAGCAGAAGCAACATAAAATATTCTTTAATCCCCATAAGCTTCAGATTCATTTGCATTTGGATAACAAAACAAATCCTTGCATCCATCTTGGAAAACTTATGCCATGCTCTTCCTTCTCAACAAAAATGTCACTATGCTGTCAAACAAGTAACGAATCACAGCACTGGGATTAGTAACTCTTCAAATAAAATAATCTCTGCAAATAATCACCTCTCAGTTTCTCTCATCTTCATTTTCTCAGTTCCTGCTCTTCCTCCTCTTAGTTACTTTCTTATGATCTTATCCACATATTAATTCCCCCTATTTTGCTCATTTCATTCTTCTCTGTCCTTTTTTCCCCTCTACTTGTACAATTTCTTCTCTGCCTGACCAGTAACTTTAATTACATCTGAATTACAGAAGTCTAATTTGAAAACCCTTGGTCAAATGCTCCATTCAGCAACCACTTCCACTGAAAAAGAAACACAGATCCAGACCAAAATGCCACACACAGACATGAACATGTGATCTCAGGCTTACAGACATATGGGCATTTGTGCCTGGTGGTGTGCTTCATTTATTAATAATATGGGTACAAAGCAAAAAGAAACACTCAGGACTACTGTCCTGGAAACCCATCCTGATATGCAAATCCAAAAACAATCATCAACACTATTGTATTTTTACTTATCAAGAGGCTATTTAAACAATGAGATACAAGCCCTTTCAACAACTTGGACTTTGTAACAGGGGTTACCATAAAGATCAGGCTGGCTTTGATTTCCAAGTACTGTAAATATGGAAAATCTAAGTCTACCCTTTTAAATGGCACTCTGGGCAGTTTATAGTTAATCAGTTGAACACCTTCAATGAATGAAATTCCCATAGGAAAGAAGGCTTCAGAATCTATTCACTAGGAGCCCCAGTTACTAGTATAAGAAATACTGTTCTAAGTATTATAGAAATGTTCCTCCTCCTGACTGCTACTTTGTCTCTATAATACCCCAAAACTCGCCGCTTAGTCTTGGCATATTCTTAACTGTCCAGTCTTCAGGCCCTGAATTTAATGGGTTTCTGTCCAAAGACTGGAGAGCTCACCTCATGAACCTAAATGTTGTGTCTTTTAAATGGTATTAAAATTTTATACATACAGGTTGAATCAAAATGTGATTTATCATCCTTTCTTATTTTTACACTTCTATATTTACACTTGCTATGGACAATCTTCTTTGTGGCATGTTCAGCCTGTTAGTCCTCAGTTTGCCTTCTGTGTCAAGTTTTCTATTAAGACATTTTTCAGGTAACAGTAGAGATTTCTATTTGAGAAAATAAAAAAAAAACTAATTCTTTTACCTAATCTTGTCAAACATCACAGCATGCTCCAAGGCATCTCTACTGGACCACCTCAAAAGACTGAACAGAGTATTTGTAATTGTGAAAAACCTGAATTTTTTATCTTGATAATGAAATGGGACAAGAGGAAATTTTACTTCTTGTTTGTTAAAAAAGACTGAATTTTATTTAGAAATAGATAGTCTATAGAAAAACTTAATGGGAAAACTGGGGACTCTGTGTTTGAGAAATGAATGCAAACTAATGTGGCTTGTACAGCAGTAGTGAAATAAGCTGAGTGCTTCAGAAGAACAAATTTAATTCCCTTGAATTTTCATCAGCCCATAAACCCAACAGTCTGGGAGAACAGTCACCCTGCATCATTAGCAGAGTATAAAGGTAAACCCATCACATCACACAAAGCCAGTTGGCTCTGCAATAGTTGCAGGCCAGCAGAAACCTTCTGTGGCACCCAAGCTTCTAAAAATAATTATCACTGTTGTTATTAATAACAACATCAATGCAAGCAACTAGTACTAGGAAGGAATATTCACAATTCCATTGCATTACTGTACACAGTTTTCTCAAGGGCACATTTGTTGTCAACTGCTACCCACAGCTACAGATAAGATCATGGTGGAGGTTTTTCAAATTCATAAATATGAATATAGAAGTCTAAACCTGACTTTTATGCTGATTTTACTTTCATGAGATTCTGCTTTCAAACTGTATAGCTGTAGAGCAGTTTCACAGTGAGCATGCAGACAGCAACAATATGGATTTGTCTGCATACAGTAGCTTCATGTCCAGCTTCCTAGTGCAATCTACAAGGGAGTAGCACCCAAACAAAAAAAATCTGCCCATATTTAGAACCCAAAACGTTTTTATATTTTTAATAATGACATCTGATGAGAAACCACAGCTGCTCTCCCACACTAAGTATCTATGGAAAACTCCACATAGTCATTCCAAGGGAGGGGAAAAAACAATAATCCTTCAGCCATTTTGCACATCCATTTCAGAATGCAGCAATAACCTCATGCACTGTTTGCAGAAAACAACAGAAGGACAGGTTTAGGTCAGGGAGATGGCTTCTTACAGGCTGTTAACAACCCCATTTGATTCTCTCTTATACATTTTTAAGAATCAAAGCAGTGCAGCAAACTGGCTTGATGCAGATAAATATCTGCACAAAGGAGGGAGCTTGATGGTTAGTATCTCATTAGTGTGCCATAAGGATTGAACAGACTGAACAAATTTCCCCAGTTTTTCACCTCCTTTTTTCTTGGAAAAGTTGAAAGAACAAAAATAAAATACTACAAATACGAGGAGTTCAGATCACAAATGGTATGCATAATACCACAAGTAACTTCTTGTATCAGAAAGTACTTTTATCTGAAGAGTTCAAGGCACTACAACCAAAACCCAACTTGCAACAGGTCTAATGTATTTTGCATCCCAAATGTGCTCCTGAACCTGACTAGCTTGCTCTTGGCTTTAAGCACAAATTTAATTTCCACTAGAGATGCAGTGAATTACACTGATCTAATTTAAGCAACAGTGAACTTTATTAACCTCGTGGGATTGCCAAGGTTTTCAGCACTTCTTTTTGGGACCGCACACTGGTGTGCTGAGTTCCCCAGAAGAATTTCCAACAGCAGGAGGTGGTCACCTTTGAAAAGTTTTAACAAGTGTATGCACTTAACTATATATTCAGATACATGTATTTGTGGCTATATACCCACAAACTTATAGTGCACAGAGCCGTGTGTGCATGCAGTCTACAGGCTGCTTTTCAACTATCAAGCAATCGCTGGAGGAACAGTGAATGGGCAGCTATTATACAGGTTGCATTCTCTCTAGGGCATCTGTAGTAGTGTGGTTAATTGCTACACAAGCATCACAAGAATGATATGGCCCTGAAAATCTCCGAAGGCCAAAGGTATTACATCTTCCTTGACCAATTCAAATGCTGAGTCGAGATTTGTAAAGCGGGCTTTGTGGTGAGAAGCTCTGCCAGTTTGGGATTAGGCAGAAATAACAAACATCATTTGAGTGAAGATCTCAAAGTGGAGTTGGACACTGATTTTCAAGGGGAAATATTTTCTCTCCTGCCACAAGCTCTTTCCTGCATGGAGATGGAAGTGTGACAATTGCAATAATAAACAATTCCATAGGAGATGCATAACTGCTACTACCAGTACTAATTTGTTCCTGTAGTTGGGGAATGTTTTCTAAATGTTCACATAGACAGTTACTATTCATTGTTTGTATTACCACTGTGCTTATAACTGCGCTCATAGACCATGACCTACTGTCTTGTAAATGCTGAAGAAGTTCCAAACAAAAGGACAGTTCACACTACAATATAATATGGCTGTAAATTTGAGCTGGCATCAACAGTCAATGAAATAGTCTGACAATGAAACAACCAGGAACACAGAAATTGCCACATGGGCTCAAATCTAGTTTCCTCTAGAACTATAAGCAGAATGTGATGTGTCAGCAGAAAATGAAAAAAAAAACCTTTGCACTAGGCAGATCTGGGATAACCCATCCCCCAGGAATGTGTCCTTGCAATGTCTCCTAGCAATTAGAGTGCAAACTTAAAGCATACAATTTCAGATCTCTTTTAGTAGTCCTTTTTTAATAGATCATAACAACACAGAATATTCTCATTCATATAAATTGCCAGACCTTTTCCTAAAACTCATTAAGTCCCCTAGTAACTTCCCCAGAGCAAAGAAGTCCATTATCTAATTGCACATCAGGTGAAAAATTATTATTTATCAGCCCTCTTTTTATAATGTTCCCCTGTTCTTGTATTATGAGAAAGAGAGAAAAACTCTTCCCAAACTGCCTTCTCTATGCAAAAGAATGAATTTTAGAGTATTATTTTCTTTTTTATTCATCTCCTCTCAAAGGTAGCAATCCCAGTCTTTTCAATCTCTCCTCATATGAGAGTTTTCCCATGTGCCTGATCATTCTTCCTGCCTCACTTCGAGCTCCTGGTAAATCTGTAATACCCTATTTGAGATGGTGTAACCCACTTGATGAACCAGCATCATTTACATAATGGCATTACTGTATTTTCCATATTACTCTTTATTCTCTCCTCATGTTCCTAAACCTGTCTTTTGACTGAACCAGATGTTTTCAAGTATCCACTGGTACTGATAGCTGGGTTTCTTTCCTGAATCATAGAGTTACTTAATAGTACACTAGGCAAACAGTAAAATTTTTAGGCAGACAAGTAGCAAACTTTTCCATCCCAGTTGTTATTACTGGGCATTTATCTTCAAAGAATTTCATGTATCACTATGCATTAAGTCCTTTAGAAATTTCCTACAGTCTCTGATCTAAACCAAAAACCAACCAACCAAAAAACCCCAGGCATGCAACAGCTTCCTTAGGCTATCAACTCATGCCTGGAATAAAGCCTTACAAAGGTGAGAATGTGTAGGAATGCTCCTGCCAGTTTCTCTTGTGAAACTACCAACTAGATGGGAAAAACTTACTACACAGGGAAGAATTACCTATACAGAACTGAACCCTCTGCATAAAACTCCATCAACTGAAATCCCATTCAATTACTACAAAAACTGGAGCTGAATTACAACTGATTAGAGGTAAATGTTGCCATATTGTGCAAGTGACTACACTCTACTGAAATCAGCATGCTGGGTTTTTACTTCAATTCCTTTTGTTATTATAACTCAGCAGACTGGAAATTTTTGAAAATAAAAGTAGTCTGAATCTCTCCCAGCGAAGGAGTCTCCCTGTATATGAGTTTTGTCCCATCTCTCATTACAAGCCAGTGCACTGTTCCCCAGCTTACTCGAGCTCCAGCCAAAAAGCTAGGCTGTTAATTTATGCTTTAGAGAAGAAGGATAAACTACAGCCAGCAATTCATGGATCAAACAGGTAGAACAACCTGAACCCACAGTGCACCACCAGCATATGCCACAGATAAGATTCAAACTGTTATATTCATGTCTGACTTATGGAGTATTAGTGATATAGCAATACTAAGCATTAGTTACATTGTGTTCATATAACTGTAATTCCTTATGACTAAAAACCTGTATCAAACAGTTTTTGCCAATTATTTTGAGGACTTTTTTCAATGCTTTTCTCACCTAACTCTTCTCTATTATATATATGATCCCCACAAATCATCTCTTTGAAACAGGCTCATTTAATTTATTTAACAGCATGAAAGACTCTAATTTAAAAAAAAAATATGGAAAAAGAAAAAAGTAAGAGAAAATAATAGAGTATTTTAGGATGAGCAGTTTATTCCTCAGCCATGATCTTCATAGCTCAGTCTTTACACTATGGAACTGTTAAGTCAGTCTGAAAAAAAACCAAGTCTGGTCTACAGCCAGATTCCCAATATTTCTCTGGAAAAAAGGCCCAAAAATCTTCAGTATTAATTATTGCAAGAAACTAAGAAGTTGCTTTGACCTGGTGCCTCAAAAGCCTTTTTCAGGAAATGCAGAGAAGTTAAAGGCATGAGTTCTCCAGGCACCAGAGCAGAAGGTGTACACGCTTTGCACTGCACAGTACGTTAGGGATAGGGAAGCCCTCTGGAGCTATATCACAGATGTCTGGATCAGCTGACATCCAAACACAGTTAGTGGATGGAGGAGAGGTCCTCCAGAAGGATACTCACACACCCTAACTGAACATCTGAAGTAGGATGTGGAAATCTTTCTTTGCAGCATGCTTTTCTAAAGATACACATTTACAACTGCCCCTGAAATTCAGGGGGAATACTACAGCAAGAGGTTGTAAGGAATCACAATTTACCAGCATCTCACTCTCACCTACAGAAAAAGAAAACTAGAACAATGCTGGTAGGTTACACACAAATCTTACCAAGCCTAGTGAGGAGCAATTTATAAGGATCCTCTTGAGTTATAGCTAAAATATTCATCTGAATCCAGAACAACTATTTTACACACTTTTGGTACTTAAGCCTGAGGGAAGGGGACAGAGAACACCATTGCCTTTAAAAGAGCAATACTTGGATCCCAAAATTCAGTGACATTTTGTATGCTCTGATTTATGGTGAAACCATTCATGTACCCTTAGCAATAACTTTCAACCCTCAACAATAACTGTTTAAGTGATTAAAAGTAAATTTCTATTTACTTAAAAAAAAACCAACCAGGAGCATTTGCACTTGCTACAAGATGACTTAGTAACACTGAGCTCTGCCTCCCACAAATAAAGGCACAGTACCCTCATTCTTTGACATCTTCTCTGTGTGTCTGAGTCTCCCTGTACATATTAATACGTGAGTTCCAAGCTGCTGATCAAATTGCAAGCAAAAATTATCTAGTAGTGGCCTGTAAAGATGATGATTTTAAATAGCTAAGGAGAAATTAACTTTCCACTCAAGATTTCAAGTTGTTGACTTAAACAAATCAATAGGTATCATTTCCAATCTTCACATTACTGTGTGCTGGAAAAGTTAGTGCAGAGCTGCAGAATTAGGTCACTTGCATTAGATCTTCTAATTAACCAGTTCTTCCTTCAAGAGAGCACTTGCTCGGCTCTCAAGACTACTCCAGCATTTTGTCAATAGAGTTCAGAACAGGGCTAATGATTACCATTAAAGAAAGCCCAGAGTGATTTTAAGAACTTATCTTTCTGTATTTTGTTATTTTTATCCAACTGTGGGATCCTGGAGTAAAGTCACTTCAGACAACTGCTGAAGTTTAGAAAAAAGTAAATAATAAAAGAAAGACATCGAGGCACAAACAAAAGGAAAATTTTCTGCAGGAAAGTAGGGAAGACAAGCTACTTTAACACAAAACAGTCCCCTCCAATTTAGGCTGATGACCACAGATCTCCAGACACACTATTAATATATTTTTATGATGGATTAGTCTTCGGGGGAGTGGGAAGTATAAAACCAACATTAACACATAGACAAAATTATTTTCCCTATACTGTTCTCCTGCTTTGATTCCTGAACTTTGTAGTTTATTTCACTGTAACAAAATTCCTCCTAAATTCTTTGACTACAGGGGCCTTGCTGTGACTACATTTGTGGTTTCCTGTGCTTGTGTATGTCATTATGCAATTGGCCTTCAGTGCTCTGCCTCATCCACTCCCGACAGTGTTTTCAGCCAAACCACTGTCTCCTTTGCCAATCCACCTTGATACCTACCTTAAACTCTTGGGGACACTTTGTCACTGATTTTCAGTTTCTTGAACCCTCCTGACAGGTGCTCATACCTAATCCTGACTGATTTCAAAGATGTTGAATGTGGCTGCATGCTCTGTAAACATCACTATTTTGCATGAGATACTATGCTTATTTGTAACATTCCTTTTTCCTTTGTTGCTGGAGGAGTTTTTTAATTTAAATAACTAGGTGAGAAAAATACTAAACCCTACTACTTCTAAAGAAACTTGCATTGCTCAGCTATGCACACCACCACAAGCAGAGTGGGGGCTCTAATACCAACATATTGCCCTTCCTCCACAACACTCATCACGACACATGCCCAGTAGCTACCAGTGAGCAAACCTGCCCACCTCTGAGTTTTTCCCATTTTTTTCCTGGCCCTGAGGACCATACGGATCTCTGCTATGCTCTGCTGGAAAGCCCAGCTTCAGTGCATATTCCTCCTATCACTAGTGTTTGATGATAAAGATTCAAATTTGTCTGTGCTTTTCACATGTTTTTACTGTGTAAAAGGGGGCCTTCCCATCAAATATGAGACCAACATGTCCAAAAATATATTGCTTCAGCTTACTGCTCCATTTAGCGTGTTCAGTTTATGTTCCAGTAGTTGAATTCTTCAGTTAACTACTTTGTTTGCTTTTTAAATAAATCTTTTTGAATTCTGTTATCTCCTCTAAGTGCTATCTCAGTTACAGAGAGTTTTTCCTTTACACTTTTATAGAAGGCTACTCCTCCTTCCTGCTGCCTTCGTCTTTGATCTGCTCTCAGAAATCAGAAATTATTGACCGCGCATGCTGTGTTGATTTTCCTGCTAGCCATTTGAACAAATTATCATCATTATGCAATTTCTCTAGAAACAGTCAAGTTTGAGGGTGAAGCTCGTGTGGACAGCTAGAGAGGTCAACAACCCTTTTTGATTTTATCTACTAGGCACGATTGAATCAAGTTTTGCACCTGATGGAAAGGTAAATTCCAAAACTCCAAGGCTGATGATGTAAAATGCAGTAAGACATTGGCAAAAGCTTGCCAAAAATCAATGGGAAACTCCTGCTGTTTTTAATCTTCACCCTTTTCAGTACTTAGTGAGGAATTCCTGCATGACTTGGCATCCAGGTTATGTTAATAAAGGAAATATTGCTCAATTTACTTTAAATTAGTAATGGACCAAAGTAGGCAGCTGGGCTACATACACTGATTTCCATGTGTAGGAACCTCTTACGAGTAGCCATTTCCATGTAGGCCCTTTACTTTCCCTATGACGTAGAAATTTAAAGGAAATTATGTTATCAATATTTTAGTGGATATACTCCTTTTTAATAAGATTTGTAAGGTACAGGTTTGGCCCTAGATTAGAAATAAAACATGTCAACTTGTTATTCCCATTGCATTTTTGGCCAGTGTAATTTAAAAATTAAAATCCAAATAAAGTATACCTTGAATAATTAATTAATCTGCTCTTACATAATTTGGGTCTTTTTTTTTTTTTTTTTTTTCCCCACCCCCAAATGGGCATGGCTGTTACTGTCAACAAACAGTGATCCTCAACTATTTTCACCCTGGATTCCTGTGGATGTCTAGATTATAATTTTAACATTGTGATTTCTGGGACAATGCTCTGAAAGGGTTTATAAACCAGAGTGCCCAAACTTAACAAAAGAGTAATTCAGCATCCAGAGAAAGTCCTCTGCCAGTATTTATGAGTTTCCTTCAACATATATTTCCAAGCCATTTATGTCAAGAGTTTGAGAGCAGCAGTGTCAAGAGCAGCAGCACAGCTTCTAATGTCTACATTGTCACACTGTTTTTAATTTAAAAGCAAAGAGCCATGCTACCCTTTAAGATACAATTAAAAGAGCAAATATGATTTGATTTATTAAAAGATACTAATAATCAAAGCCAGCCAGCTGAGCTCAATCTACAAGGGGGGTAATGATGGATGAATTGATGGATTCATAGTTCACCTGACAACTAATCCCCACAGCAGCTACAGTGGTGGGTCCATGGGAAGTGGTGCAATCGAGCACAAATCATCATCATCACAATTTGAATGTCTATGGCTGCTTTTAGTCCTCTATTTCAAAGATTTCTGCAGATGCTTAATTAAGCCTCATGATATCCTCTCAAGGGAAGTCAATATTAGTTTACCTATAGGTAAACTGAGATACAGCAATGCGCAACTTGCTCAAGGTCACGCAGCGGGCCAGTGGCAAAGCCATGAATAAAACTCTCTAAATTTGACCCCAGCAGCCTCATTTAATTATGAAATGGTGTTCGCCTTCTGTTACCAGTTCCACACTGGAAATAGAGGTAGCAGATACTTTTGGGAAGGAAGCAAAATGTGGGAAAAGCAAGAGGTAACAAAGTAGCAAAAGAAATGCCCAACAATGTAGAACCTATGCTCAAAACAAATCAATTGGAAAATTGTTCTCTAAATGTGGAAACAAGTCTACTGGGTATCTTTTGTTGAATAAATAAAATACTTTCCTTTACTGAGGGGAGAATTCCATCATTTTACTTGCTCCCTAAACTACCACTCTCAGCAACTAATTAATGTTAGTGGCTAGATAAGTAAACTAAACCATTGTGGTAGCATTTCTTGGATGTTTTGCATATATGCAGACGGTAAAAAAAACCAGATGGAGAATACTATAATGAATTGAAATGTTCTATTTAAAAACTGTTTGTCAGCTGTAGTTAAGTTGACACTGTCATCATGGCAACAAATCACAACAGTTTGCATGTTGTGCCTCCATGCTTGAGCCTGCTTCTCAGAGCTGAGCTCTTGGAAACTGGAAGTTCTCAGCAGCCCAGTGAGCGGAACAACAAACAAGCCACTGCTACCTCACTTTTCTACTGCACAGACTGGAAGGAGAAAGGTCAACAGAAAACTCAGGTTTATAACAAACTGATGGTTACCTCTACTATGTTGCACCAGATTAAAAAAATAAATAAACCAATCTACATAAGCAAAACCATACAAAGTGACATCACAGTTCAAGGTGCTGATAATGTGCTAATGTTTTTTAGCTCAAGGTCACTGGCTGAAATCAAGTTTTTTCTTGATGTAACTCAAAGTCATTACAACCTCCTATTCAAATCCTGGTCTATGAAAAATGCACTTCTGGTCCCACTGCAGTTCCAGGTGGACTGGAGGAATACTTAAAACCCAAACTATTTCAGCTGGCACTGCTTGGTACCTTTGTTGACATCCTCATGGAGGAGTGAGCGGGCATTGACATAGGGCTTCCTGAGCATCCCAGTACAGATCACCCAGTTTGGGAGGTGCCTGGCCACGATCTTCTTCTGGACTCCATCCAGTCTTATTGCAGTACAGGGGCTCCAGTCCTTAGTGCTGCCACTTTGATACTCCCCATCACTTTGCTTTGAATTTTGTGGATTTTGTTGTCTATCCATAAAAGGAAAAAAAAAATACATTTCCATATGCATAATTTATTGCCCAAATACAAAGGCGGTGAATCTGTAGAGGAGTAAAGAGTAAGGAATTTTATAAGGTGAAAAAGAATCAAACCCTTGAATCCTTTGTCTCGTTAAACTTCAAGCCCAGCTGAAGCCCAAGTGGGGATCTCACATCACCCATTCGTAAATATGATTACACTACTATTCATTGTAGACAGTAATAACATTTGCCAGGCCTAACATTTCTGTCATCTTCTAAGAGGGCTTTTGAAACTAAGTCATGCTGCTAAAATAGCCTGCAATTCTTAACTACTCCAGATTAATTTAAATGGATTTGCATTTACATTTCCTTTACTTGTATTAGTTATGGCTATGCACAGTCAAAACCAGTAATTAATAAAGAGAAAAAAATGCATAAGACCATTTCTTCTTTACATCACTGGTAACGGGCTTGAATAACTAATACTTGCATAAAAGAGTGGCAAATGATAGGCAAATACATCTCAAACACTCTCCTTGCTCTTAATTATTACATTTTTTTAGGAGAGGTGAGAAAAAAGTCTGCAGAACTGCCTATTCAATAGAGCATAAATAATGAAAATATCTCTACACAGCTTGCAACCTCCTATAATGATGGCTGTAGGAAAAGAGTACATTATTAAACATTGTGGCAAATGCATAGGACAATTATATCTCAGTTCCTTATTTTGCCAGATTTATGTATTTAGTTAGTTGTGATCATAGTTATTTGCAAAACCTGTGGGTGCAGAATTATTCTTTCTATTGTCTCAATTTTTACACATGGAAGGATAGAGATTGTCATGAGGGAAAAATCAGACATTGGTTTTAGCAGCAAGGACTTGATTTATTATTGCTTCAAACAAGTTTCATGCATTAAAGATCCCTGTACAGAACATGACACGTTCTTTCTTTAAAAACAGCTACACACTTTAGGACAAGTGACATGATCCAAACGGTCTCGATTGACGTTGATGGCTATTCTAATGCAGCACAGAATGTCTCCCTGACTCAATGCATTTAACATATTTTTCAAAGAGAGAGGAGAAGAATAAAGGGAAAAAATACTCAGTTAAAATGAAATCTCTGTTCTGCAAAAATTCAGTTTTCATCACAGTATTGACTGCTATCCCTTAGGCTAAAGAAAGCATTTCTACCAACAGACACACATAACTACTTTTATTCAGATGTAAATTTCAGCATTTGATAATCATCTGTTGAGGGTAGTATCTGAAATCTGCCGATCTGAAGGGAAAATATTCCCTCATCTTCACCTGCCTTTAGATCACATGTGTACAGATGTGTTAATTATAGGAAATAAACTGTCAAGTAACACCACTGAAGCAAATCCTCAACTAGAAGTTTTCACTAAGAGAAAAAGGGAGCAAAGAAAGAGGAAGACTGACAGAACTGAAGGGACACAACGGTATCACACAGGGTACTGACAACACAGTATCTTCAACTGCTTTAGCACAATTCATCTTAAGAAAATACTAAAGCACTTCATGTAGAACAGCTAAGCACAATTTTAGATTTTAAAAGGGCTTAAATATTTTACAGTTAAGTCGCCCCCAAAAAGGCAACTACTGATGCAAACCAAAAAACATGTAAAAGCTAGTTTATTATTTTTCTCCCCTGCAAACAAATGGAAGACATGAACCTTTTTTGGCTGTTTATCATTTGTTGGTGGGGTTTTTCCATTTATTTTGGTTTTGGGGGTGAGGAGAGAGTGGTGGCAGGGGTGTGGTTATATTATTCTGGATTTAAATGGACAGAACGACCCTCCACCCCTGAGGTTCCAAGGAGTTATAGACAACTTAAATATTTTCCTTCATCATTTGCCAGCTTCTCTCCTGCTTTCCTCCCACAGTCTCAGTCTTATTAAGACCTTTTCAAGGCTCTGATTTCCTTTCCCACCCACACATCAAGTCCTAACGGACATGAAAAGTTCCACACACACATTTCAGATACAACTGCTCCTTTAAGACCACACCGCCACTTCTTAATGACTAGAAAAATAAACTATCTAAGAAACCAGCAGGCCAGAGTGTCAGTCATCACATCAGAACTGCCAAGCCAAGCTATGCTGAATTACATACACCAAAGCAAGGAGATGGCCCATTGACCAAAGCAGTCTTTTTCAGCTCTAAACTCAGCTCTACAGTGCCCAGGTGACCACCATGGCAGAGAGACCAACATCAGCCTCTACTCAGACACCTGACCAGCAAGGGCTGCAAGGAAACAAAGGGCTCAGCTACATACCCACTCACCAGTGGAGAAATTCTAGTGAATTAAGCAATTATGTCACCAATCCCCTCACCATATGTAATGGCAAGTCACAACATACCATTTTAAATCACAAGAGATATTTACCTTGATTTTATTCTATCCTGGCACAGACAGTCTTTGCTAAGCAATGTGTCCTAAAAAAAGGATATCCTAATCTCAAGAGTGAAAGCACTTAAACTGCACTTTCTGTATTATCCCAGCACATCTCTTTTATTCACTTAAATCCCCCCAAAAGCCCAACTATTTCCCACGTTTAAGTGATCAAATTTGTTTCACAAGGTGCTGTGATAAAGCTCAGTAGATGAGCTGCTACATCCTGACTGCTGTTTCACATGCTTTCAGTGTTAGTCTTCATCTCCATGTAGCAATTGCATATTGATGATTTTCTAGATCTCCATTTTGCATTATGGTCTGTGCCTTATATCTCCTTAGGTTCGTTGTTACCTTAAGCTAGGAATGGAAAGACTACTTATCCAAGAAGTGAAGAGAGACCAGGCTAACTTACTGTCTTTCAGCATTCCTCTGAACAAATTCTTAAAGATTTTCCAGAATGTTTTGGAGTGAATGACTGAGTTGACTTTTTCACATCATTCATCTGTGGTTTTAGGAAAAGGAATGAACACACTGTAGGTACACAAGAGCAGTATCTTTGAGAGTAAGCTTACACACCCTGCAAGCAACTAGCAAATTTTCTACAGTTCAAGGTATTTTCACACAACAGAATGCTTGAGATTACAGGTAGAGGTGAAAGCAGCTGAGACCACAACCAAAATACATTGCCAATCTGCAATCTTCATCCTTTCCTACATACAGTCAGTGATGTCTTCCCAAGTGAAAAGCGTGGGTATCCAATTCCCCTCCTAAGTCACAACAGGTGGGTTTCCTCTGACTAGATGAGTGTGATGTCACCGAAGTCTGGTATCTCTTTAAAGCTGAGAGAAAGGCAGGTAGTGGAAGTGTTGAATTTCTCCCTTCTAAAGTAGCCCCGTGAAACAAAGGAGATGAATCGCACCCTAGAAGGTCCTGTTTCTTTCCAGCAGCTATAAAGAGAGTCGAAGATGTGGAGCTCAGATATAGAAGTTTACACTAGAGATGTCTAAACTTAGATGAAATGAATCTCATCGTAGGAGTTTTTCCAAGGACTTGAAAGAGGAGGGGATTTCATCAAAGAGCTATTTCAAGATAACTGTCATAGTCAAAAAAAGGAAATAATTCACTTAGCTATGGCCAGCTTTAAGTTGGGCTCATTTCTCCTAAGAAAAATTGGTTTAAGCACCACATTCAGCATTATTTCACTCTATCCCGTTTGCAACAACACAGAAAGTGGGTCAGAACAGAAGATGAATCTGAGGAATTTTCCTCTTTGTTCTTGATTTTACAAGTGAGTGACTCTTGGGTCCCATTCACAGTCCCTTAATCTGTCTGTCTCTCCAGCAGTTCCTTCATAAAAGCAAACAGACTTCACTGGGATTTCAACAATTACACGTATTTTAAATTATTGTAAACCTTGCACCTAGGAATCTAGAATATCAGATATTAGTATTTTTGTTCTAACCTTCTTTTTCCTTCTGCTGCTCCCTAACATACTTCTAAAATGTTTATAGTGGGACAAACTGTCTTTTTGCTTTTCCTACTTTTTCAAAGGAAGGCAAAGAAAAAAAAGGTCATTCTCCATTTGCATTTGTTGTTAAGCCTCATTAAGCTTTAAGAAAACCTTTTCATTAACCATAGTGTGTCCACTTATCTTGGTGAAGCTCACTGTGAAAAATAAGGTGAAGGTCTTACACACAGCTGTCCAGGTGCTGTTGGTGATTATATATAAAATCACAGAGACTGGAGACCAAAGGCACAGGGGAAGGGAAAGTGCCTCCATAAAAAATGCAAAGGGAGGGGTTTTTCTTGTAAGAAGTGGTTTAAACATAGTTGAAGATATTCATACAGGTGTGGTTAGGCTCTAACTGAGCTGGATTGTACTGACATTTGTTAATACAATTTAAAGGCTTCAGGTAATAGGCTTGAAAACTTTTGGCTTTATACAGGTTGTACAAGAGATTGACATACCAGCACAATAAATACTCTCAACTTTCCCATTTTCTTTCTTGACATTCCTCTTTGATCACTGTCAAGCTAACATTTGCATCTTGAGAGAAAGAAATAAAAAAATCAAACATTCATAATGGCAAAGGATCCTCCACTTACTTACCTCTTGTTATTCTCTTACTGTTACTCTGTCCCTGTCACTGGAAGGCAGCGGCCAAAGAGGCCAGGCAGGTGCATTTCTGTGTGCAGCTGAAGTGATGCTTCAGGCTGCCAGCAAGTTATGATCAACATTACAGTCAATACAGTTTAGTCTAGAGGACAAAGACTGGACAGAAACACTGAGAAATGTGCTCATTCACAAACTTTCTCGCCTCTCCTGCTCCTCTTCCACCCCTCAACGCATTTCTCTGGCAGGAAAATATTAACACACTTAATGTCAAGTTTGTATTTGTGAAGGAAGAAGAACTATTTATCTGACAGGCATGTAAGGAAAGAGAAACAGACCTGAGAAGAGAGTGGCAGAAGAGAGGATTTAAAGGTAATAAGGGAAATAGACAAGACAAGGAAAGAGCTTGTGTTCAAAGCAATAAGAATTCATTATGCTGAAGTTACAGGTAAACTTCGATAGCTTAGCATTGTTCTGACAGTGTCAGAGAAACAAACACCAGCACATAACCAGCCAAAACAGGGATAGGGTTTGTTTCTGTAACATCAGAGTCATGCAGAATAACCAGAGAAACCAGAAAAATTTGACATATCAATTTGATGCAGAGAAAATTAATTAATATACAGCAATAGTATCTAAAAAAATGGCCCCAAGCACAATTCAAGGCCCATTGTTTGGCTGATTAGTTGTTTTGTTTCCTGTATATGGCAGGAATTTTTAATTTTTAACATCTTTTAATGTCCTAATTTGAGGAAGCAACAGAAGTCCAGTGGGTGAGATTTCACTTTTGTTTGCAAAAACCCAAAGTACCCCACTAATCTTTAAAACAAAACAAAACAAAAAAAACCCCACAAACCAAACAAACAAACAAGCCCTTAAAAATCCCCCAAATAACACCGAGAGGTTTGCAATTTTAACCAAGATCCTGGTCCATACTCCTCTATTCCCAACATGATTGAAATAGGACCGAAAAGCAACAAAAGTCACATATATTCCACATTTATGACTACATCCAACAGAATTTAGAAGTTTTCCTTGGCTTTGGTAGCAACAAAACTTTTTTAGATGCATCAGCAGGCTGGGATACTTCACCTAATGTCTGGTACTGTAGGTGTGAATACCCATGAAATAGAACATCTGTTTATTCACAAGGCAAAAATTATATAATTGTGCCACTGACCTTGGTGAATTCACCTCCCTTCAGGTTTCCAATGAAATCAGATTAAGTTGTTCTTTGGCCAAGAATATTGCATCAGCCTTAGCATAAAGGTTTTTCTGGACCTTAGAAACTGTGAAGTCATGGCAGAACAACACCTAGGTAATTTCTTTTTTTTATGCAGTTTAAGAAAAGTATAATTGCCTCTCACTTGCAGACTGTTTACTGGTGAAAATTACAACAACAGACACAGACACAAACAAATACCATGACAAGGCTAAGCTTTAAGATCACAGGTCACAGAATATTATGAATTAGAAGGGACCCACAAGGATTATCTAGCCCAACTCTAAAGTGATTGGCTCATGTGGGGAACCCACAACCTGTCTGTTATTAGCACCATGCTCCAAATGACTAAACAAGCCAAGCTCATTTAGGTAAAAAAGCAGGAGCACTCTGAGGTCCTTAGGAATGAATCTTCTATTCCATCCATGTATTTACGACACCTTCAAAGTATTCTAAGCTTCAGGGGAAAAAAAAAAAAAAAAATATTAAAGCTGTCTGTGCAGAAATTAGCCTTTTATTCCTTTTGGCCAGCAACAAATTGTCAGGGTGTTCAAACCAATCCCCAAAGACTAGATGATATTAATCAAAAAATTTCCTAATGAAATGAATTAGAAACCACTTAGAAAAAAAACAGATCTGTCTAATTTCCAAGAACTGACTAGAGGCTTAATCTTGTTCACAGCTACACTGGAGTAATTCTAGAATAACTTAATTAATGACATTGAATTACTCAAATTCTCACAGCAGCGTATCTGGAAGGTGAATTTGGTTGTAGGGACAACAGATTGTAAGGACTCAAAGTGCAAGCTCCAGGTCCCAAATACCATCTCACTCAGAAGTGCTGCTTTGCTTCCTCAGTGCTGTGCTGGGGTTTGGACAGAGACCATCAGAACAGATTTCTTTCTGTAAGTTGTTGGTTTTGTGGGTATGAGGTATAAATATCCATCTACAAACAGAGAGCAGCCCTGAAGTTGCTGCAAAGTACAGCAGTGCTAGGATGGAGGAGAAAGAGTCCAAAGAGTCTCAAAAGGCATCTTGGCAGCTGCTTTCCCAGCAAAAGGAGCAGGGCACAGCTTGCAGTCCAGCCCACGTGTTAAATGAGCTCCCACTGCACTGTCATTGTTATTAGCCAGGGGTAGATGGAAAGCTTCTAAGCAGACAAGATTTTAAAATACACTGCTGAATTTAAAACCAACCACCAATA
Organism: Aegithalos caudatus; assembly: GCA_013389925.1. Taxonomy (NCBI): domain Eukaryota; kingdom Metazoa; phylum Chordata; class Aves; order Passeriformes; family Aegithalidae; genus Aegithalos; species Aegithalos caudatus. The sequence continues at coordinate 68,457 of WEIU01004614.1, forward strand.
CAGTAGTGCCTGCAAAAAACCATAGAGACAGAAAATTTTTAAAAAAATCATCTCTCCCTCCTTGTACAGAGAAAACAAAACCATCCATACATCATCACTAGACCAGCAGTAATCAGACGCATTTGTTTTTTAATGGACATTTTTCTTTTCTGAAATACCTTTATAGATCAGTTAAAATTATGAAAGATGTCTATCAGTTGGAAAGGAAAAACACATGCAATATAATTTCTGCTAATCTGTCTGGAAAGGGAGTGAAAAACAATAGATGTATTTAAATTTGTGGAGGTTTACATATAGTCATTTTTTTGGTAGTATCATATATTTTGTCTTTGGAACACAATGGAAAAAACCTGCAATTCCAGTGTTGAAGCAGGCCCCACAATACAGAACTGATTTTGAATCCAGTCTGTCCTACATTTCATATGCACATTTGGGTCATAAAAATCTCATTTGTATATCCTGTTCCCCTATTCTTGGCCATCTCTCCATTATACCATGACCGTATAAACTAATATACAAAAGCCATTTGTAAGATCTATGCCAGGACACACTCTATGGCTCTCAAGAGATCCTTTATTGTTCATGGCTTGTCCTATACATTTGGAAGTTAAGCTCTTTGTCCTATTCAGAAGGTCTTTTGACAAACACAGTTCTAAAGCTACTCCTATTTTAAAGGAACCCCAAGCTCACTAAACCTTGTTTTTTTCTCCCATCTAGAAGTTGATCAGTTGGTCTTTACCTTTGGAGAAGTGCAGCGGGCAAAACCATGTGCAAGAGCAAACTAGGAAGCATAAAAAATGCTAATAATTTTCCATTAAAAGAGGTGATGACAGCTCCTTAGAACAAGGGCCAGAATACTCTGTAATATGCTTTTATTTAGCTGTAGTGCTAAAATGGCCAAATTCTGCAACAATTTTTTTCCACATTTGGACTGGAATAAAATGCTAAATTATTGCACAGAAATAAGATGGGAAACAAACCCTATCTCCCTAAATGCATCAGGTCATCAACATATTACAATATATCAAGAATTTTATCTATATCTCAATATATATGCATTATATATATATATATATAATATTTATCTTAGAGGAAAAATCAGCAAAATAAGCAACAAAAAAAAAAAGCTTGCCTTTATCTTCTTCACTGAGGCCAAATTTGCATTACTGCAACAGGACCACAGGTCTAAATACCATATCCTGAGGGGACTTAAGGTCTTCTTCCTAATGTAGATTACAGTGTAATGCAGAGATCACCTTGTGGGTGCTTTGCTTCTCTTTGAAAGCCACAGATGCCATTTCTCCTCGCTTTTACAATCATTAGGCTGGAGCAGCTACAGCAAGTGCTCATTTGGAAGCACTTTATTAGGAAACCATGTTGGGTACTGTTATCTACCATTTCATGCAGCCTAGCAGTAGGAAATGAGATCTTCCAGCTGCAGGATACCTACCAGCTACCCACAGCCCACCCTGCAGAACTCAGATCATATGAGAGAAATCCCTGGACTAGTTAGTGGTTCAAGATGTTTCTGTATCTTCTAGCTTTCTCATCTCTCAGGCACATCTACAAACGCACTTTCCAATTCCCATTTTCTCTCTATATCAAAATATTCTTTTCCACATAAAACAAATAGTTTCCTTTGTGTACATGCAGATTATATGCCCACCACCACTCCCTTTCCCCCCTAAACCAAAAACACATTGGGAGTTGCAATAAAGGTATATATGCAAGCTAATAAAAGCAGTCAGAGGTGGAAAAACAAGAGACACAATGAAACACTTTCTGACACAGGTGCTTGCCCAGCCAGGAACCCATTAGCACCTTGTCACAAAAGCCCCTAAGCACACAAAAGTATAAATTTGAAAGTCATAAAAACCAATGGACACACACAATTAAGTGACCAATGAAAACCTGTCATCTTCTCTCCCTGTCTGGAATACAGCCAGAAACAACTGGTGGGAAGGAAAGAAATTTGGAAATAGCTTAGCTTGAACTTTTAATGTTTATCGGCAGGAAGGAAAAGCTAAAAAAAACCAACAAATAAAACAGCCAAAAACCAACCAAACAACAACCCCCCCTGCAATATGGTGCAAAAGGGTGGGAGAGAGGAGGAATGATTTGCAGCAATAGTTCCATTAATTTTATGGACTTACAAAATCTGAAGCCTGGTAGTGACTACTGATTTTGTAGGCTTTAGAGGCAAACATAGTGAGCATCTCCTCGCTCTTCCATACAGAGGAAATTGCGAAGTGCCTGACAAAGAACCCAGTGTCTCTACTTCCACTGTCCCAGCCTCCCCTAGTTCACCTGCTGTGGCTACAACTACCATTGTCCAACTATGCTTTCTGTACCTCGGTTTCCTTCTCCTCCACTTCAGTCACTGCTCAACAAACCCCAAGTCTCCTACCTTCAAATCCAAAGCTTCATCATGGCATGAAAACTACTTAGATCTTGGCTGTCAAACTTGACACATAGTGATCCTAATGCTTTATCTAAAACTCTGTTCTGCTGCACTGTTCAAGCCGAACGTCTCTGGTCATATAACTCATAATCTTTGTCTGCAATATCCATTCAAAATCTGTTTAAAACTTGTTTATCCTTTCTAGGACTCTACTAGGAGCCCACCCCTTTGTAACTTCATAACATAAGCTTTTAATTATGGAAAAGAAAAAATCCTGCATGAGAAATCAACACACCCACTCTTACAAACACACCTCTCTCCACCCTGCTTGTCTTGATTATACATACTTATGTGGGAAACTGTTAATTATCACCAATTATGGAGCAATTGTCCTTGCTGTACAACTCCACCATATTAAAGATTGCATAAATACTGTAAAATAAGATGGTCCTTGATGTAAAGAGCTTATGGCAATTTCGAGAGGACTCTCCAGGTATTTGTTGCCCAAGACACCTCTCTGGAATCCCTTTCCTGTTCACCATACAACAAATGGGAAAAACCTCAAGAGAAAACAGGCCTCCAAAAGTAAATGTCAAACATACTTAGAAACACGTTTCGATACTGATTCTAAAATAAAAGGTTGGACCAGCTCAGTGATTTTCATAGGATCCACAGGTTCTCCTCCTACACTGTTCATTGCACAGTCACTGCTAAGCACAAAAAGACTTGGAAAACAGATCTGACAGGCATTTGGAAATACCTCTTTTTTCAGGGCTTAAGAGAATTAAGGGCCTGACTCTTCCACTAGCACAAATCAGAAATAAATGCAGAGAGTCACCTGACATTATGCTGCTGTAAAACACATACGCAGCTGGAATGTTTTGCTTGCTTCAGTGGAATAACTCCAGTGACACGTGCGGATTGACATGCAAATAAACCTCTTGAAATTGCACCAAGAGAGGTGGAGAGAGAAAGACAATCCTGATTAAAATTTTTTGAAGGACACTACTATGAGGTTCTTAGTTATGATCAGCTCAACATAAATTATCATATAACCCATTTTCAATGAGAATGCAATATGAGCTAAATTTTACACTGATTTATAGCTTATGAAAGCTTCACTGAAAACCCTGCTTGTTTCCCAAGTCCAGGTCAGTGCAGAATTTAAGTTTGTTTTCTTTCATTAAACAGCTACGATTGCACATTAGGGGTGGAAGGTCATTGAAATAGCAAGAAGAGGACTTTAAAAAAAATCATCCCACATAAGGAAAAGATTAATCCCCTGTGCAAATTCCTCAACCTGTGTTCAATTTGTCCTGAATCTACTGCAATGATGCCATCATTTCAAAGATGATGCTGTAGATTTTGATAAGAAATATGATAATATATGTTATGTCTCAGGTCTCTGTCTTATATTCATAGATTCTTGATTCCTCTTTTCAGAAAAAGGCCCCTACCTGCATCAAGACCCCATTTAGTTTGGCAGTCTGCAAAGAGCAGGTGGTGGCCTACCTTAGACAGCAATGACAAATGCTTTTTTCTCTTACTTTTCTAGCCTGCTTCAGAAATGCAGTGAAATCTCTTGCTAAAAACCAAACAGACTCTAGCAGAGTCCACATTCTGGTCACTGTTGCAGTGTACAGCCAGAGAAACAGCAGAAAGTTTGCTTTATTTGACTAGGGTAAACAAGATCAGAGTCAAAGCTCAGAGCTGAGACTGTAAAACAAGCAACAGCAACTTGCAAAATTGATTATTACAAGGCTGTCCCATACAAAAACCAGTCACACGTAGTGATTTTGATATTTGAAGGGATTTGGTGTTTGTCTGTAGATTTGGGATTTTTTAAATTATCATTACATATCATTAATCTGCTCAGACATTATCTCCCTTTAATTTTCCTTGTTGCTTTTAATAGACTATTTCAGGATATTGGCAAAGTATCTCTCTTCTTTCATATTAGCTCCATTCGTGCAATCCTTACAGCTCAAAGACTCATGTGATTAATAGCTCTGCCAGCAATTCCTATTTAAAAACTATTCCTATTTTATGTATTTTTACCCTGTGCCTGATTTTCTTCAACTCACTGTGCAAAATACCCACTCCTCTGCCTTCGTGAAACCCAAAAACTTTCCAACTTTATTTCTCGTCAGTCCTTTTCTATTTGAAGATGGTCCTGGTTGACTTTGACTGGATAGTAGCCAAGCAATTTAAAAGCACAATCCGACATGCAGCTAAGTGCCCACTGTTGATGTAAGCCAAAAGAATTAATTTGGCACCTTTGAATGACCTCAGCACCTTTGTAGGATGGCATCAATTTGATTCAGCTTGTGTTTTGCCCATGCCCCCGTTTCTCAGTCAGAAGTCAGCAATACCTTCTAGTCTTGGATTTCAAGAAAACAGAGAAAGGTATTTAAACAAGATCACACAGGATGTGTCACCAAGCAGGCAGTACAGGTTCCTTATTGCAAACCTCCCAGGCGAGTGCTGGAAGTGTAAGTTATATTCTCAAAATTATTCTGTCATCCCCTTGACAATTTAATTTTTTTTTAATACATCTACTGCTTCTAGGTTCTTTTTAGGTAGCCATGTCCTCTCAATATCTCATTCAGGTGCAGCACAGAAAAGTCTAACAAACCTGGGCTAGCAGCCAAGCTTGCCGGTGACTGACACTCGCTTAACTGAGCAAAGATTTGCTCTGCTCCAAGCAGGAACCTGACTACAGAAGGACCAGCAGTGACAGTGAGGGTGCAGGCTTGCATCCTAACAGCACAGGCTCCAGCTTGTGCTCAGGCAAGTGGAACCAGCACTTAACCTGAATGCTAAAAGGCTCCAATCTTCTGCTTCTTTCCAATTCACCTCCTGTATTGGATCCCAGGACTTTTTAGTTAGTGCAGCACATTAGGGTAGTTACATCGCTAATCTGGGCATAATTTTAAGCTCAATGAAAGGTGGTTCAAATGAAGGAGGAGCAAAGTAAAGGGAGACACAGGAGAACAGAGAGGAGTGGAAAGGCATGATTTGCCTAGAATATATTTTTAAAATATATTCTTGCCGGTAAACGATAGAAATAAATCAGTAGTATGAAGTCACTGGTAGCTGGATCTCAAACAGAGTATGACCATTTGCTAAGGGGACAACATAAAGCACAACCAAAACTAATAAAAATAGAGTTTCCATGAGCAAATAGAATGTTCAGCTACTGGAACAAATTCTTTGATTTAAATGAAATTACACTTCTCCAAACACAGACTACAGGTGAATTTTGTCAAAATCTCTGCCCCAGAGGTTTTACTGTCTAACCAGTCAATGATTGGGGCATGTGTGTGAGGGAGAATAACAAAAGCAAAGAAGTGTAAGTGAAGTCTGTACCCAGACTTGCCTAAATTTCCTCACCTCACTTCAAAAAAAAAAACCAAAAAAAAAAAAAAAAACAAAAAAAAAAAAAAAAAAAACCACAAAAACAAACAAAAAAAAGACCAACAAAATCTTGTCTTCCATGGAGAGCAGCTGAAGAATTACAGCTTTCACGTAAGCAATTCACTGATTAAGAATTGTCCCCCAATCTCTCTCTTTTTTGTTCGTTTGTTTTTAATCTACCTTTTTATTTCAAGTGATAAAAGTTCAATGGACATAATTACAAAAGGTAATTTTGTATTTCTAATGGTACAGGTAGACTACAGAACTGCAGAAGAAAAGGCAAAGTTGGTCTCATGCACATGATTTCATCAGTACACACACAGTTTTGGAATCCTCCCTCTGATGCTTTTCAGTCTTTGAAAAGTTGCTGGCTGTTACCCTGTTTACCAAACATACTAGCAATGTACTGATCAAAGAACATATTTTTACATATCCAGTGGCCTGATGTTGGGTTTGAGGTGCAAGAACCATTGTACCAAGCTGTGAACAGCAATGAAGCTAGCCTAGCCTGTGGACTGAGATAACCCCTTAAACTTTTCATCTCTTAAAACTTTGGTTTACATTTCAATTAGGTCACAAGCAAAATTAATTTGGTCATGTCAATCTACAGATGATGACATAGCCTGATCACAAAAATCATCACAGAGCTAAGTACAATTGGTAATCTCAACAGCAGGCAAAAATGCTCTAAATTAGAAACGTGTAGGTGGGTTATGCATCTCTACTATCTGTTTTCAGTAATCCATCCACTACACTTTTTTTTTTCTCCATACATTATTCTTTATACAAATACAAAACTGAAAATAAAAATAGCCCAACTGAGGTATTCTAAGAAATAAACATTATTTGGAACAGGCAGGAAAAACAGGTAAAAAAAGTAAATACTTCTCAAAGAAAGGTCTTATAGTCCATAAACATAGATCCATTGCATCATTTAGACTGCAAGATCAAGTCCAAGCATAAACCCAGCAGTACAAAGTTCACCACTAAGTCATATTCCTCAGTGCCACAACAATGAAGAGAACCTGTGGCCAGATCTCTGCTCCATCTTTCAGGAGACACAAAACAAAAGATCATCAAGAACTTTGTAATCATTAGGATTGAAATGGCTTTTTTTTTTCTTCTCCCCTTTCTCTCTCTGGGATTTTTTGAACGTGGATCCTATAATTGAAAGCCAGTGTATTAAGCATAACACATCAAACCACTGTTAACACCCAGTCTCCCGCAAGGCTGAATCCTAACAACTCTGTTTTCTGCCTACAGTATGTGCAAGCAAGTGGAACCACCACATGCACTGCATGCTAAAGGCCACAGCCTTTGTCTTCTCCAAGTTCCGTCTATTTCAGAGGCTAACATGCTGCAATTAGTCTAATTAATGTGAAACAATGAGCTGTGTTACCACTTATCAAATTGATTGTTCCCCTATCAAAACAAAACAGGCTGGCTTTTTGATGTAATTTCAAGAGATGATTTGAAATGTCATGTTGCTGCAAGCCAATTACCTTATGACTGGAGTCACGGTCAACAGAATACATAATTAGCACGAGTTTGGGAAGGCTGCTTACTGCTAGTATGCTAATTAACTGTCTTCTGTCATAAAACAAAAAGGTTGTAGCTAGGGTTGTGAAATAGGTCTTTTTTATTTACATTTCTTTGTGCTTATCAATGTGAGGCATGACAATGCAAAAGAATGGAAAATTTTAATTCCACTACTTCAAATTAATAGTGAGCTGCAAGGTCAGGCACAGAGATGGACTGTGAGCAGCGCTCAGCTCTGCTGTGTGCCACGCACTGGCTGCACCCCCAGCCCAGGACAGGCCAAAATGAAGCATCCAGTGAGCCTCACACCAAAAAGCCACCGAGCAGCACCTAGGGAACAACTAACAGGTATGTGATGGGTTCCAGATGCTCCTTTCCATAAAGGAGAGGAGCAGTGACACCAGAGTGTGATGGCTGCCATCCCGCCCCACCTTCAAAAGCACCCTGCAGAAAGCTGGAAACACTGAACTACAAACAAGTGGGATTATTACTTCTGCTTCAGTGTGGTGCTCACAGAACACTTAACAACGGCGTGCAGGATAGCAAACAAACCCTGCCTGTAAGTAAAAAGCTTCATAACTCAGCTGCTGCCACCTCCTCTCTGTCGCCTCATTTGTGTGATAAATTTTGTATTCCTCAGGCATTCGTTAAAGATCTGATCCTGCACAGCACTGGGTGCCCTCTATACCTTAGGTTTCAGGGGAAGCTGAGGAGCTCATTACTTTGCAGGATAAAGATCTACCAGAAAGAATCCAAACTTTAAAAGCTGGCTGTCAGCAGCTCCCACTCTGCCCTCTCTCATCCCAGCACTGCTCCATGCGCCATCACAGAAGGGAAACGGAGGGCAGAAATTAGCTTAGTGAATCATTGCTAATTCCTACCAATTTAAATTCTGGTTTTCTTTTTCCTGCCTATAATTCAGCACTTTATTTATGGTTTTGCTTGGCCTGAGCGAGTCCCGGGAGCAAGGTCTGGAATTGCTGGAAGTTTTAATGATGTTGTTTCGCTAACAGCTGCTGACTTACTAATCCTCCTATTTGTTGTAAAAATGATTTTGTTTCTCTGTGCATGCTTGGTTTGAAGCACCACAGACATAACTCTCGTGCTTCTTGATAGCCCTTAAAAGCAAGAGAGATGTGCAAAAATCGCTCTCATATAGAGAGGAGAAATTAAGTGTTCAAAACCTAGATCAAAAAGTTATCAAGCTGGCCTTTTCTGAAGACTTCATTTAAATTCAAACCCAGTCGCCTCCAGGTTGGCACAAAGAGTCATAAAGTTTCAAGTCCAGAAATCACATGGAGTGGATCGCCCTTAAAATCATGATATGAAATCAGTAGGCATTCCTAAATTATTTTCCTGATTTCTCTTTCAATCCAAGTAAAACTCAGTGTTTAATGAATTAAGGTATGCATGCAGGAAGTCTAAATTTTTATCTCAGATGATGAAACCTATAATGAACAGGAAAACACTAATTTCTTCTGGTGCTGTCATTTACTAGAATCAACATCATCTTTCCTGTCTTTATTCAGCAGAGAAAACAAAGCTAATCCCAATTTCTAAAGAGCTGGCTAATAAAGGAGTCAAGGGATCATTAGTCTAATTAACTCATTCCTGTTTTCAGTTTACATTTCATTATGCTATTACGCTCTTTGAAATGTCAATTTTTAAGTACCACAGAAAACTGTTTAACATATAGACATTATGTTCAACAAATCTAGAGGCATATAGAACAGTTACTCAATATTAGTAACTTAATAGTATCCTGGTATGCAACTCAACATCTTCCAGGCAAAGCATTATTGTAAACTTCATTTATTGATATAAAAATCAGGGAAGTATTTCAGTGACACTTGGCCCCTTGCTTAATGGCAGTGCTTTTACTACCTGAGTATTTCATAATAGTCAGGTAGATGTCCTTGCATCCACTTTTAGTAATCAGACCATTTTATTCTGAACAAAAATAAATCAGGAAATGAAGCTACAACTTCCTGCCAGGTTTCTTTTTTCTTCTTTTTATTGGGTGTCTTTCTATAGCTTAATGTAATGAGTTACTTACTGCACTTTAAGTCAATTTTTAAATGGATTTAATGAGTCATCAAATAATTTACTATTTTTTAAGTCAATTTTTAAATAAACACAACTTCTGTTAAATTGATGGTAAGTTCTGTAATCAGCTGTTTGGAAACAATCAACCTCAGTTAACAGCACTTTACTGCTGTGCTTGCACAGGCAAGTACAAATTTCATAAAACAATGAAATTAATGATATAGGTGAAATATTACATAATGATACATGCGTGCACACAAAAGCAAGTAGGAAGGAAGCAAGCCTGTAAGCACACACACACACCAGCAGGCATTTGTCTGTCTGTGCCTCTGAACATCTCACATGCACTGGCTTCCTTCCTACTGGGAGCACAGAGCTTTTGCTTAACATTCAACGCAGGAAACCACTAAATGTATGTAACACCACACATGACTTGTCCTCACACATCTTCTGAATTGCTCACATGCTTACATTAGACATATATCACAAACTGTTGGACCACAGCCTGAAGGATGAAGACATTTGGTCAGTATACTTCTCCACACTGAAATATCCCCAGGAGTTCAGGATACCCCACCAACTAAGATAGGCACAACTGGCACTATCTCCTTGATATCCCCTTTTCTAAATGACCCTGATGTATGTGAGAGCCTTTTCTGGTATCTCTGAGATCCATCAGACCCCTTTTTAAAACCTCCTGACATCACCTGGACCATACCTACAGCAGAAAGCTCACTAGCTAATTCCCTGGCTATTTTAATTTCAGAGATCTGGAATTTTGTCTTCTGAATAGCCAGGATCCTGCTGAGACCTCTATAGCACCTGTACACCACCCTCAAATTGTGACAGTGTACTGATACAAGTTCAGCTGCTCTGGGCTGGAGGTGCTACAGAAAGGATGATGTTAGTTTTAATATCCACCTGTGCATTCTATTGCAGGAAAAAACATCATTGCTGGTTCCTAGCAAACAGAACGTGATAGTAGATATGACACTGGCTGAGGGAAACCATGTAGTTACTCATGGTCACTGGTTTTTGTAGTTGTCCTTGCACTGTGGAAGAAACAAGGGTGCAGCTTTACACACAGAAGTCTGAGAAGAAGGGTTTGCACTAGAAATCTCTCGCCCTGGCGAGACACACGACTGCACCTCCAGATGAGAGAGGGATTAAGAATTGTTTACTAGAACTTGAAACTGAGGGGAAGCTTGAGCAGTGGGAACCGTGGGAACCATGTGAACCATGGAATCCATGCAATGTGTTTTTGGGATCACAGTATGGGGATCCCAGATCTGCAGGAAGCAAAGAGTGTTCCCATTCTGGTTTTTGTCACCAGCAATAATACACTTGAAGAAAAGAAGGGCCTTTAAAAAAATGTAAAGGAAGACCATGAGTGGAGTAGGCAAATAATTTTAATGGCTTAACAAGGATTAAACTGTGTCCATTAATTGATGTATTTTGACAAAGCTAATGGAAAATAACATATCTATCTGTGGAAAATGTAATACATATATCTTTAATAACATCTCTGCTTTAGGAGGACTGAAACCAGATAGAAACTGTGGCTAACAAGGTACCTGATAATGCTCCTGGAATAAGAGGTGAGCAGTAGCTCTCATTAATTCATGTTCTTAGTGTTAGTTGGCTCCATGGGCTGCCCTGATGTGATCTAACAGGATGTGGCATGCCAGAATGCATCACATTATGTTTGGAATTGTAAAAGCACACAGACCCTCAACAACTAAACTTCCTTGCAACCCCTGGTATGGAGTTCAGCATTCCTGATCAGGCACTGTCTCAGCTGTATTATCAACATGTTGTACCTCCCACTGTTTCTTCAATGAGTATTTTCTCTCATCTGTTTTCTAAACCAGCCAAAGGAGGTCAATGCACCTTAATTTAAAAACAAAAGCACAGAATGATGCTTAAAACTTTGTTTTACTGGGATTTTTTATTCTCTTCTCCTCCATGTATTTTTACATGGTATCACCTAAATCTAGCATTGCCGAAAGAAGACCGAGGCAATTAGGAGATACACACAGTTATTTTAGCAAATCCCTTTAAAAAAAATAAAATAATTGGACTTGAAAGAAGCCTGAAACATTAGAGCAAAAGCGAGTATGAAAAAAGGAGCTACGGCATCATATGCCCCGTCTAACAAGGTATTGAGCACCGAAGCCCAGGGGACTCTTGGTACTCTCATTGTAAAGATTAGACAAGAGCACTCGCGCGGGACACAGCAGGAATATGAAGGGACATGAAGTGAGCAATCCCAGCAGACTGACTGTTGAAATGTCAGTCAGGCACTGCCTCCACCACCTTTCACAGAGCTAAACATCTCTTTATGTCAGAACAAATTGGGCAATCCTCAAATCTTTTTTTCCTCTCCCCTGACTTCAATGCGGCGCCGAGTGCTGGGAAGGAGCGTGGGAGGGAGTGCGTACAGACAGTTCACTTCAGTTCACATGAAAGCACCCTGACATGCTACAAGGCTGAATACTGATATTGGCAACTCTTACAATCTTATCAGCGAGGCAGGAGCAGCAGCAGCTGCTGTGCTGCAGACCATCCCCCTTTCCAATTACGCTGGGTGGCTGTTCTCTTCCCAAGCATCCCGCAACGTCCTTAGAAAGTAAACTCCTGGGCTTGATCAAAGGCCACAAAAGCAAACACATAGTTTCTGTATTTATGAGTGTATTTACTTCTGTCATCTTTTTCTTGTTTTCACTCCTACCTTCCCTTGCCAGTCCATTAAGGCAGTCTAATTTTAACCAACATCTAGCACAGTGCTCAAATGCAGAATGGTGAGTAACCACAATCCTATTTTAAATTATTTACTTTTACTTACAAAATTCTGTACAGGGTATCTGATTGGGTTTTTTGACTAAAAAAAGCATACACAGAAGTTATTTTTGCAGGAGAACAACAATACAGAAACCTTCCCAATTACTTCTATGAATATTAGAGAGGTCTTAGTAAGATTGTATAGAGACACATGAATGAATGTGATTGGGTTTGTTTTTTTATTTGATTCAACACATGAAAACGTCACTTTAAAAATAAGCTGTCAATTTTCATTCTTGAGGGAAAAAAGCATATGAAAACAGAAAACTTAACCCAGCTAAGACATGAAAAACTCTGTGAAACCGCCTCCAAAACCAGCAAAATTAAGCTGCAAACTCTACACTTACATTATAAAGATGCTGAATAATAAAATTTCATTTAAAGTACCTGTCTGAGCGAACCCCAAACAACAGACACACTCCAAACACTACAAAAACCCCTCTCTTGACAAATAAACCCATGGTTTTGAAAAAGTAAAGTTCAATAATAAGTTTCAAAAAAGGATTAATGAGTAATATAAATAATTGGCCACTGCCATACCTGGCTACCTACTCTTTAGATCAGAGATTTATATAATTTGTACAGAAGGATCAATTTCTAAGACTTCATTCTGGATATTTTCTAAAAGCTGCCTAGCATTTCTAATATTAACTGATTATAGTTAAAAAACAGATGCATTTCATTACAATTTTAAGTTTCATGATACTCAGTCAGGTAAATGCCTGTGTGTATGGAAGAGACAGTACCAGACCATTTACCGGCCATTACCGCCAAGAAAAGAAGCCCATACTGGAACAAACAGTGCAGCATTTCTGCCGTTTGTTAAAGGAAGAAAGCTTTATAAACAAAAAGAAATACCACTGATTTTTACAGGTGTTTAATAAAGATAAGCTGAAAAAAGGGTTCCTATTTTAAGCTTGATGATAGCTAAAAATGCATTCAAATATGTTCAAAAGCAATCTGAAGTCTCTTAAAAATGTGTGTTTAAAAGTATTCAAGAAAACAGTAAAAATGCAAATATTTGTCGCATTATTGTAGGATATGCAACAAAAATGCTCATAAATTCAAAGAACCCTGCTGAGGAAAACTGCATTTCATTTAAATATGACATTATTTGGGAGTCATTAAAACAAAAATAATGTTTATTGGGTGCCTTGTAAAGGTTACTCTGAGAAAACAGCCAAAGTTTGCCCGAATTTGAATGAGTGCTGAAATGGACCATGAGCATAACACTTAATTTCAATTGTTGTAGCTGTGCTGTGGGAAATAAAAAGACTAAATGTAATTGATGATTCACTACTATAGAAATACTACAGTAAAATAATGAGGGTGTATCAGTATTTTCAAGACTCTTGGTCTGATATTCTAATGTACTTCATACACATTACAATGAGACTAACTAAAAAATAAATGGTGCAAATAGTGACTGCTGACTTTTTACTCAGAAATGTGTTAAATTCCAATAAGAAAATATACAGTGCCTCGTGATTGCTACAAAATACATACAAGAGCTGTCATCTCTCTATTCAAAGATCTTTCCTTATTTTTTATTAGCAAACCCATGTAATGGGACACTTAGGCCACACAGGAGTAGGCTAATATGATGAGTTTAATATTAAGAGCCTAAATCTCATTATTAAAAGTATTGAACCTTGCTGAAGAGAGATGGCTTCTAGCTGTAGCCATGAAAAGCCTTTTTAACTTCTGCAAAGGTAACAATCTTCTGTTTACATGGACTTGAACAAGTCTCTCTCTACTCTTAAAAAACACAGTAAAATAATTCTAGAGGACCCCCTAAACCCTAGAGTTGCCATTTTGAACCTTAAACCTATCCCTGCAGTCATTCTGAACCATTAATTGCTGGTTATTTGCACATGGAAATCAAGATGTAGATGCACGCAGATCCCTTGATTACGCAGACATTTAGTCAGTGGCTTTACTATTGTGAGTAGTTTTTGGTGAAGCAATCAAATTAATCATCCCATTAAATATCTGATGTAGGTAAATCAGGTCTTAAAATTTGATCCATCTTGCATCTCCATCTCTTAGATTTGATTGTATTTGTGAAAATCAATCATGCACTTGTGCCTTAGTCCTGCCTTAATTCTTTCAGTGAATTTAAACGCATCACATACAGCACTTTTATGTGGTTTAAATTCAGCTATGAGGACTCATTAGGGTTCCGAGTTAAAATAATTCTGCACTGAACCTCTCTAAACAATGGCTTGCCTGGACTGCCCATGAATTGGTCTCACTTCCAACCCATTTTGTGCCTTTCCTTCCAATATGTCCTTAGCCACACGGTCTGAGGGGATAGGGAAAAGGGCAGGGGTGTTACACTGCCTCTTACCACTGCTCACACACTGTAGTTAAGCAGATGCTTACTTACAGTGCCCTGCAACAGCCTATACCTAACACAGCTTCCTGAAGCTATTAAAAGTGGACACACAATAAGTGCAAGCAGAATTTGGCTTATTGTCTCCACAGATTTGTGCTAATATACCAGGGTCTCAAGACATCACTTCATTTTCATAACAAGGAGGAGATTTCATTTCTGCGGATTTCTGTAAAAAGCAATTTGGAAACTCCTCAACAATGATATTGCTTCCCTTAAATGCCAAATTGGTAAAAACATCATAAAGGAAAACACACCACACTGACAATATAATTTTTTCTAACTTAAGTACCAGCATTATTCAAAGACATTATACTGCTAAGTATCCAAATAATTCAATAATTTTAGCAATCGAAAGCATAATATTATTTTGTTAAATTAAGCTCTTGCTTTCCCAAATCCCTTTCTTCCACTTCTGAGGAAATAAAGACAACTGAAAACACATCTGTGTGCCAGGCTTTTCAGTTTTCAGAGCCTGTTCTGTTCTTGTTGGGGTGTGCACTTCCGTTTTTGCTGATTACCAAAACCCAAAAGTAACTGCAATAATAATTGTAAATCCCTGCTCTGGATGATAAAATGAGCCTTAAGTATCATCACTTACAGGGAGAAGGAGATTGGTGAGGGAAATCATCATTTACCTCTAACTTAATGGTACTGCTGTAATGTAGTCTCTCCAGCTAAAAAGGAATTGTAACAACTGAAAGTGACTGTTTAAAAATACATCAAAGATCAAAATTTCTGACTATGGTAGCTTGAGGTGCGGGGCAAGGGGTAGACAGCCTGGTTTCAAGCATAACCTATTAATTGAAGAACATCAGGACTTTGTGGTCATTTAACGCTCCCTATAAATGAAGACTTGATAACAGTTATTGATCTTAGTTTTCCTGGAAGAGGATCCCTGGACTCAGCAGTGAGCAGTTTTGCTTTTCTTAGTTCATAAATACAAGAATAGAGCTATTGCTCAAATGCCACCCTAACTGCTGAAAATGAAATAAAAGTAAATTTCAATGCAGTGTGGAAAGCAATACAGGTGTATTTCCACAGAGTTTTTTTTTTGAGTAGATAGCCCAAGGTTAATATAATCTCAGATTTTCTTATGGGAAATAAGGAATTGCCACATCTGACCCCTGCTATCATTAGAAAGTATTTTCTTCGTGAAAGCCTACTGAAAGCATAGAAGTATACAAGTTACTGTTCCTATTTATTTACTGATCTTCCTTGTGCTACCATGGAACTGGAATACCTCCACATTAATGAATTCAGCCTAACAACAGGTAAGGTGGGACTATGACCATTTCTGCTGCCCAGGCAAGAAGCTGAGCCAGGGAAAGGGAAGTGTTGTGTTGTACCTGCAACACAACTGTGTTACAAGAAACAGCTGGAAATGCCCACTGTCTCTCCTGTCATATTCTTTTGTCATTCAAGGTTTTTCCCCATTTTCCTTCTTCCTAGCTATCTCTCCCTAAAACTCTGCTATAGGGTCATCAAGTCAAAAGCTGATTTCTAAAACTTTCTGTGGAGCTGCCAGAAGCACCTCCACCATTGAAAAGATATTATCAAAGGATTTAAACAGAGAAAATTAATCCCCTTCCTCTTTCCACCTTTCCTTCCCCAAAATGAGAAAAACGATCTCCCCATCTCCAGACCCCCAGGTCAGATTAAACCCAGATGTCAAAGGAGAGACATAGAAAGAGGTGCACATCCCTTCCAATGAGGATTTATGGAGAAGCTGCATGAGTAGATGAACTGTTGAACTCAGTCATCTGTCTTAAAAATACATTTCATTTGGATCGTTAAAGCACAATATAAGTACGCAAAAAGATGCAACAGAATTCTGAAATATGAATTAAGGACTTATTGCCATCTCCAGCAAAATAATAAAAGTAGAGAGATTAAGAGGTAAGCATATATTTTTGAATTGTAGAATAGGTTTATAGGTCTTCTAATAACAACTTTTACTCAAACCTTACATAAATAGGCTTATATGATACAAATATTATGTGGGCTATGTGGAAACTACAAGGTCTCTAATCATGTTTAGGGATTACTTGACAGAACAGAGACATTTCATTCCTATTGGACCTAGGGATTACAGCAAAGAAACATCTAATATTCCATTTTTTAATTTCATGCATTTTTTATTTACTTTTAATGATGCTGTATATATTCATCATCCTGAAATATTAAAACAGTATGAAAAAAGTAATAAATTGGTGGAAAATTTAGGGAATGAGAATGCAACAGCACGCAAATCATACACTATCAAGTGCTTGATACACATTTAAAATTACTGTCTAGTACAGCAAAGCCAAATTCCTGGCAGATTTCTGAAGCGCAAAGTCACAATAAGAAGATCAGCAGAACAGACTGAAATAATAGAATATTCATCCCCCTAATCCATATGCAATTCTTTAGGGCTTTTTTTTAACAATGCATATGAGGTCTGACTGTATTCAGGATTTAAATAAGTTGTCTCTCTCTCTCACACACACACTCTCTGTATTTTTATAAAAAAAGTATATACAGTTATCATTTCTGCTCTACTGCACCCACATTGACAAGGTTAGCACATCTCCTCACACCTCAGATGAAACAATAGCATTTTAAACAACAAAAGTGTTAAAAGAAATACATTTATTCATACCACTGAAACCTCCTGCAACAGCTGTGTTGAAAGGAAGGGGTCCAGTTGCCTGGAAGAAGGATATTTTTTTATTGTAATTGTTTAGTATTTTTAACTCTTTCCTATATGATTCTGAATAATTACTGGTTAATTTAAAGCAATATCACATGTAGTTCCTGGCAATAAAATTTTGAAATCAGTATTAATTCTTTGAGATCATGCCTTTACCTCCAGACAGATGTAATTTTAGATCTGGCATTGTATAAAGGGACAGAGACCTAGAAACAAGTAAATCATCACTCAAAAGACAGATGCTGATGATAGGGATGTACAAAATGTCCTTGAGGATGGGAGATTCAAAAACTTCCATTGCCTTGCTTGAGATTTACCAAACTACTTTCAACCAGTGCAAAGGCACAACTGAGCCATAGATGCCCCTCCAAATGGGAGAGTATGAAGAAATTGATTCCCTGTCATACAGACATGCAAAGACTGATCCTTAGATCAAGCAGGTTTTGCATAGGTTTAACTGTCTGATTAGGCTGTGAAATAATCACCACCTCAGACTTATTTTATAAGTGAAATAAAATTAAGATATAAAATGAATGTACTCAAACATAAGCCATTTGCACCAGTAATGTATGTGTGGACTTGCTAAATAACGGTGCCCACATGTGATAATGATGATGTCCACATGCGGAAAACAGCTTTCACAATCATCAGGACAGTTTCTGTCACAACTCTGTTAGTGAGAGTGCTAGGACAGGTGATGGTACATGAAAAGCCATCTGGTAAGTGAGAAAGAGCAGCCACATCCTGTCGAAACCTGAATACCCAAATGTAGCCACAGGCTATTTGTAGTAACAGGTCTCATGGGAAATGGCCTGGGGTGTAGATTGCTGCCCAGCTTTTACCAGGACTTTGGGTTTCCACCTGATGTGGGCCATGCTGGTCCAACACTCTTGAAATCATGCTCATGTCTTATTAGACAGACTGTGATAGCAGTTGACATTGCTATTCACATTGCAAGGTTACTTTTAATTCAACACAGGCTAAACAGGCAATGTAAAAACATATTTAATGAAAGATTTTGTTTTTGCTGAGCAATCTGCTTACCTGCCCTTACTATGACACCTATCTACATTGACACAGACTCCAAACTTATTGATGCTTATTGTTTCCAGGCTACTAATTATTACTGATAGACTGGGGAGAAAAAAACCCCTAAGCATACTGAAATCAGCGGAAGTGAACCCTAAACAGGGCTAGAACACGTCCATCCTGTGTGTACATTTTGCAGGCAAATAAACAAAAGAAGCACTCTTAGAAATTATTTGATCTGTACTAATGAGAAAAGTGTGAAGTTGTACATGGAAATAAAAGATAATGAACATAAAACTTCTGCCAGAAAATATGACCAGGATCTATGCTGGAAAACAGGATCTAATAATGCACACTGAAGTTAGGAGAGAAAGCCTGATAGATGCCCTGCAGATCTGCACTGGACCAAATCTGAAAAGCACAAGTGGCAGCAGATGTGATGCAAATGTACCACATTTTTAAAAGACAGGTCAATTAAATAAAAGTAAGAAGTACCTTTTCCTTTTGGGGACAGAGTAAAAAAGGCCAAGGAAGGAAGCTGGGATTTACTGAAGAGGAATACAGATCACCCAGTGAAAATAAGGGTATGCCTGAAATACATCAGTGCTATTCTCCCTTTTGCCATCCTTTATTTTACAGGATATAACAAGATGTCTATATGAGCTTCTATTTTAGTGAAGACAACAACAGTTTGTGACAGGGAAGGCTAGAAAAGAGCAGCAAAGCTTTTGCCCAAATTCTATACTTTGTTCCAAAGCAGAGCTATCAAACCTTTTCTGCAAGCGTCTGTAAATACAGTAAACACTTCTTAAGGTACACAAAGAATATTTTGCTTCCTTGCACAGGTTCAGAGAAGTCGATCAGCCATACTCTTTAGAAAGATGCTAAGGAAGCAATGCAAGACATATATCTGGAATATGAAAGTTTAATCCTACTCATTAAAACATGACAAACTTATAATTAATTGAGAATGGAGTCAATAATGAGAACATCATTCAATATAATGATGTTGGTACTATCAGCTTGTAATACGGGAATATGCTGTAGAAAGTGAAGCATAATATGGAAAAATTACAAGTCAGTTTAAAAAAAGAACAGCCTGAAAGTTTTGCCTTGAGTAGAATCTTTGAAACACAAATTTTAAATCCTCAAAAGTTACATTTTTCCTGCCTTCAAATGAGATAATACATTATGTTGTTTTCCTGTGATGAGGAATAATTCAAGGTCTTACATTGTCTGATTAATCTCTCAACCAATATTTAGAAAAGGTTTCTCTTTGAGCTAATCAAACTTGACAAAAGCAATCTTCAAACTATGCCACATTCACTGATTTGTAAGATATCTCAAACTTGTGTTTTATTACATGCAGTTTAAATTAGCAACAGCTCTAAATTCCCCTGCTTATGACACCCCCTGAATCTCGCCAACAGTACATAAAGTAGGCAAAAAACTGTACAGGCAGATTAAAATTATTAGGACAAGCTTTTTTTTTTTTTTTTTTTTTTTTTTTTTTTTTTTTTTTTTTTTTTTTTTTTTTTTTTTTTTTTTTTTTTTTTTTTTTTTTTTTTTTTTTTTTTTTTTTTTTTTTTTAAGAAAGGGTGCAGATTTCTTTTTAAGATAGCACTCCCTATTGCTTACAGTACATTACATTTTAGGGGATAGTTGCTGATGGTATTAAGTTTACTTTTTCTGGAGATAGCTACCCTGATCTTACTGGATAAAGTCTACCCAGTGATCCAACCAAATAATACTTATTTCTTTATCAACAGAAAGAGGCTAAATTTCAGTATACAATCTTATGATACTCTGGCTTTCAGTATGAAACATTAGGTTAAAGAACATCACTCCAGAAGAGCAATGTTTTGATGAGAACAAGTCGTAAGGAAGCCCTACAACACTGCCAGGTAGGGATCACTGTGGGGAAGCGCATTAACACCATCCCAGCCTTCACCTTCAGTAACAGTGTTGGTAGTTTCCTTTCTTTCTGTGAGTGGCCATATGTGTGCAAACAGGATTTTCCCATGTTTTGAGAATGTGTTTAAATTTGGCTGCCTGACTGTGAGCACTAAAAGAGATTCCCGAGTTAGCCAAGCTAAGAAGGAGAGGAAAAAAGCTGTGGGAGAGATGTAAGTATTCATTCCCTAATGCAAATGTTCCAAGAGGAAATCAGGTCTCCAGCTCATTCTTCCTCTCAAGTCACACTTAAGTTCTGGATAAATAAGTTTCTAAGCTACTGACTCTCCTCTGTTTCTTCCTCATTATTGTATACAACCAAGAAACTGCGTTTCTGGCAATGTCTATGATAAAATAACACAATGACGTGTTAATATCCATTAACAAAGCCTCAGGTGTCCTAGAAGTTGCTAGTGCAAATCTTATTAGGACTTGAGGAATGATATTCAAATATTGGGTAACACACTCTGACTGGGAAGACTATCAATAGAGTTTCTCCATTTGTTTATATAAATGGGCCAACACTTTTAAAAGCACTTCAGAGCACTTAACTAAAGCAAATAAGCACTTGAACTTTAAATATCTAGCAAGAGAAGTCAATGACAAGTATGCCTTGACTTAGTAAATTCTAATATCATTGCAACCTTTCATTCATAGTCTCTTCATGAAAAGAAGCATCAAGCTCCCATCTCAGCTTCAGCTCTGCTCTAAGATACAGAATGAGTGGGGTGAGGAACAGCCTAGTCCCCTTTTAATTCTTTTTGTTAAGGCAAACAGCTTTGCTTCTTCCTATACAGGGATCCTGGGTGCATAATAGTCTTTATAAAGCAGCTTCCTGATTTTTAAAATTTATTCTCTCTCTTATTTGGCCCTTAAAGTAGGATTACTACATCTTACAAACTTTGTTTTCCTTCATATGCACGGTAGCTAAGCCTTGATTTGGGAATATAACATTTACCAAACACCATTCTACTAATTCCCAAAAGGTCTGGGAATAACTTTCTATACTCAGGACTAAGGTGCCTTTGGTAAGTGGTCTCATCATGGTGCCAGTGTCACGTACATTCTTTATATCCTCATATTTATAACACAGCTACTGCATTATGCACAACCACAGCAGTCATTTCCTGACAGAATTAGTGATTCACATACGCCTCTCTGCTGATAAACTGGCACCCAAATGAGTAAACCAAAAAAGATTATTCTGGGATTTGGATGGTTTGGGTTGGTTTGTTTTTTTTAAACTGATGTCTAGCTCAAGTACTAAGTTTGCACCTAGAAACAAGAAGGTGGTATTTAAAACAAGTATTTCTGATCAGTAGCAGGTAAATCTCATTCCCTAAAATCCTGCAACATACCTTGATTTTTATTTATCTCTGAATCTGTTTTGCACACAGTCTGCATAATGTGGCAGAAAACAGGTGGCAGAAAAAAACTTTACTTCAACCTGGTCTTCACCATCTTAGAAAAAGGAAGAATGAAGTATTTTTTAAACTATAGTCTAGAGCTCAATGGCCACATTGGGATTTTAGTTTGCTGGTTTTAGGGGACATGCAGCATGTTCTGGAACTGGCTGCTTGGGATTGGTACTGATTAGTCAGGTTATGAATATTCTCAAAATAATATTTTCCCCACAGTTGATACAATTGAAAATATGAACTACTGAGTGCTAGAGCCTAAGACTTTGCACAGTTCCTAAAAGAAACGCTTTGAAAACTCTTTGAAATACCATGCAAGTCATAATTGGGGTTTAATGTATAAAATGGCTCAGTAATTTAAATGTTTGGAAAAGAAAACAGTCTTTCCTAGAGTTTATGAAGTGATAAGTCTATTTCTTAGAATGATTAACTATACAACCTGATTTTGAACACAAGCATCTCCTAGCATATGCTCTCCACAGCTGACACTGTGAGAGCATACAGTTTTACTAAATTAATATTCCAGGATATAAAATTTACCAATTCAATATCCAATTCTGATACTAAACTCCCATTCTTTACCTCCCAGCCTTGAGTAATTGCCTTGATTTTTACAAAAGTAGTTTTACTTCATATTCTTAAACAAATAAAATCAGGATTAAGCTCTGCTCATCATACATTTGGGTCTACTGAGTGACAAATTAGATTTGTATGTGCAGGATGCATATCATGACATTTCCACTAGAAACTTTAAAAAAATTTAAAAAAACAAACAAAAACAAACAAACAAACAAAAAACCCAAACCCAGGACCTGAATGACATTCAAGGATAATACAATACTCATTCACTTATAGAAAATTTTTATTAGCAAATGAATATTAGAAAAACAGATGAAGTACAGCCAGGACAGCATAAAGAATGCTTTTGGGGAAGAATGCCCCAAATAACATCCCATTTTAGAACAGTGATAAAACACGACTATGACAAAAGAAAATGCAGTTCTGTTTTGAACTCAGTGCAAACAAATAAGATCTAATAACTTAAAAAGTCCTTAAAGAGCCCATGGCTTTGGTAGAAATGAATTAAATGGTGAGGTGAAATTAAAGAACATAAGAATAAAATTAAAGAATATAAGAAATTAAAGAATATAAGAATAAACTTAGACAAGATGACCTGAGAGAGAAAAAGAGACAAAAGCAGTGGAAAGAAACAGACCCAGGCAAAATACTATTTCATTCTAATAATAGAGTCATCAACAGAATATCTATCTGTATGCACTAACACCTAATTTGAGCATCCTGAATTCTGATCCTGATTTCTCGAGATGGCAACTACAATATTTAAAAAAAAACAAAAAAAACAAAACACCTTAAATTGCTCATTACTAGAAATAGATTGATTTGCATGAGAAAAATGCAGAGTTATGATACCCATTTCATTTACAAATATTAAGGTCCTAAAATAAAGTCTGAAAGTAAGTCCTAACTCCCAGGCTAACACTTCCCTCCTGTTGGTGACAACATCATTGCCCCTGGGAAATGCCATATATGGTGGCCATAGGGAATAGAATGTTTTCTGTGACCCCAGAAAACCTGAACAAGGGCTCAGGAGATGAGTGTGAGAACTTGCAACTCTACCTGGTATTCAAAGACAAACAGAGAAACATCCAAGTGGGAAATAACATCAAGAGCAAAAGGCCTGACTTGACTTATGCCCACCTGAGCAAAAGCCGTGGGCATGCTCAATTTTTCTATTTTGCAGTAGCTTTCCTACCTTCAGCAAAACTTGCTGGTGCACATGGCCAGCTACTTTGTTTATTCTTAAGTATGTAAACATAAAATTTACTAAGGACACATGAGTTTACCCTGGTGCAAAAGCCAATTTCCAGAGTAATCCAATGTGCTGCATGTTGGGTACAAGAGGATGGCTGATATCCTGCAGTCAGCACATTTCAAATTGCTTACTGGTTTTAGATTTTAAATTGCTTACTGAATACTAAATTCAGTCATATTTGGGTTGGGTTTTTGGGGGGATGGGGAGAGAGAGGGGAGAGGATGCTATTAAATTTAATAGAAACAAATCACCGGTATTAGAAAACCAGCAGTTCATTTACCCAATGCTCTAGAGAACAGCTCAGGACTATAAAATTTAGCTTTCCCACACCTACAGCTCTAAGCTAAACATTAGGTTGTCTGAATTGTCTTCATCCCCTGAACGCTACATATGAGAACTCTTAATTTGGTGTTCTAGCACTTTAAGCAGAGCTGCTTATATATTTAAGAGCCAGGTTAATGTTCCTCAAAACTATTCAGAGGTATGAGACAACCCTTCATTTTGAAGGTAAGAGTCAACTTCTAGGGCCTTCAGCCACTAACCCCTCTCTCATCCATAAGTGTCTAATGTGTTCCCCTTTTAAACTTACTGAATGCTTACAGCAGCCAAAACACATTTTTTTAACATCATTAAAACTCTGCCTCTGATGACCCTGGGACTCTAGCAAAGTTCAAGAGCAGGACCAAAATTTGAAAGGTTGGTTTAAAGAATTAAGCCTGAGCCCTTGCTGCACCTAAAGGGACACACTTTAGGTGGCAA
Source organism: Aegithalos caudatus (assembly GCA_013389925.1). NCBI lineage: Eukaryota > Metazoa > Chordata > Aves > Passeriformes > Aegithalidae > Aegithalos > Aegithalos caudatus. Next base: position 92,784 of record WEIU01004614.1, read on the forward strand.
ACACCCCTCCCACTGCTGGCTGCGGTCTCCCACCCCCCAGCAGCTGTGGTGTGCTCGTTCCACCAGACAAATCGCAGAGGAGAGGGAGAGAACCCCCTTCATGGACTCACCATCCTTTTCTAGTCACATTCACTACGCATTGCATTAGAAAATCGTAACGGTGTTAAAATATTTTGGCAGGATTTGTTATGGCCAGATCACTCACTTCCTTTGGGACACACAAAGCCTCCTCTGGCAATGAAACAGCCCAAATGTCAGCAAATCCTATAAACAGAAAACGGTCTGTCAATGTAAAGCCTAAATGAAACTCCAGTTAAACAAAACAAAACTGTATAACATAAAAATGCACATACAGAAAAAAGAAACAACCTGGAAATATTCACTTTTTATTAAGGTTTCTTTTTTTTTCTCCCCACCCTCCAGAAACTTTTGAACAGCATTACAATGAATTCATCACAAGGTGCTATTAGAGCACAGTCTCCCTCCAAGTGTTACCAATTCACGGACAGATTAGAGGGCACATTAATAACATAGTTAATATGAAGTGTTTAGAGCCTTTACGTCGGTGACAAATACGACTCAGCCAAATTTCCTGACCATTGAGGCCACGGAGGAACAATTTGGTAGATTTCATCAACAGTTCTAATTATGTTCCTGTCAAGTCGAGAACAAAGTAATCCATAACTGGGGGGCTGCTCGGAGACAGAGCCACGTGAGAGTAATTTATGCCCAGAACCCTCGCTGTAGTTAGTGTGCACAACGCTTGACTAACAAGTGGGTTCAAAAAAAGGAATTTATTAGGGAAAATACAGCCTTCCAGCTCCAAGCAGCTCATCAGGTGCAGGCTTAGCAGGAGTTATGAAGCAAAGTCTTCTTGTTTACAAAAGCATCTAAAGTCCACACTGGCCTCAGTGGGTTTTAAACCATAGGATTTTAATCCAAAGCTTCTGCTGGAGCTTGGTAAGCCCACTGCCAAGGCCAGGTTGCAACCCAGCCCCCTTTAAAATCATCTCAGTCCTCGGAACGGTGGCAGTACCACCTCAGAGGCCAAGTGGTACCAATGCCTTTTTACAATCCTATAAATAACACACTAATGAAAGATGCAAAGGGATTATTAATAACAGTAAACTGAAACGTCACAATACACAATGTGTTTTCTTACCACAGCCCAACTGGGAAACAGGCTGAGAAAGGGAAAGGGAGGAGAGGAAAGTAAATGGGGGAGAAGCTGTCATGTAATTTTGAGTCATTTTCCACTGTGATCTATATTGGGATATAGCTTCTATCCTTTCAAACTGGATCATTTTATACATGACAATCTTGCTACATTTCACAAAAAGGCAAGAATGTCTCCCTAGTGCTAAAAGTGCAAAGCCTGGCAGCGGTCATTCAGGATCAACTTGCATATGCAGTGACATGTTAGAAAAAGTAAAATGATGCATTCCAAATGTATTTAAGAACATTTTCTACAGAAAATGAGGGTGAAATAACATTAGCAAAAAGTTAGATCCATGTGAGAAACACAAAACACTTAATGGGTTTTAAAGCACAGTTTTCTGAATGTTGCTGTGGGCACACACTAGTGTTAGCAGTTATAGGTTTTTATTTACACCAAATGACTGCATTTGGTCTGCAGTATTTAGTAGATTAAACACCACCTTGGATAAAGGGAGTGGGTCATAGCAAGGACCCGTTTCAGACTGATTTGCTGTGCGGCCCCAGGAAGACTGACTTCTTCACCCACATTTTCCACTGCTAGAATGGTACAGGTAATACAGATTTGTACGCGCATGACATACCTTGCCAATAGATTTTTTACTATAAAAGTGTTATTGGCTTCACTAAACGATTGGTTTTAGTTACACTTTAAATTACTAGTTGACCACTGGCACAGAGGAAATGCAGAATTCAACAGTACATCAAAACCCTCAGCTTCTCCTTTCACAATCTACTGAAGTTTCTTATCCAGATTTGCTTGAACCTGACACCAAGACTAGAGACTTTCCCAGCACCTACTGAGTGGGACAGCATTAGTGTCATATGACTGAAGCTTCACAGATTTACGAGTACTTGCTCCCAAGGATGAAGGAAATATATTTTAAAAGCAGTGTTGGCTTTGCAAAGATGCAAAGAGGAAAGGCAAGAACACAGTCCCATTTTGCAGATGTGAAAAGAGAAACCTCTCTGCAAGTCAGAGAGACAGTAATTCAGAAGCCAAGCAATGCCTGGATGTTCTAATTCCCAGACTCGTGATTCAGTCACAAGACATGCTTCCTTTCCTGGTGAAATGTCATGCTACCGCACGCTTCTGTTACAGAACACATCCTAACCAAGTGTAGCAAAAGCATGATGATCCCATTAAGTATCTAACATCTAATACCTTGTGAAAACTAATTTAGTGCTTTATCAAATCTCTAGTTTGTACGTAAAGCACAAACTGGCTACATTTGCTAATAGGGCAGATTGACCCGTCCCATATATTATCAAACCACATCAAAGTCTGCTGGAGGACTTAGCCTTAGCTACTTATTATCCCTTGCATTAACTCCCTCACTAGCTACTCAACCAATACATTTTCCTGTAATACATCTGTCATGATTTTGCAGGGAAATCAGCAATTCTGAACAGTGCAGCAGTTAGATAACAGGACTAAACCCATCATGGTTGCCTGGCTTTCCAATCTACTGCTAATTGGCATGGACAGAAGCCCTTAGAGCTGGGCTTGTACAGCAGCACGCCACTGCTGGGCCCCAGAGATTTGGCCTCTTAGTTAGATTTGTATTTTTAGAGTTTGAGTCATTCACATGATTTCTTCACTACGTATTACATGCAAAAGAAAAAAGTTAGATGCCAACACCTTCAAATGTACAAGATGTTTTTTTCTTCCTTTTGGCAGAAAAAGGTTGTATTTTGCAAGAGAACATGTGACTTAGTAATCAGGAAAAGAAGTGCTAGAATATCAGTAACAATAATGTTAGCAATATTAGATACAATGAGAACATACATCTTTCCTGGCCTGGATGCTATGCAATCGTATTCCCACGTGTTTATTTAGGGTCTTATTTGTGACACTGTATAATGAATTATATATCTGAAGCCATGTTTTTGTCTGGGAACTTGCATCTGCAGCTAACAGAAGGTCTGGATGACTGTTTTGTTTTAAATTAACAATTGCTACTATTTTCTGATAGTGTTTGTCTTTGGACTTGGAAACCCTGAACCATTACACATGGGTCTCTTACAGACTTTTCTGACCATCTGACTACCTGTCATCACTGGAACCCAGGAGTTAGTGGTGGAATACAAAAAATAAACTAAAATAACAAAATACTCCCTCTCCAAAGAGAAATCCACTCAGAAATAAAAAAATAATTCTTTCACTTTGCATATGTGATTGTAAGTAGTTCTGAAATATATCCATCATACAACCCTAGTTGTTCACATTTAATCCAATATTTATTTTCTCTTTTTGCAGCTTCTCAAGCACTGTCATCTTCTTTTCCCTGATAACTTCTCTCCCTTCATGTCTTTAAACACTAATGTAAACAAGTAAAAGGAATTTAGAGGGGCACGTGGTTTGTATAGTTTCTTGGTGATCCCTGATCTCATTGTTGATGGATCATTTTTAATCCAGAGAATATTAAGAACTGCTTACAGCCCAGCTGTGGTTTAGTACCACCAACAAAGGCAGGCCAATACAGTAGTTTTTCTACAGAGTAAAACTTCTAGCAAGTAAACTTTCAGCCAGGGGGAATAAATTAGACAACAAAAATAACAAGGCGGACAGTGAGTTAAAACATCACAATTCTATGTTACTGAATTGAACTACAAGTCTTTGGAGCTTCAACCCCCCCCTGCCCCCTTTCCTTTCCCTCTATATTTTTCTTCTTCTGTTTTTATGTTGAAATCACAGGAACTACGCAGCCTAGCAAGGCTGTAATCACTCAGCGGGAACCTGGCACAAGCACAATGCAACCACCAGCCAGGCAGCAGGAAACTGAAGGAAATCTCTCTCTCCCTCCCCCTCAGGTTTCTTAAAAGGGGCTCGGCGTGAATGAATCTTCCCGGTAGCCACCAACAATTTCTTATTCCTTCCGAGCAATCATCAATTTCAGCATCAAGTGGTTTAGTGCCTCTACAACTGGTAGCGGCAGCGGAGTAAGCCCAGCATGCAAACGTTTTGGCTAATTTAAAACCCTTGTGCTGCCGAATCAAACATGACAAGACAACAGTAAAAAGAGAGGCTATTATCCCAAATGAGAGTCGGCGGATGGCTGAAATTGGCTTGAGTGGCAGAGACAAAAGAGGTGGAAGGAGCAGGGATAACCAGGCATGATAATAGCAGATACAGCGTGCACTTTCTCCCCCACCCCCAGTGCATTCACACGTATCCCACCTAGAGGAAAAAGCAACATTTCCAAGTTTCATGGCCAGGCAGAAAAAATACACTTAAGAAGAATCAAAATAAATTAGTCCCTGGTAAAGCATCTGCCCCATGGATATGGGGAAATGTAACTTAAGAGACATTATCCTTTCAATAGGAACCCTAAAACTCCAAAGACAAAAGCTGTTATTTCCTACCTGAATTCATCTTCTGCTGCCCCAAGTTCATTCCCATGAGTTGAGAAGCAACTGAGTTAGGACAAAATAACTTCAAAATGGGAATAATCTGTGGCGTGGCTTCTGGTGAATGTCTGCCACACACAATGAGCTCATGAAGAGCCCAGAGCTCAAAGAACTGCTGGGGAGGAAACGTGGAGGGGAAAGAAATTAATTTTGCAGGGCAATTGGGAGACCACAAGCATTCTCACAATGTTGAGAGCCATGAACCCTGGTGATGGCTTGCAGCTCATAGAATGATGACCCGTGGGATCACTGGAGAGCAAGCAAGTTGTCTTTTGCAAGATTAACAATTTAAAAGTGCTGAAATTAATTTTAATAGCTGTGGGTGCAGACTCCTTACAAAGTAGGTTGCAAGGTCAGCAAGCCTCCTAAAACCTTTTAAAATGCAGCTTTTTATAGGGACAGTAGATTTAGGGTGGCTTAGGGCTTAAAGATCTAAAAAGCAAAAGAAGGGTAAGAGGTCATTTCCTACCACTTCCAAATCTTGGGTGAAGACATGTTTCTATGTTTCTCTGTTTTGCTTCTGACAATGACATACACTTATTGGTATATTCAAAGCTACTTGAGGCAGTATGGGTTTATCAGGGTAGGCAAAGTGAAAAAAGGCATTAAAATCAACCATGAGAACCAGATCAACCAGCACACAGCAGACTCATCAGACTCATACTGGAATATGCCCACCTGCATTGCAAAAAAAGCAGTTGGAGATGAGAAAATAAATCTGGGAGACGAGAAAATAAATCTGGGAGACTGAGAGACTGGGATGGGAAAGACAAGGGCAGGGTGAGTGCCCACACCCTTGCCATCATTCAGAAGTAGTTCACCTGTGATTCACATCTGCCTCCTTATATGAGATCATTACACTATAAATTACTGTACTATACAGAGTGTTTCAAGGAACAGCTGGGCTCAACACTAAAACCAAAACCAACCACTTAAAAGGGATGTGCTCAGCTTCCTAGTACATGTGAGCTATTGCTCACAACATATCAGAATCTGCTGATTAGTGCTCCCTTCTAGGACACTTTCCCCCTATATTTTTGCCAACAGCATCCAACTAACTGCACAGGTAAAGTTCACTGTGTGTGCCAGTCTGGGAAATAGAAACAGGGACTGAGTTTTGCACCACTGTGTAAGATGGTCTGCATTTGCTGAAATTAAGCAACATTGCCTTGGACAATATTTGCACTGCATGCAGGTGGACCCATATGAAAGGTGCACTCATGAATTTAAAGAGAAGTCCAGCCTCAAAAAAGCATCCATCCCAGTGCAAAGGAACATTCCATATGTATAGAAACTCACTTGGGCTCGCAAACACATTCAGGGAAACAAGAGTCCCAGGGGAGGACACAATCACAATGGATAAAGCACAAGGATTTGCTTCATGCTGCCCTCTTCTTTTAAATGGTTTTCCCCATAACATGAAGGAAATGTGGCTAAGTGTTCAAAGAAAAACCAAAACCAGTAACATGCCAAGCATCAAGAATGACAGCTGTTCCTAGATAGCCTACCTTGGGCACAGGTAGGTGTCACCCAGCAGAGAAACCTGTGTCACCCAGACACACAGGCAAGCAGAAACACTCCAGCCTTTGCAGTGTTTTTCTGCATAACCAAACTTTATTACCATGATCCTGCAGACAGAGGGTCCCCTTCCCTGGCAATGAGGTAACTGATGGTCATTAGGGAGGACAGAATTAATTCTGCTGTGAGCCTGACGCTGACAGTGGCTGAAGTGAATGCACCAGCCATTTTCCTCAGGGAGTTGGAACAAAGAAAGGAGTCCTGGGGAAATACTGAAGGTATTACAAGAAAATAATTTTAGATGCATATGAATACTGCCACCAAATACTGTGTGCTTTCAGGCTGACATATGCTAGTGTATGTGGTGTTTGTTTCGTTTCTTCGTCTCAAAGTTGAATTCACATCCTCTCACAGTACTCCAAGAAAAGTCCAGTTCACAGTTCAGCAAGGAGCTGCTCAAAAGGCAAGCCTGATACAGGTCCTTAGGGCACCTCATCCATCCTGCACTTGGATGGCATTCTCCACCAAGGGACCCCATTAGGAAGGAAGGGCAAACTGAAATCCTAACCCAAAGCAGCCTGAAACAGCACCAGCATACTGGTGCAGCAGCGATGGATGAGACTCCATTTGTCTTCAAAGCATGGGAAGCTAATATATCTGCTTCAGAGAAAACTCAACTTTACTTTCCAACCTTGTAGTGTACTTAAAGCTAACATGTATATCATCTTTCTCTCTGTGGATAAGGCAGCAGAGAAGTGTCACCCAAGACTCCAATTAAACAGACTGGAAATGACGCACTTCCAGTGCAACTCCATATAGCAAAACACCCTGGATGCACTGTTAAAATCAATTTCCAGGAAGGCATTACCATGAGCTACAGTTTCCTTTCCCCTCCACACAAAGGAATAAACCAGAAGCATCTTATGCTAGTACAAAGCTTGCTGGAAAATGCAGCTGCTGTAGGAATGCTATCAATTCCAGAGGTATCACAGGCCCTACTCTCCCTGCAGAAGGTTAGGCGCTTCCAAGCAGGAAGAAACAATATGTTTGTTCTGTGGCCAAAGTAATTATAGACTTGCCTATATTGCTTTATATTTTTCTTCTCATAAAAGAGCTTTGTATTGGTGTTGAACAAGCTGAGTTATGAGACTGGAAGTCTCCAACCTAAACTTAGGTCTGGCAGAAGTAGAAAGAGCTTCAGTCACTTCAGGAAAGGTGATTCTATGTATGCCAGGACTGAACATGGCCAAATATTCAATACTGCCCATTCAAATATTTAAGCTTATACAGGTATTTCCCTCATGGATAATATATTAAAATACATATTGTCAGACCTCCCTTCACATGTTAGCATAGCAATGATATAATACTGCAAGAAGAACTCACATTCCTCTTCCATGGGTGCAGTTCTAAGGAGAACACATATTCAAACACTGTAAGATGAAACATGCTTTATAGAAGAATATTATATTTTTGAAAGCTGGTCACCTGCTTATAGGGATCTCTGTACAGGGCTCTTATTTACAAATTCAGGGGTATCTGTTGTTCTAGGTGAGGTCCTTCTGCACCAGGAACTGAGAGAAGTAATGAGAGAAGATCACCATGACCAGTACACACTGCAGTTCAAAGGGATCAGCCAGAGACCTGCTGGGAGCACACACATTTCTTGTGCTCCAGCCAAGAGCATAAACCTAAAGGTGACCCTAGCACCATATCACCTCTAGCGCCAATCAGGCTGACCAGAACTGGATATATCTGCCTACCTATTCAGTTCATATCAGGAAAAAAGGAGAGAGGGAAGAAAANCAAGGTCAGGCACTTATGTATGAACCACATACCCTGCATGAGTAAGAGCAACAGCGGCCCAAATCCCCCAAAGCAGCACCAGAAACTGCCTCCTCCTGCTCAATTTACAAGTAATTGTTAACAACTCATCTCACTGCAAATGCCGGACTAGTTCTCTTCCTGTCTGTGTTCAAGATCGCAAAAATATCTCCCACAAAAAGGCTTTTTACATATCTGTATTTACTGTCCCTGAAGCCATGGAGAAGGCTAATCTAGGTATTCTGCCAATCTACAAAACCTAAGTACCATGGAAGAAGAGCTATGTTCTCTGTCTAGCTAAGGAACTCACAGTGTGTCATCCTAAGTGACTGCAAAACCCCTGTGGATGAGATGTCTAACAAGACTGTCCCAAACCTCACATTTAAACTCTTTGCCTCAAAATTTTGACCCTTTTTTCCCCCTACATGGCAGACTTTGAACTGGTCCTGGCCTGCAGCACAGTGGAGGAAATTCAAGGGCCACACTCTTCCATCTGCTTCTCCTTGGGATTAAACACTTCTCACAAAACAAATTTTGCCTCAAAAGCATTTTATTTCCTCAACCTGTGAAGTTCTAAAGACCTGTCAGAAAAAGTCTCCACAGCCTAGAAGACAACAGTGAAACATGAAGTCCAACCACCTCTTCACCATTGCTGCGCCTCAGCACTATGTGCCCACAGTATGGCACTAAATTTGAATGCCTTGCAAAAGAAGCAGGAGAGGGTAGAGTTGGAAAAATGAGACCAAGATCTTGACAGAAAACAAAAGAATGGAGACCTAAGTCAGCCAGCCTTGGCTGCAAATGATTTCCATGAGCTTCTGCCTCTGTGTGACACAGATGAAAAGAGGTTGCTCTTTCTCTGGGACACCAAAAATATCGTATTCCACCCATGATTTTTAACACATACATATGTATCTATATATAGAGTTATGTAGCTAGTGAGTACTAATTTTACTGATATCATTGCCATACCCAAGATTATTAACCATCAGTTCCACAAGAAACACCAAGCCTTGGTCATGGTACCTGATGTTATTCACTTCAACTCAACTTCTTCACTCCTAACAATCACGAGCCCAAGGCCCAAGAGAGACCATACCCTATAATGGTTTTTCCAAAGCCATGGTAAGACTCAGATCAATCTGATGCCTGATGCAATGCTCAGAAAACTGGGAAACTTACTGTTTTCATTGGGAAAAAAAAAAAAAAAAAAAAAAAAAACAAACCTNNNAGAAGGCAACCTTGCAGTTGCCTTTGAACTTCTGTCTGTACCACTGGGATAAACGCACTCAATATCAATAAAAGAAGCACTAGGAGTGCTTTTATGGTGCAGTACACGAAAAGGAAAGAGAGGGAAAAGAAAGTGTTACAACACATCCTGTTCCTATTCTACTAATTTATTTTTTTTTTACATAAAGCCTCCTTCGGTCAGAAAAGTGTCCCATATTTTCAACAGGATTTTAGGTTCAGTCTATGTAGAAGATTTTCAGACCAGCCTTTATTGCAGCACTAAAGCACATTCAGAATATTGAGCCAATTAATCAAAGCACTCTGATTAAAAAAATAAAGTTAAAAAAAAGAAAATCAAACCTGAAGCTCAAGAAAAAAAACAGGGTAGAATGAAACACTGAATTAATTTTGGTTTTGCCTCTTTTCCCTCAGGCATGTAGAGCAGTCATTAGGGAACAGGCCAAAGGAGCTGAGGAAACTCATTACCAATAAGGTAAAGCATGGCCAGGTTACCATACTGGGGGATTTTTGCTGTTGTTTCGGTTTGGGATTTTCGGGTTGGGGTTTTTTCCTACTTTTCTCTTTCATATAGGGATGAAGCTCACAGAGTTTTGGGACCTGACTGGGCTATGGAGCAGGAACGACGTGCCTCCAGCCCTGCTCCACAAACCATTCCATCAGGAGAAGTCTCCGGCAGGTCAGAGACTGACTAACTTTTCCAAGGTATTAAATTAAAAGATGTTGAATTAAGTTAAACGCCCCACATTGAACTGACATTTCCCTTTTTTAATGCAAGCTAAGATTGATGAAAAATACCACTTATCTACATTAAGGGTCAAAATATCCAGCAAAAGAAGCCTCTGGTTCAGCGCGTCAGAGCAAAGTCAGTCTTACATAATCCGGGGACCAGAACGCGGATCACATTCTGATGATCCAATTAATGGTGGGATACTTTGCAATCAGCCAGGAAGCAAGGCCCCTAACAGATTGTGGGGCTGTAACATCAATTTCTTAAGTGCATTTAAAGGATTACAAATGTTAGTCCTGGCTTGAGATTGAAACACCTATTGAGGTGCTCTGAACCACATTACAGTAATTGGGTACCTGAATTAATGACATTTCTTCTGATGGGCGAGTTGAATACATCGGAATTACGGATTTCTTTTGCTGTGTTTCACTTTCAGCCTTTTTCTTCTTATTCTCAGGGCATAAATCTGAGGCAGAATATCTTTTTTTATCGAGATAGCTTTAATTACAGCCCTGAGGCACCCAAGTACTGTCCTAATTTCATCTTATGGATTGTTTGGGTGCGCTTCCTTTTTTTTTTCATCTTTTGTTTTGCTTATTATTTTACCATGCTATGACATCAAGATGGGATTTTTTTTTTTTTTTTCAAGTTTCAGGGAGAAAGGGGAATAGCTGCTGAGACATGGAGAAAGGAAAGTATTTCTTTTCCTTCCCATATCCCTCTTTCACTATGTAAACCATTTTATGTATGCACCAGATACAATTTGCAGTTTTGCACCTCTAGAGAGCTAGAACTACAGCTGCCTCAATTAGTCTTCTATTCCTTCTGAGGTCAGTTCAAGTAAAGGTCTCCATCATATCAAACTGGCAGGAATGCTAACTACCTCAGTATTTCAGACCATGCAGGGTTCAGCTAAAGAGCTTAAAAATCACATAGCCACTTTCAGCGAATATACAGCATAAAGCTGTATTTGTGTGCCAGAGACTAAATTCACTTAGTGTTTTAAAATCTGAAATAGGTTACGGCACAGGTTTATTTGTATGACTTTTCTGCCAGGCAGTGTCTCTGTTCGACCGCAGTACAGAGCATATAGGACACATGCATTTTCCTCTTGGATCATCTGGGTTTTGATAATTAGAGTTTGAATGGGGAACTCCATTCATTTTTGTCCTCAGCATTTGTGGCACTGACATTTCAGCAACCTTGGCGGTGATTTTTCACTTGCAGCTAACTGGAATGTACACAACCATGATATAATGCCGACGCTGTGAAAAAAGAGGTGAGAAACAGACCGTGGTATTCCAAATGTTCCAGTCTGCTCTGTACATTTCATTTATCTGGCACATCAAGCCCAGGTATTGTTTTAATTACTTTTTTGAGGTCTTATTAATCATTAGTTGTAAATATACATACAAAATATACATATGCATATTTTAATTCTCATGTACTATATATCCTTTCTGAGGCATTCCAACTTTTTGTCCTATACTCAAGATTCTGTAAAGAAACTGTGCTGCTGCAGTGATTCTGCTTTAATTTGGATTTTGCTTAAGATATCTGTAAACAGCAATGATACAGGAGCTATTTATCTTTATCGCTGGTTAAGTGGAAATTGTAACATATACCTTAGGGAAGCTAAGGAAGCACAGTGCTTTAACAAGCATATGAAGGAAAGAGAAAGTCTCTAATTCAATAACAGAACTTCCTGATGCTCAGGAAAAAGCAGTTTACGTGGTTTAGTCAGATAGTCTTTCACAGTTAACTATTTTATTGTATTTTTAAATCTATTTCCCACCATGTAAGAACCTTAAGATTCAGGAGGGGTCGCTGGGGACCTTTCAGCCATGCTCCTTCTTTCTCTTGAATGGTTTTGAATGTTTCTTAATTTCCCATCTCCATTAACATGGGATATTCCTTGAGTTTAGAAATAACCCCTCTGAAACACAATAAAGCCTATAAACTGTCTCTACATAAAACATGGTTAATCAGAGGATAAACATGGGTTCATTTTAAGGGCCACACATAGAAGCAAGGCATAAGATTCTTCAAGAAGTGTCTTGTAAATCTCATTTACAGTTTCAGAGCAGTTTTTGACTCGTTAGATAGTGCTGGCTGAAATTATATACATACAGATAATGACAATGCAGACCTCAAGGACTACTTAGCTCTTTAGCAGTATATACATTCCATATAACCACTTTCATACACCTAGTTTTAAATTCATTAACAAAAATTAATTTCTACCCAGTGGTCTACATTACACTGCACACAGCTTCAATACAATTTCTAAATTACTGCTTTCTGTCACTCCTCCCAGCAATCCTGCAGACAAGTTAAACTTTACTGCCTTGAAGGCATTGACTATCAATTTGTAGCAAAGCTCGTGTTTAAGTTAGTGAGAATTAACAACTGAACTTCAGGAAATTTGTCTTGTTTTTAATATCTCATGAATATTTTGGAATAACAGAACAATTTCTCCCTCTCCCCGTTTGGCAGCGGCACTGTGATATCCTGGGGGCTCCCCTGCAGAGACACCAGCAATAACAGCTCCAACATGCTCAGAAAGCCCTGATCTCACTAGCATTCATCTTGGACCTGATTCAAAGTTTACTGAAGTCATAAGGAAACATTGCATTAGCTTCAGTATTCTTCAGTTCAGACCTTCCAGTCCTACTGCCCCTCTTCTCCTCCCCAAACCCTAATTGATCTCTGCTGTGTGAGCATTAATTATGTTGCTATTGTGGCATATTCCACATGAAGTGACTCATGATAACGTTGTCCAAATGTCTGTCTGCTTTTTTATGGCTTGGGTAAGGAGGAAAAAAGTTACTTTTCATAAGTAATTAACAGAAATCAGTCGTGTGTTTTACAGATGCATAATGATCAGGACCCAAGAGGGAGGTAAGGTTCACTTTTTAGTAATAACATTTAATGGATAAAAAAATAGAAAAGTCTTTCCACACTCTTTCCATCATATTTCCCAAATATTTACAGTGTACACCTTGGGTTTGAAATAAGCCAGGGAGAATTAATGCATTGTTTACACTTGGAATCTGAGGTGGCCCCGTCCCAGCAAGGCAGTACAATGTGCTGTATCTTTCCCTTCTCAGCACTTATCTTAATCTTAGTAACTAGCCAGACAACTGACTCCAGAGTCCTGAGCTTATCGACTGGAATTTGTCACATGCACACAAGAGAAGACAAGAAATGCATTATATAACAATGTAATACAAATCATTATCTTTTAATATTTAAAAGTATGTATTCAAAGTCTGATATGAAACCATTTTGGTTGAACTCAATTCCACTGGTTGTTATTAAATTTGATAGCAAATGAACAAAAATACACTTGTAACATATTTATCTGCAGAAGAGTTTATTTGCAACAGATCAAAAGGCTGCTTCTTACTGCATTTTAGCTATTGCTATCAAATGCAATCTGCTTTTTAAACATGCTTTGATACAGAAAGACTATTTTCAAAACAGGTTAATAGGAAAAAAAAAAAAATTATTTTCCCCAAGTCTCCCAAGCACCAAGAAATACCCAGAGCATGAACAGAAAGTCTATTGCACCCTCACTGTGCATCTACAGCACTATTTCTTTGAAACAAGTTTATATAAGCAAGAGGAATACCATTCCAACTGCAGCCACCAGGTGTTTGGACCATGCTTTTAAAATTATCACACAGATATGAATTTTGGTTCTGGTGCCACACATTAAAGGGTATTTTTCACCAGGAGGCAGAGGCACATGTGAACCACAGCGTCAGGGGTACTCTGCTGCAAGGCTGCTCTCCTGAATGGGTTTTTCTGCCTCTCCCTGCTCCTCCATGGTAAGAACTCTCTGAGTATCTACATAGGGTGGTGAGGGGGGAGCAGAAGCAGATGGAGAATAATGCTTAGGAGCACACTCCTGCAGAAAGAGGGGAAAGGACAATGGTTTTAAGCACACACCCAGTCAGTATTCCCTCTGCCTGCAAAAGGGTAAGGGAGAGGATGGCTACCTCACCCACTGACATTATTAACATGCACTTGAAGCAGCAGTTTATGAAATGAATACAGGTTAACAATGATGCTGTAAATTTGCTCCTCTCCTCTGCTTGCTTTGCTCTAACCCAGCCTATACAGCATCCCTCATGCCAAGTGTTACACCCTCAGCAATGGGATTCACCCAACAGGAGACACTGGAGTTGTGCTCAGAAAAACTCATTGCCAGCACCAGATTTTTCCAAATATCTTTTCCACATTGAAAATTTTTGAAGATTACCCTAGGCCAATCTTTGTGTTAAATCACAAACCACAGTGAATCAATTAGTTAATCAATCCCATCAGGCAATCAATTAACATGAACTAAGAAATACCTGAGCAGACATATTCTCGTGTGAAGAAAGACCCACCGGGGCCTTTATATCTGTTCATATTAGTTTAAGCCCTGGTTTAGAAGGCAAAATATTCCTCTGATAACAGTTCTTTGTATTGATGTGTCAGCACAGACACCTAGTCTCTGTGCACGTCTGACAGAGAGTGTCTCTATTTTACTCCTGTAATAGCTAGAGGCCACTTTCAAAAGAGGGAATCTGAGATTTGTGCTCTGATGCGGTGAGAGAAGTCCTCTTTCAGTGCCACTGAAAGGACTTTGCACCGGACTTGGTAATGGTACCAAGCAAAAGAGCAAATGGGGCTTTTTCAGGCATGCACCTCAAAAATTGCAAGTGCAAGCAAATTTGCCATCACCCCCAAACACTGAATCCATATTGCAAAGTCAGTCATTTCATCCATTGGCTAAGGTCTGGTTCAGTCCCAGGAAGAGCTGGGAGAAACATGTTTTGAATGCCCTAAAAAACACTTGCCCTGTAACATCCTCAATTCCACTTTCTATCACAATTGTTAAATAATTAAATTAATTAATAGTATCTTATAGTTGTGTGGTAGTTACCACACAGGGATAACTCACAATTCCATGATAAATCCATTCATTCAGATTTGAAGCTGAACTGCAGCCTAAGAATCTGAGGTCACCTCTGTACATCAACTAGGAAACCTGAATTTTTGGGTGGGAGGAAGCAAAGTCACCAGGACACACAAGGCCCCACACAAATATCATGATAAAGCAGAAGCTTCGGCAGACGGAAAGGTGGTGGGCAACGTGAATTCTCCAAAATGAATCTCAGGCCTGCAGAATCCTGCTTGGTCACCCCACCACTATTTGTTTGGATAGAAGCTGTCATATGGAGTTGCTCAGTAGCACAAGTTTCCATGCAGGTAACTACAGAATGGGGCACCTTGCCTTGGCCACCACCAAAATCTGCCAAAAGTTCAATGTCCCCTATGCAACCCTCCTCTTCCACTAAACAAACTATACACTTAGCAGCAAACAGAGTTTCAAATAAAGGCTGGCACTGCTCTTCTAATCGCAGCCAGAATCAGGGAAAGAAAGAAAGATGCCTGGGAAAGATGCAGAGAGTTGGCCTATCTTGGGATGGGGGGGAAAAAATGCAAAGGTATGAAAATGTATTCAACAATGCTCTCAGTGCTCAGATCCAGCACTGACAGGGCTATAAGCAGATGCATTAGGCTGGAAATATATCAAGGTTAGATTAAGCTGCAGAGTTTCCATTTTATTAATGGTCTTCAATCTGACTCCTTAATAAAATGGAAACCATTTGTAAAATTTTGATCAGAATCCACACTTAGCTTTCAAGTGCTCACAAGCTTTGGGTATACTCAGGAACAGATTTCAAAAAGTCCATGCCTAAAAATGAAGGTGAGAAGGAGATGAGAAGGAGAAAATGGTGTGAGGTGATTCAGACCTTGGAGTGAATTATTATGTAAACTGTGAGTTAGGTTAAATGAAGAAATCATTAGGATAGCAGGGGCTTTTTTCCACAAATCACAGAGATATTTTGGACCACTGAGGTATCTGCCATGGTGGTGTAACCAGAGGAGTAAATATCTAAGATGCCTATATTTAAATATTATCCTCAATGCCATATTAGAGCTACTGCAGTGTTGCTTGGAACTGGAAAGCATGAGAGGCCAATGGGCTGAAGAAGGAGCAGGAACTGCAATTAATGGAATGCTGTATCATTATAAATTCATTCAAGTTTCTTCTCAGCTGCTGACAGAGGACAGAAGACAGAAAGGTTTTACCTAACAGCTGCTGGAGAAGGAAGTGTTGTTGGATAAAATAAAGGTGACAAAAAATATTACTAGAACTATCACACCACAGTTCCATCTCTCATGCAGAAGAGAGCCTGCATAGAACAAAGTAGAAGTTCACACTTCTAATGTAAAAAGAAACTGAAACTGGTGTTTATATGAGCCATATAATAATTTCATTTAATAGCAAACCTGCCAGAAAGGAAAAGAAAAAAAAAAAATCTTACAAGTGCATATGCTGTGCTGCTGCACTTCTACCTGAAAACTGAAGAAGAAATCTTAAAGGAAATAGTATTTGTTATAATATGGCAGGCTGTGGATTAATTGACTGTGAATTATATACAGATTTCTGAAATAATTTCAGCTAGGCTTTTTCTCTGGTAAGCGACTGAATTTAATGACAACAGAGCACTTGGGCTCTCCTTTTTAGCCTTTGGAAAAGGAGAATTGCATCACACAAGATCCCCAAGGAGGATCAGGAGGTTTTTGAAAAGGAAAAAATACAAGGAGAACAGTATCATCCACACTGGCTTACAGGCTTCAGTAAGGAGAACAGTTGCATTATCCAAGGCCATGGCCCTTGTTAGCAAGCAGTGGCTTTTCCTAACACTTGAACCTGATGACATCTATCCTAATAAAGCTTACATCCTTAATGAAGCATGAGAACTTCCTCTGGGAAAGGCCTGGAACTATCAGGAAGGACAACATGGTACTGTAACAAATTAAGTCTGTTTCTCTCCCTTTGACTTTGATATCTACTTGGATGACATTTGCACCACTTACAGAGACAAGGGTATGGAAAGAAGAACCTTGATTAGTCTAGCCAGTTTATCCTAGGACACAAATCTGGAAATTTTTAACAGAACTAGACACTGTCTCTTCACTTTATACCTTATGCTCATGGTGACCCCAGCTAAAAGTATGGAATATATTAATTCAGACTAACTGAACAATTTCTATAGGGGAGACCTCCATTCTGCTCTTCCCAAGGCATTTGTCTGCATGTCCACACACTACCTGGTAAATACAAATGCAACACAAAGTAAGCACAAGCGGCTGCTCCATGCTGTGTGTCAAATACTTGGGGTTTTGATCTAGGACAAGACAGGTAGGTAAAGAACAAAGAAAACAACATGTACTTACAGAAATACTACAAGCCATAAACAAAACTGTTTTCTCACAATCCACATAAAACAGCCTCCTTAAATGTTAGGGTCTTCCTGTTATCACATATGCTTTGGCATTTTGGCAGGGTGAGAACCACCTACACAGAGTATTTTAGGCTGACACCTTCTTGAAATCACACGGAAGTAAAAAAGATAGCTGGGTCTCTAATTCCCATTTCCCTCCACTACTTAAGGTTGAGTAGTAAGATGGCACAGCAAAGCTTATAAATTCAGGTGTTCACCACAAAGAGTAACAAAAGACAGGGCCCCTCTCTGAGCTAAACAAGCCCAAGTGTTTCAGTATTTTGAAGGTCTTTGGGAGACTCCAACCAGACTTAAAGCGAGTGCTTTGTAGTGTCCATCTCATGCTGAAAGACAAGGTATTCAGCAAGGTGCTAATCCAATGCAACGCACCAACTAGCAGTTTATTTAAAACAAAACTTGATCCTTATTGGGAGGCGAGATATTTGAAGTACACACAAGTAAAACTAATTTAACCTTTGAAAAGTTATCTCCGGAGGGAAGAATAGATATCCCTTTATAAGATTTTTAAGCACTGCAATTATTGACGAGGACTATATTACTTCAGTTTTCTCTGATCAGAAAAAAAAGCAAAGCCACAGGAGACATCAGCAGCTGTCAGGCTGTTTTCCAACTGCAATGAGGTAGTTTACAGTGGGTTTGTGCCAGTCTCTTAAGACCCAGTTAAGAAGCCTTTTTAAAATGCCTTAAAAAGCCAACTCATACATTAATCAAGTTGAGCCCTCATCCATACTTACTTCAATACATCAACTACCAGGTATTTTTTTTATTTTAATAAATTCCAGTTGACAGCAGACACCTTATTAAGGCTCACTAAAATGATACAATAAGTAAAAGGCTGTTAATATTGCTTTTTTTCCCCGCTGCTATTGTCTTGCCGCACTGGTCTGCAAACAAATTCAGGCTGCATTACAATTAATGCCAATGGAACTCCTTCCAACGACTTCCAGCTTGCTAATTTTTTACGCTAATAATAAAAAAAAAAAGGCATTGCTATGCAAGAACGGCCCCCTTTTATCGTGCTCGCATGGTACACTAGAGAGCTCCTGCCATTGTTCACATGAAAGACAATTAAACCCAGGAACATCAAACCCAAAAATGACAATCTGCTAACCAGCACTGGGTATTGCTGAATTCTTTTCTCTATTTTCTGAACTGATAGAAAACAATTCTCCAAAGACATTTCCCTCCCCACTATGCCCACCCTTTGGAGAAAAAAAGAAAAAAAGAAAAAAAAAAAAAAAAAAAAATGTTTGTGAAATACTCTCATTGATTTATGCATCTCTGCTCAAAATTTATTAACTGTCTGGGGCCAATTTCACTCTCAAATGTCTATTGCCTCCAGGTTTGAATTCTGGACACATTTCAAGAAATGCAATAATATTGTCCACATAGTTTCATATTTAA
Organism: Aegithalos caudatus; assembly: GCA_013389925.1. Lineage (NCBI taxonomy): Eukaryota > Metazoa > Chordata > Aves > Passeriformes > Aegithalidae > Aegithalos > Aegithalos caudatus. The sequence goes on from WEIU01004614.1 coordinate 111,504, forward strand.
AAATAAACATGATTTTTTTCATGGTTCATGTTTTCTGAAACACAATATAAAATGCCAAAGGCAGAAGGATAAAGCTGATGTGGTAACAAGTTTATTTCTTCCAATCTTCTAGGGAGAAAGATGGAGAGAAAAAAGAGTCATCAGGTTTGCTGGAAATTAGATGCACCCCCAGTGTTAATTTAGAATAAAGGTAATCACTTGGTTTTTGTTCACCCAGCTGTCCTGATTGGAGGCACTTCCTTAGCATAAGCCCATACCTGTCCCAGCAACTTGGGCCCCAGTCTAGTCACTTTATCCTGCACCACAGTATATTCATATTTACTGCAAGAAATCCAAGAAGCTAGAATAATGGTAAATAGCAATTTTATATACTGAATGTTCATGTACCTGGTAGGTCAGTGTGTCCATATATGTGGAACGTTATATACATTAAGAGGCAATTGGTAACTTGCTGACTGCTACAAATTTGACAGGAGTAATGAGAGGCAACACTTAGGCTGAAGGATAAAAATCTTATAACAAAAGGTCTAGATTACATTTAGTATCAAATCACAAAACTATATGTAAATTATCAGACCATATCAACATGCAGGGGGAGAAGGAATTGCCACATCCCTTTTGTCATACACTTCTTACTTCCTACCCCCTTAGGCTGAAGGCAATCAGCCCTTAAACCTGTCACCTGAGCAGGCCAGGTTATTTCCAGGCCTCTGCTTCAGACCAGAGAAGTTGTGGTAAATTCTACATTTGGGAGAGAAGAACCTTTTTGTGTTGTTTTCTAATAGCCACTGAGAGCTGTGGAGTGTTAAGAACATACCCCAGGAAAGATAGATTAGTAGGAAGTGGCCAAAAGAGGCCATAAAATGTGCATTAAAAATGCAATTCATCACATAACTGCAATTTGTCAAATGGATATTGTACCTTGCATAGTGTCTTTTGGGACAGAAGCAAAAGAAAAAGGCCTGGGAGATAACAGTTCTATTCCTGGCTCTGCTACTGGTTCTCTTTTTTGACCTTGGAGAAGGCTTTTTAGCCAAAATATGTGGACTGTTTTCCACTTCTATTATTGCACATCTAACTTCATTTTGGTTAAGTTCATAGTTGGACTTCTAAATCAGTGTCCTGAAAACAGGACTAGGCCCCTGACACTGAAATCTGATTTTTCATGTGCCTGTTAGCTAAGGTGTGAACTTACGTGTCTTTATGCATAAAACTGAGAAGATGAAGCTAACATCTTATAAGATTTCACAAGAATCAGTTTGATATTTGCACAGCTATGATTAAATAGGTATGGAGGTATTTAATTGTTCGACTAAAATGACCCTAAAATAATTGCTAATCTGCTCTCTATCAGTAGGATATCGGGATATTTGCTGGATATGGAATAGCATCTTAGCCATCAACAGGCAGGTTGGGCTACTGGAACATGGAGCACGTGATCCTCATCTTTCACACCTGTTGTGCTTCCCAAAGAGGATGCACCTCAATGGCTGCAGGAGCAAGGACAGAAAAACCTGCTGGAAGCAACTCTGTTGCTCTAAAGTAGTGCTGCCCTCTGCTTTGACCAGTGGTTTCAGCACAGCCTCACCAGCTCCAGCACAACCTCCAGCAGCTTCACTCTTTGCACCCATTTCAAGAGTGGGAAAGCTCTCTGAGAAGGCACTAACCTCTTTCCTAGCACCAGTTTGGCCCACAGTTATGCTCCATCTAAATTTGCATTATTTTGGCCCCAATAAACACATTTACAATTTGTGCATCTCCAACTTTACACTGCTTTTCTGAGAGGTCAGCTGTCCCATCTGTTAGACTGCCGTTTATGATAAGGACAAACACACTTGAATTAAGGACATTGAAAGGTCTTTTTGCATCTGGGTGAGACCCATGGAGCACAGCCTATGATCTGTCTCCAGTGGTGAGGAAACCAAGAGTCTCTGGCAGCATCCTCACCTACAAAAATCCCTAATTTTTGTGGGTGAGGACGCTGCTGTGCTAATCTGGTACATTGTGCACTTGGTGGACAACCTGTCAACGAAGTGGCTGTCTTCACATTCCACCTGCACCTGCCCCTGCGTGCCACCTGTGTAGGCAGAGGTCTTTATTTCTCCTCAATGATAGAAACTCCAGCTCTACAGTGGAGTGCAGGCTTTCACTCTGCATGAGCCAGCTGCTCTGCAAGTGCCAACTGCATGCAGGGGCTGAGTATCAACCACTGCCATTCCTCAACACAACTCACCTGCACTTAAAAGAAACAATAAAAAAAAGGAATCTCTGTTTTGCAGGTTTCGGAGAGGCATGGGGGGTGGGGGAGCATTTTGTTTGTTAGATGGTTTTATGGGTTTTTTTCCATCTTAAAAAGGCAAAACAAATTACAAGAAATAAAAACATCTGCTTCTCTTTTGTATGGAGACACAGACACTAGATTTGGCTCACTTTGACACTAAGTCTGAGCCAATTTAGATGTGACATCCCAAACAATTATACAACTCCCTCAAGTCTACAAGAAAAATATTTCATTTCCCCCACAACACACCAGCTTTGCAGCTTGTTTGAGCCTCACAGAAAGTATAAGCAAGCAGACCTGAATTAATACTGTTGAAATCAGAAGTTAAGTTGCTATTAATTTGTTCACAAAAGAAAGATAAAATGAGAAAATTAATAGGTCTGATATCAAGGCCAAATTTTAGCATTGCTTAAACTGGTGTCAATCAATAATGAACCCATAGAGTTACTTTAAATTGATGTAGATAGAAAATGAAAGTAGACAAAACCCATACAGACTGTAATGAAATTGCTTATTGATAGTGCTTCACTTACTGTCCAAATAAAAAAGGAGTATATGACCAAATTGTTCTGTACACATTCCCTTCCTTTTAATTACAGAGTAAGAGCAGCAATCGTTATCTCTTCTATCAACTTACTTAGATTTATAATATGACCTGCTCCCCACACTTAAGACAATATAACCCTACACAACAGCAATATTATAGTGCCACATCCTGTATCCTAGCAACGGTTTAGGGCTTGCATTTGATGTCAAAATAATGTGTCCTGCTTAATCTCTTGTTTTTTTTGAAGTAGAGGGTAAAACACTGAATCCAGGAGTTGAGGGGAGAAAAACTACTGAGAAGCATTCTAAAAGGAGCCCTATGGGGTATATATAGATGTGCACAACTGATGTGTATGGGTAAATAGATAACCACACGTATACACAAAATAAATGGTCTAGTTTTTGTCTTTAAATTGTTTAGACAAGAGTGAAAGCTGAGAAATGGAATGATGTATATCACTTTCATGATACCGGAGGCTTTTAACAAATACAATCTTTCTCCTGCTTTTATCAGCTCAGTGTCTTCTGTAAAACATGACTTATAGTCCCAGTTTTTCCTCATTTAAATTTGGTCCTATCACCATATTAAAAGAGAAATATATTCCTGACTCTCTAATTTCTTGTGCTTCTCCCATTGTGTTTCAAAGATTTATTTAAAACATACTGATTAAGTCATCTAGCTCCTAGTGCCACTTTCCAAGCTACACCACAGCTGAGATTTTTCTGTATTGACAACTTAAAACATCAATTGTGATGGAAAAATCCAACTGTCTTGTTTTGTAAGAGCACCAGGCATATATGGTGGTACCCAGTAATAAAGAGCAAACAGAAGAATATTATTTGGTATCTGCTTCAGTTCAGAGACTGGGAAGTACTTTGAAAGCCAAGTATTCAGGTCTGGGTGGCTGCCAGAGAAGAATTTATGTACACACACGTATGTATGATGCACATATGCATATACCGCTTCTGCAGAAGAAAGACACAAGACCAAATCTACAATTTTAAAGACTGAGGCAATGTGTAAAACTGTCAGCCATGCTATTATAGTCTTCCCAAGGCAATCCAATCCTCCTTTCTATCTGCACAAGTTTGCAATTCTTACTTCAAATGCCCCTGGGAACACTGCAAACCAGGTAGGGGAACAGAACATCAGCCATCCGTGAGCAACAAGTAAATAGGGTTATGTTGAATCTGTGGGTTTCTAAACACAATTGTATTCAAACAACTGGGCAGGCTCAGGACTGTTTTGCTCTTCTTTGCCCCTAAGGCCTTAACAGAACAAAAGGAACAAAGATTGTTTCATATTGTGGTTGTTTTTGTTTGTTTTGTTTTGTTTTGTTTGTTTGGGTTTTTTTTTCCTATACATCACTTAAAAATATACAGGGGAAAAAACCTTTCCCTCTGAAAGCCACAGTGAGGGTACAAATCAGCAGGTTTTTGTACAGCAGTTGCTGCTCATCCAACAGCTATATTAACCAACCTTCAAACACCCACAGCACCACAGTTCTGCCTTTCTGAACTTCACCCCACTAATCCAATCCCTTGGGAAGAGCCACATTCAAACAGGCAGCCCCTGAAGCGTGCTCCCAGCATCAACTAACGACAGCTTGGTGGGACCAGCAGAGACAGAAAAAAATTAAGAAATAGGAGGAGTCGCACTTGGGTGCCTGATACAAAGAGAGATCCACAGCACAAGAAGAAAAACACTGCTCTAAGGAGAGCAATTTCTTTTTGCTATCCACAATATTTTACTTCTAGCTGCAAACCTGGAGCTTGAAAGGATCCTTGTGAGCGCTGTTTATTTATTTAAACCAATCCTTGAAGCTCTCCTCTGTAAACAACACTGAGGTGAAGAGTTTACAGGAGCACATTGTCCAGAGTTCAACAGGCACTTTGCTCCAGCTCTGGCACAAGGCAGCACCCAGTCTAGGAGACTTCCCCTTCCTCCCCTCTTTAAAGGAACTGTTTACTGCATGGGCACACACACAGCAATTCACCTTTCTCTACAATTGTCATCACAGCCATTTCCTGATAAGATATTATTATCCCCTGAAGATGGTGCCTGGACAACCCTATCCCCTGCTAGGCTGTCCCAGTTTTATAAACTGCAAATCTGGTCAGCTTACTCTATGGGAGGAAAAACAAATATAAATAAAGCTGTTTAAAAAGGACAGCTGGGGCCCCACTGCTGCATTAATGTGGCCGCAGCAGAAGAAAGACATCATCTCTTTCACTGCAGGTCCTTCCTTCCCCCTGCAGTGACACCTCACCACCAGCAAGCCCTGCCATGGGCTTCACTGGGCAGCAAAGTGAGGCCCAGCAGCAAATCTACAACTCCCATAGGCAAATGAGATGTAGGTTGGGAAGGAGGGTCAAGTACCTCCATGGCACATATTCCCTCCCAGTCAAAACTATTGCAAGAGCACTGTGAGTTTAGGCAATACTTGCTTCAGCTTGTGCTGAGCAGCTTTAAAGATGAGCACAGCCTTGTGCCTTCACCAGACCAAATTCAGCCTAAGCACAGGCCTAAGGACTCCTCGAACTGAAAATCAAAACAGAAGAGGTTTAATTGCCAAGCAAAGTCTGAATTAAAATGTACTTTTTTTTTTTTTTTTTCTCCAGAGCTATGTGATCCAACACAGGTTGGCAGTAAATGAAAAACAAAAAACCAGAGCCACTTACAATGCATTTTTCAAAGAACAGCACTGCAACAGCATCTCTGATCAAATGGCCATTGTACAAACATGAGTCTCTCACACAAACTGGGCCCTGTGTTTTCAAAGGAATTTTAAAAACCTTCACAAACCACAAAACCAAGACAAAAACACCCAAACCACACAACTTGCTTAAGTACTCATTTTGAGGGCAAATATTCCCTTGATCCATAAGCAACAGAAAACTTGTAAACTGGACAACTATGTAAGTTTTCCATCCTGGTGTCATAGAGGCTCATTTCCCTTAGGCAAAGCTAAAATGAGAGGCTGGTGAGGAGAACACCATTAAAAAATGGTTTGATGCATAGGGTAGATGGCTTGCCAGCCAGCTTTTAAACAACTTGTTTCTATAATCCCTCAACACACACCTGCCTGAAGTAATTTGTCCTCTTTTTGGGTGGTTTCTTTGGATTTTTTGGGGTTTTTTTACTACTTTAGTTTTAGGTTAAAGTAAAATAAATTTTGCTGACCCTGCAACAAATCAGTTCCAAATTTTGCTGGTTAATTGCCATTAGCCACACAAAACACAGTTTGTCTTCTTTGGCCAGATGAGCAAACTCTACAGACAGGTTGAGACCATTCAAATTCCAGTGAAAACTGAAATCTTTAAAGAAAAACAGAACAGCAAACTATAGGGATTTGAAAAAAACCTCCTTTCAAAAATCAGTCTCAGCTAAGTCACTATTTCATAGAAACTCATTTTGATACATACCAGCTTTTTGCTTAGAACAAAGGGCCAGAAGTCTCTACTTACTACCACACTGCACACAATAATACTTGGACACCCTTAAGTAAAACCTTAAAAAAATAAACAACTCAGGCTGCTTTCAGATGGCCAGCTCACAGGGGCATTTAAGTTCTTTCAGTTAAGATTTATAGTCACACACAAAAAAATTTGTATCTTGTGGTCATCATTAGATCCTATATTATCATCCTTGATTTGCTTCTTTCATGAGAATTTTCACCTCGTTTTCCAAATCAGCATCCCATCACTGATGTCATATAACAGTACCAGCGTATGGCAGGCATGAGATTTGGGAATTCACTCTACTACAGACCCTCATCAAGTAACATTCAAGCTCATGTTTACAGCTCAAGTGATTTCAAAAGAGATGAGTAATGTAAGGGGTTTTTTAAAGTTTTCAGTTGTAGTTTATGCTACACTAGGGAACTCTGAGTTTTCAATGGACAAATTTCCCCTCTCCCTGTCATCTGAAGAAAGCAGAGCACAGCCCTGTTAGCATCCTCATGTTCTACCTACTCCTGACTTGGAATTTAATGTCAAAATTAAAAAACCGATACCAAGTTATATTCTAAAATAAAGTTCAATATTGTGTTTCACAAAAAAGGGCACTCAAGACCAATATCAGTACATGAGGTAAATCAAATGTTCAGAATTTTGGTCAAATTCAGATAATCACCAGATGCTTCTCTAAAAGTGTCTCTGATTCAACTGGGACTTCAAATGTGACTACAAATCTTACTAGCCCAGTCTTTCCTCTTAGGCTCTTCTGCTTTTAGCCACAGCTGTAAAACCTATGAGAAGTCCCTTTTCTATTATGCTGCCAGTGAAGAGATATGCAAGAAGGCTACAGAATGGTAAAAAACAGGGGAAAAAAAAGTGTGGTTTTATTCTTCACCTACAAATATAGGTAACCATCAGTGAGTGGTAGATTGCTTAACTCCATTACACAGACACTCTTCATGCTTTGATTGTGATTATTTAAAATGGATTGTTGGTACCAACTCATTATAAGCAAAATGGGGAAGAAGCACCTATGATTGTAATTTGTGGCCTTAGGAGAGCCCAGGTGCAGAAAAGACAGTGTCTTTCCAAGGGGACACATCTGTGTTGAATCAGATGCAGGTTCCAGACTATGAATCTTCAGGTGACAGTGAACAACACAAATATTCACAACCATCTACTGCCATTCTTTTGGTGGACTGCAAATTTCAGAAAGCTAATTCCAGCTGATGTGTGGATGTATAACTTATCTTCTAGTATTTATATACAACTATCACATTTTTAAAAGCCATTGACAATGCAAATAGTCATCATCTACCATTTCAAGTGTTCTGTCAGTAAAAGGTCTTAAAAGGTTTTGATCTCAACATCCTGAACTGCTGAGCCCAGTAGTCTCACATTTATGCCAGCGTAAATTAGCAACAAGTCAACAGAATTAAACTGGAGCAAGAAAAAAGTGGTGAAAAGATTCTCATATTCCCATTTTAATTATCACAGAAATTAGACTTGAAATGCACTGCAGTGAAGTCAAGGAAAAAGCAAAATTAATATTTATAAACTAAACAACACTGTTAAGATTAGTAACTCTGACTTTGTTTCTTTATAGTGTAGCACAGGTTGCTTGACCATTTGTAGCAGCTTTTTGCTTTACAGTTTACATACTCAACACAGTGTAGCACTGAACTAATTTGGTAATGGGGTTCCAAAAATTGTGAAAAGGAGCTAGACAGCTGCATGTAATGGTGAATTTTGGTTATTCAGTTCAAGGGAGACTCTAGAAGATATTGCACTGAGACCAACTCATCCATAGAGGAAATCCCTCAGCTTGGTTAACTCAAGCACATGCTTCAATTTGCTAAGCTCAAATATGAAGCATCAGTTGCAAGTAAGAGGCAAGGTCATCTTGCTGGGGCAGAAAATGGTCCCTGAGGTGGGCTTTTAGCCAAGGGATGGACCCGCTGGAGGAGGTTGGTGTCTGTTGGATCTGGGTTCCCATCCATTAGACACATCCTGCTGCTTATCCCTGAACCCTCTGCAAGACAGGACTTACTGAATGTGGAGGCTGAACAACTAATTAGTGGCTTTTTTCTGCCAACTAATACAATTCCCTTCTAGCTGCTCCATAAAGAAGATTCAGTGGAATACCTCTGTGAAAGCAGCGGAATCCCAGGTAGTTATGGTGACGAATTTCATTGTGAATGAGGATCAATGTCCCATATTACTTTGAAGAGTAATTTCTTAATTCTTATTCAAATTCGGCCAGCAAGATAATATAACTTGAACTGAATTGGCCATGTGATCCTGATGGCATCCCATTAATGGGCTGTTGACTTAATTTATGTAATTTTTAAAAATTAAATAGTCATATTTTAAATCCCTACTGCTGTACTTCAGATTGAAAGTACATGTTTAAATGTTATAGTCTCTTTATAAATCACTTTGTCTGCACTTCTAAGTTTGTCGACTGAACTTTCCTCAAGTTTCAATTCATCTTTTGTCATCTCTCTTCTGCCTGTGGGAACATTGCAAAATATCTGCATCCAGCCGTTTCATACCAGCCATGTTATGCACCACAGGAAAAAAACCCCACATTTGTACATTCTTATTTCAGTTGGCAAACAAACCATGGTTTTCTATTTGCACAGAGAGAGCATAAAAATCCAGTTATAGGGACACTTCCACTGGTAGTCAAGAGCCAAATAAATCCTGTCTGTAAGCAAAATGACCATGAAGGCAGTTATTAATAACAACAGCTTACAGATCTAATTCTGCAAGATGCTGAGCTTCCCCTCCAAGTAGAGAGGGACCCAAGGTGATGGGAACCTCCTGCAAAATATTTGGCAACTGTGGCCTGGAGGGCTCATTGCAGACACTCTGTCAGGCCCCAAGAGCACAGCTGCCCCACAGCAGGGCCAGCCCTGAGAGGGCGCAAGCCACTGGGAAAAGAAATGCCCCTCTATCCAGGGCTATTTATAAAGCTTGCACTAAACATTTAGAGCCAAGCCCTAACTTGGCGAGGTGTCAAGGACCACACTGAAAAAAAAACCCCTATACCCTCATTAAGAAAGCGCATGAAGCACTGATTTCTATTTTTGGCCACAGTTGTAAGCATGGCCAGGGTTACAGCTGCTTTATTGTGGTTTCTCAAGAATTTCCTTGATAAAAAGGGACAACAGAATTAGCTGAGCCTTTTGGAAATAGCTGCACAGTCCAGCTGTAAAACAATGTCAAGTAGCTGGCAAAAAAACAAACCAAAACCCCACAATACAGCAGTATCTACATGTCTACCAGCAGTGGCACGTTTGCCCTCTGAAGTTCTTTATTTGGAACTGGGAAAGAGTAATAAGAGGGAGACTTGAAATCTTAAGTCTGCTGCCCAAACTGGTACAGAAGTGTTTTTGTTGGTGAGCACATCATGATAACCTGCTAGTGAAGATACTCTTTTCTAGTAAGACATATGGGTGCCTGGGGTGCCTCATGCACAGACGTGCAGGTGGAGATAAAGGATGGAGATGGAAACGAGTTCAACATTCTTTTCTTTCAGAGGGAAAAGCATTTAGCAAACTGTGTACTGGAGAAAGGACTGAAAAACAAAGTAATAAAATCTTCAAAGCAATTAGTCTTTCTTATTTCATGCCAAAGAATTACAGTCTGTATCATTTGCTAGGAAAAGGCAGCAAAGGCACAGGATTTAGGATCAAGAGGACTGGATTTATCAAAGCCTTGGGCCAGCAGCTCTCAGCTTTTACTACAAAATTCCTGCCCACGCCCCCAGTTTCTGCAGGAATCAAAGATGATCAACGGTTTGTACCTGCTGGAAAGATGAAGAGAGAGGAAGATTTTCCTTTTGTGTATGTATGCATACAGGCCTATTCCATGTCTGTAAGCAGGGACAGATCATCCATCTACTATTATGGCTGTGGGGTTTTAGAACATTAAATAAAAATCTACCCATAAAGGCAATGAAATGGCCAGACAAGGGAATTATTTCACATTACATATTAATTTCAGTGTTCATATTTTTACACTATTATTTCTGCACTTTTTGATTAGGAAAAATAAAAATTTCCTGCCCCTCCCTCAGCTGAAATTCAGAAATACTGACAAACATGCTGAACAGTGAGAGGAAATGGCTACATGGGCAAGCTACAAGGAAGTGCACAAGTTATCACCCAACTTTGTAGGCAAAGCTCACAAGAGAAGAGGAGAGAACTTTGGTGGGTAAAGGAGAAAGTGAAGCAAGGCAGTTCACTGCCAGCTGTGTATCAATCGGGAATCAATAAGTTTGGAATAAGTTTCCATGTTGAAATTTAATACTCCTTCACAAGACAAATTCTCTCATACCATAGTACTCTTAGTGATATACTAAGAAAGGTTATAATTATACATAATCACAAGGATAACCCCATAATTATTTCACCTGGGATCCTTTCCATTCCTGCCCAATTTAGCTATATGTTGTCAGTTTTTAGACTGAGCACCATGAGTTGTGGGAAACAGCTTTAGCTAGAGTGACACAATCAAGGCCAAACCAGGTGAGCTGCTGTGCCCCTGGCAGTGTAAGTGTTGAATAACAAAAGTCTTGTCTTAGACCAAGCAGTAACCTAATATCTGTATTTAAAAAAAACAACAAAACCCACAAAATATAAAACCAAAAAAACTGCATACCAAAAAAAACCCAAAAACCCCCCCCCAAAAAAACCCAAAAAAAAACCCCCAAAAAAATCACACAGAAACAGAGGATTCATTTGTCATGTACAAGCAGAAAAAACAGGGCACTCAGCTAGAACCCAGAAGATATGGAATACAGGTAATACTTTCAAAATTGTCTAAGGTCTAGATAATTAAATCAACTCAGACATGGCTCACTCAGCACCATGGTGCCTGGATTTCTTTTAAATATGGGTTCAAGGTCAATGATGAGCAATACCTGAAAATCCTTAAAAGTACCATCTTTTAAGAAGCAGAATTCTACTTGGGGGTGATGGTGAACATCTGAACACCAACAAAGCCAAAATTAGGTATATTTGTTCTCTATCCTGTACTACTGGTGATGAAGAAGTAGGCATCCTGAGGACCATCTGAAGCACACACTGGGCTCACCTCCAGGAGAGGCCTGTTTCAGTACATAGCCTGAAAGGAGATGCTGAAGTACTCACTCCACAAATCCCTGCTTTCCTTTATAACCATACTTCTGAGAAAGCCCAGAGCTGAGCCCTGAAGGGCCAAGTTCCCTGATAGCAATGCTTTTGAGAAAAATGTTTTTCTTTAAAGTGCTCTCACTCATTTTGCTTGTTTGTCAAACTACATCTTTCTTTGTACCCATCCCTTCCTGTTGGTCTCATCTTTTCCTCTTAGACTGCAATCATCCTCTAGCCTGGAGACCCTTTATATTTACCTCCTCCCTTGCAGAACTCAACATTAGCATGTTCAGTGAGTTGGCTTGGGACAAGAATATGGTGGCACAAGTAGGTCTGTCATTGTCACTGCGCCAGCTGGGTCGTTTTTGTTTTGCTTAGTTAAGAAGTGCAATAATTGTACAGACATAATATGTAAGATATCATGTCTATCTTTGGATTCTGCAGAACTGTTTTTCACTGAGTTCCTAGTAGCCAAGTTAACTCTTTGCCCAGAATGAATATGCAGCATCCCAAACATTGAGTGAGTGAATGGAAAGCCAGAAATAGAGTCCTGAAGATCAATAGATTTGACTGAGAAAGCGTTTGCATTCTCAGGGGTAGAGATCATTGTGTTTCTAAGTGGATCAGAGATATGATCCTTGGCTGCTGTGAATGGAATGGAAACTGGATGCCATCAGCAGGAGATACAAGTGCTGATGCAGTGAGGTAATGTGGTAAGGAATAGTGGAGTGGAAGGAATGCAGTGCCACTGCCCTGAGGAATCTTAAAATTAGCTCAATCTGGTATTCAAATGCTGGGTGAAGTGGGAAAAAAAAAAAAAAAAAAAAAAAAAAAAACAAAAAAAAAAAGCACAGCAATTTTACTAGAGAATCATTTCTGAAAGGAGAACAGTGGCTCTCTGCACTCAAGACCCAGGAGGCAACTCGTTACAAACCTGCCACCACTCTCACCAGAGCCACTACAATCCTGGGAAGGAAAAGCAGCATTGAAAAATGATGGGTTAGTTCTATAGAAATGCAAGCTAAGGTCAACCTCAAATGGATCATATTTTCACAAGAAAATCTCAGAAGAAAGGTTAAATTTTTCTACAGTTTCTCTAAAGACCCTGTTAGGAGTCATGTCTACTTTGCATGATATCAGTAGTAAGTTTCACTTTTGTCTCTGATGAGAGTCAGGTTAGTCTGAAAATTAGTATAATGACTCCAGCCAAAATGCTGCTGCTTTAATAGGGTTCTTAGGGCATTGATGGTCTCCTCTCTAAAGCCAAGATGCTACTGCTTGGTTTATTCTGAGAAGGCAGTCAGCTTTTCTTTCTACCACCTTCTTCCACAGCTCCAATGCACAATGGTTATTAACCTTTCACAATAATTTCTACTATTGTCAGGAATGCAGAGGATAAAGCATAACTCCAAGCCTACCTCAGGGTTATTTTTCAGGCACTAGAGGCAGGAACTGTGAATAAATACTCACACTGATGGCTTTATTTTAAAACTGTGTACTGTAATGCTTGTAATTATGACTACCCTAATTTTCCTCTATTCAAAATTACAGGGTATTCCTTACCCCTTCTGCACATTAAATACCACAGCCATACGACAGAACCTGCTAGCAGGCAATCAAATTCGCAAGAGGAGAATACACAAACACCACAGCTGCTTTTCTGCCACATGCTGTCCCAGCAAAGAAGGACTGAAAGTCCAATTGAAGATGAGATCCAACTGCAAAGTCAACATGCAGATTTTACCACTGAAAGTTACTTGGTACCTATTCCAAGGTCTAACCATGGACACTGAATTGTGTTTTACATATTTAAAGAGCATTATGTTAACATTTCCATCAAAAGAGAGAGAAAAAAAAAAAAAAGAAAAGGAGAAATAAAACCTTATTAGGCACAATTCTCAGTGAGTGATATCTGCTTGGCACAGAGCAGACTCGGTCGTATCAAGGAGATGGTGATACACACCACCCTTACGCCAACCCCAAATTCCCTTTATCAGCACTTCTAAATTCTGCTGCTATTCTACAACTGTAGGCCTTGGGCAAGCAGAAAAGGCACAAGTGAAATAAAGCCCTGTCATGTCATCTCCCTGCATCACACAGCCCTCAACAGAAGCATAGAGGCAGAGGTGCAGGTTGAGAATTAAATAAAATAAAAAGGAGGAAAAATCTCATTGCAGGTCCCAAAAGAGCTTCTCTTTTATAGGGCAAGAGCCTTGCCAGGACTTTGCAATCAGATGATAGCACCCCGTGCATTGTTCAAGCATTGTCAAGGGGCATTATACTCAGAAGATAATCCAGCCTTTGAACTCCCTAGGTACTGGTTTTAAATACCTCTGATGAGATCCAACTGCAGCCTATCTGGGTATGCCTCAACCATCTAGCATCACATTTGGTTATGTCTACAAAAACACTATCTAGGAAGAAAGAGATAATGAAGAATGATTTTATAGTCTTTTATTTGAGAAAAAGCAAAACATATGGATCCTGGCACTGAAAGTATGGAATCTCTGATAAAGACATATGGATATCCATATGGGGGGAAAAAAAACCAAGGGAAAAAACACGAGCTTCTGTGCATGAATTTTTATCCTGTATGCACAGTGCACCCCCTTCCCTCTGCAGCATGACGCTGACTGCCGATGGATTAGGATGTTATAAATTCACATGCAAATTTCACAAAATGCTCTACTGTTATCAACTTTATTAGATTTACGAATACAGTCCTGCTTATATTTTTTTATACTCATAATCCCTTTCATCACTTAATAGCTCAGAAAGTAATGGATTTCAGTAAAAAGGAGAGGCTTATTACAATCAATCCTGTTGCTCTATCTCTGCTCGACGCTTGACTAATGAAACTTATTTTTCTTTAGGACCCCTGCAGGAAATCCTTTCCTAAGGAAAAAAAGAAAAGTTTAATATGTTGCTGACTTGTAATACTGCAACTGTATTATTCCTCTCCTTTGGGTGTCCATCCAGAGGTCTGTAAGAGCTATTAATCATACTTTATTCACCAAATTCTAGCCTGAAGTGACACAAGAAGCTACTGAATCTTATTTAATACAATACACCAACTTAGAGTTCATATGACTGGAAATCCACACAGTATCATTTAATTCTGAAGACTCAAAGACTAATTTTCTTTTTAAATAGTGAGGGTAACAAGTTGCCAGGAAGGGCAACTTTATCATAAGGTTTACATCTTAAATAGTCCCACTACTGAGGATCACAAAGTCTCTGTCATCCAAGTTAGCCTCCTCTAAGATCTTATTTCAAGCATGCCGCTCTCTTAAGGGCTTTTAAAGCTGTCGTAGTTCCTTCCTTTCACATTCTTTGAATGAAAAGGCAAAGCAGAAAAACAGAAAACATCCAACCTTCATTATTAAATGTTCTCTTAAGAGGAAGGAACCATCTACAGATTTACTGCTCTAGCTAAACCTGCAATACTCCAGGGCACCCATCAGAGCTTCCAAGCCAGTCCTGCCCACGCTGCTTGGCTCATCTGCATGCTCTTCCCTCCATCACTGTTGGAGTCCCCTCCCAAGCCTGGAAAGGGGTTCCAGAGCTTGTCTCCATGTCCTGGGGGCTGTGTTACCCCACAGGAAGCTGCCCAGATTGTCCTCCTCGACACAGGACCACCAGAAAGCAGCTCAAACACTGCAGGCAAAAGAACTCTGCTTGCTCCTAATGCATGGAAGGAAAAGTATATTGATGTGCTTATTTCACTACAGAAGAATGAGGTAAGAAAATAACTTTGGGGTCACTTTTATGCCAGGAGTGAATAAGTGTTCTACCATTTCCCGATAACCCCCCACAGGAGAGCAAAAAATTAACGTAAGCAAAAGAATATAAGTCCCAACCTACCACAAGGAAGCTACAGACCAAGACACTCCTTCAAACCAGATTCCTTACAGTTAAAGAGCATTCAAGGAAATATTTTTTTTATCTGACCAAGACTGGAAATGGAAGTAACGTGAGAAAAGTTAAAAATACCATAGGCATAATTTTAGAAAGAAGAAGTGCTGCATGTATCAGGAACAAGAATCAAAATTCCATTTCCCAGCTGAATAAGGTCTGCAGTACAATATGGTTTTAGCACTATATAAAGTCAGTTGACAATAACATGGGACTTCCTACACTTCTGCATCTGCACTGGCCAATTCCAGAACCATTCACAAAGGTTACATGACATAACCAACCATGCAACACTTAACTAGGAGGCAGTGCTTCCTGGCCAAAATGGTTATGTTTTTAAACATAAGAATGACTTCTTTCTTATCACAACTAGTAAAGTTACTAATTATTTTAAGAGTTTTTTTACTCATTTCAATAAGAAATGCTTCATGTTACTACAGATCAATGAAGGGAAGTTAGAAATGCAATGGCTTTGTGTCTGGATATACACCTACTGCAAAGCTTGATCCTACAAATCTCTCACATGGTTAATTTTACTCACATAAGAACCTGCTTGTATGAATAAAGTTACTCATGTGCACAAGTGTTTGCAAGCCTGAGCCCCTAAATCCATTAAATTATGGTATAAATATATAAAATATATAATTGATGAACAAGTGAATTAGGATTCTGCTCAAAAGTAGGTAGAAAAGGATTATCACTCAGGCAAGCTCTCTCTTCAGTCACTGTTTCTGATTGATAGATTCATATAAGGCTGAGTTTCTGATTAGTTCAGAGATATGAATGCTTCAAAATGTAGTAATAAAATAAAATAAAAAAAGACTTTCTGAAAATGAAATGCAATATCCAATTCAATTAAAAGAAATAGCTATTATCTGGAATTGAACCAAGGCTTTGGGATAATGTTGTTTATTCTGTGCCAAGTTTAGTAGATGTTTTCCACAATGCCAGTTTACTTGGATTTTATGGAAAAATTGACCTTTTCACCCAGAACAGAGGCTGTTAATTTCATTAAAGTTGTTAGATATTTCCTCAGAGGGCATCCATGCCAATTCTAGTATTTCATTCCCCTATTTTCATCTATATTCCTCTTGCAAGGAAGTGGCCTAACAAAGCTATAACCGTGGTGTTGTTTCCTGCTCTTTCTGTATCCACAGCCAATGTACTTCATTATTCAAACTCTGAGAACATTGAGGAAACTGGGAAAAGTTAGAGCTGTCCTTCCAAAGCTGCTCTCTTGCTGACGCCCAGCAGCCCATAGCCCCTGGGTCAGGTTATCTGCACCACAAGCATCCCAGAAGAGCCTGAATCAACTCAACTGACAGGAGATGAGCCAAGCCTGTCAATTCATACAGCAGCTTGAGCTTATCATCTGTATTTACATAGTTCCTCAATCAAACTCCTGCACTCTGTAAACTACGTTTATTACCCTTCTTATGGGCCAACACAGTTTTACAGTTTGCTTTCCTTACAGTGGAGGCACAGATCTACTCCTGATAGCTATTTTGTACCTTAGTTTTCCTTTTTAAGAGGGAGGGAGCAGTTATTACTTGCCAAACCGGCACATGTTCATAGAGAGAGTGCGGTCAAGTGGTCAGGAGCAGAGCTGATATTAATTAGCAATGAAATGAGGAATGAACCAGCATTAGCCCTGAGATTAATCAATGGGAAAATCACTCCAAGCAGGCAGCTTAATGAAGTACTATACAGCTGTTTATTTTTAGTCTGTTTTAGCCTGACAACAAAATCCGATTAATTAAGGAAAAAAAAAAAAAAAGTCTTTCTAAAATGTATTTACTTGTAGAGCCTTGCTATAGCTCTGATTTGCTTGGATTTTTTATTGCATTTGTCTATACCTCTCCCTGGCAATTAAAGGCCCACCTAGAAAAATTAAAGCAGGTCAGAAAAGCATGTACCCATCACTGGCACACATTTGTCACCAACATAACCTGCCATCTCACAGGTGGACCATTCAGGGCTCTTTGCAGCACTCCCTGTCCCTCTGCATTGGCAGGCAGAGAGAAGAGCATCCTGGTCCCCAGCCGGCTCTTGCCACCCCTGTGGTAGGGCTGGTCTGCCAGATGGAAGGATATGTGAGTTCTCTGGCATGATTGGGGTGAGGCAGCCTTGGTCCTCTCGCTGTCACAGAGCTCCAACAGGAGACCCTGGATGAGGACACCAGTGCACAGCACCTAAGTATGTTTGAAAATCTGGGCTTTGCCCTCACTGTGAAGCAATTCTTCACACACTGAGGAGATGCAATAGCACTTCCCAAATGTTTGCAGATCACCACGGGTGAATCACACATTACCTGCCAAATAAGTCACTAACCAGGACATCCAAGGATGATGATGTGGCTGCTCCCCCACTGGCTGCTCATTTGGGGCACCCCTGTGTCTTGTGGCACCCCCAAGCGTCTCGCTTTTAACTCAACCTGCACTGGGCTTCATGCAAACCTCAGCCTTTTCTAACAAAGCTGGTATAACAGACTTTGAATATGGTGACATAGAAGATGGTGGAGAAGACAGCACCATAATACAATCTTGATTTATGTAGCTGAAAAAACTACCAAAAAATCTGGGGCTTTACTTCATTTCTCCTTCTCAAATTCACTTTTTGGTACATTCCTGCACAATGGCAGGACATAAAATGGCATTTGCATGACAATAAAAGTAGTTATGGTTTAGACTTTACATTGAGAGCAGGAACTTTAAGACCAACCATAACACGAGTTGAAGACACAGGAGGATAACAACCCTCCTCCTGCACGGTCCCCACCCACCAGAGTAGAAATAGACACAGGTAAAAGGTTGATTCAACCCAGCTCTTACAGGAGTTTTTTTCCTTTTTTTACTGTGTGTATTGGACAATTCATTGTTTGTTTGACCAAAGTCCTCTCATAGGACAACAGAAGCATGACTGGGGAGAGAAATTTCTTAATCTTTTCAAATATAATCAATAAACCACCTCTGAAACTGTGTCATAGAAAAAAAGGTGGGGAAGTGGAAAAAAAAATAGTCTTATGTAGGTACATAAGCTTCTCTGTGCTAAACGTACACACTTGTCTTCAGAGACTTTTCTTGTCTGTATGTTGCAATAAACATAATTCTGTGACCATTTAGACAAGCATGTCCTAAGTGAGAGTTGGGTGAACAACACAAACTGCTCTTCCCCAGGAAAGAAAGAAATCTTTAAACTGATATTATCAGGCCCTCTGTGACAGAGACAATTTCTAAGTCAAATTCGCATCCCGAAGATGGAGACATTACAGTAAATGTATTCATTAGATCTCGAGTGACAAGCCTTAATTAAAATGTACTGTGTTTGCAAAATGAAAATCAAAATTGAAGACACTCAAGTACAGTAAATATATCTTTTACACTGAGCAGAGCAAGACAGACACTAGCTTTCACTTAATACTCAAGAGATGCTATAAAATGAATGCTATAGATATATTTCAATAACATATATATTTGTTAGAAAACTTCTGATAGAGCATACGTACTGTAACAAATTCAGACACGTCTGCACTCTTACAAACAAATTAATTTTCTTAAAGACTCTATTCTGCATAGAAAAAGCAAGTTTTACCAGTTTTTCTTTCTTAGTCATTAATTCCACAACCTGCTGAAATAAATATTGCTAATGCTTTTCACTTCAATAACTCCATTCATGCAAAGATCACATCACTTCATAAACTTCAGTTAAATAAACTGCCTTTTGGGAGAGGCAGTGGCTATTAAAGAACTGACCAACTGCTGGGGGTAGAAGTGGAAGATCATACCTGTTTAACAGCACACAGTTGGATTATAAATTTTTCAAGCTTAGCAGATGCCAACACAGTAGAGCAAAAACATGTCTTTTTCTAAAAGCACATATGGACATTGAAGTCTTGCTACAAACACACCAGTTGACTGAAAAGATCAACTACTCTTTAATTGTTTTGAACTTGGTTACAATTACTTGTAAAGGAAGTAAAGGGGCTTTACCAAAGCCAACCAAAGGTGCTTACTTGCAGGACTTGATTCCATCCAACTGTAAAGTTTGATTTCAGAGGGCTCTTTTGCTTTTATTCCTTTTTTATTATTATTTTTTGGCAGCAGGAGGTGGGGAAGAGCCACAGTGAAGCAATTATTTGTTAAAAAGTGCAGACCTCAAAAACAACATCACTAGCCAGGTAATCCCCTTTATAGCATGATTTCATAGCTCAGGGAAAGCTAAACAAAGACACAATGCACTGCAACCACAACAGCTGGGTTGGAAATTGCTGCAGATTGTTAGGAGGAGCTGCAAACTAGAGATAGGCAGTGAAGAGGTTAGAAATGATAGGGTAAAAAAAAAAAAAAAAAAAAAAAAGGAAAAAAAAAAAAAAAAAAAAAAAAAAAAAAAAAAAAAAAAAAAAAAGAAACAAACAAAAAAACCCCACAAATTACTCCAAAGACCATATTCTTTAAATCGTTGAAGCAAAACATGTTTATTTGATTTGTTTGTATGCTTATTTAAAAAAATGCTACTTTGGGATTCTAGAAATCCAGTCTGTCAATTTTTCAGCTTCTGCAGTTTCATGGTTGCTTAGAGCTGTTTAATGCAAATACACTTCCAATAAGAGATTTCATGCCCCTAAATTACACCCAGTTAAGGGCAAATGAAAATGTAAGGTAAATAACTATAATCAGCCATATTATCTTTCTCTTGGCACCTCTCACTTTACAGGCACATTTAAAGGCATCTCTGGGGTCCTATCCTTTTTAACAAGCGGCAGCGCATTTCCTGGAATATTACTTACGGTGCTGTGCTGCGAACATTACACAGGTTCAAATGTTACCTAGAGACCTGGAAAGAATTGCATCTGTTGCAGAGCTGTGCTTGTTGCTATCTTTAGAAACATCTGAAAGGATGAAAGAAAATTTTCAAGTCTCTTCTTCATCCCACACTAAAACTGCCTAAGTCAAGCTTTTGCGTTCGATGCTGTTGATCAACAGTGTTGAGGTGGAGGGAGGAAAAATGAGACTATGCACTTCTGGTGTTCACTGGAAAGCACTCAGGATTCCAGTAAAAAAACGCAATAAATACAAGAACTTAAAAGCATTTCACTCCCACTGTTATTTTTAAGCTAATAAAACCATGCTTGAGAAGGAAAGGTGATCTGAGCATAGCTATTAACAGCCTCACAGTCCCTTGCTGTCTCCATGAGAAAGTATAAAGTGATAAGCAATAATCAAGGAGCAACTAATTACTCACTTGGCAAAGAAAATACAGAAGAATGGGAATCTTCAGAAGGAAATGCATCCCTGAAGTCCTTCAAAACAAATTTGGATTATTCTGAGTGAGCTCAAGTTTGCAGCTGAACAGTTTTTTTGCTTTGTTTCACAGGAAGATGACTTTAGAATTCTACAAGAAGTATTCTACTTCAGCTAAAAGTGACACTGCACTGACTGAGTTAAACCAGAGGAGCTCTGTGAGAGAATATATTCCTCATAATAGTCAGATCTGTTTAGCCTGTCTCTTCCATACATCCCAATTGCTACCGTACCTCTATTTACCAGCTTTTTATTATCCAAGCTATTTTTACATCATTAACTTGCAGATCTACTTATGCTGAGGTTCTGCATTCTCCTAGGAAGAAAATTTCTCTGCAAATCAAATTTCACACAGTCATTTGTCTTTAGTGAAGCAGGCCACAAAGTTCTCAACCAATTTATTCCTGTGTGCAGCACCAGCAGAAGCTCTCACTTGACAATTTACATGATCCTTGCTCACATAAGTTGTGCTAGACCCTGTGCAGAAATGGATTTCCTCCTACCTGGTTAAAGAAAATGTGGGACAAAAGACCTCGGGAAACAGATGCACAGGTCCTTGTTTGTGCTACTGGCATGAGAACAAACCTCTGAAAACTCACATTTATCTGAGTCTCAGTCCTCCTTCCATAAATGGTTACAAGTAACAGCTTCACAGGGCGAAATCCACTTTTCCTAATCCTCAGATGAAAAGTGCTGAAGAAGAGCAAACCAGGACAAATAAAGGGCTGCCTTGGTTAGGGTGCATCGGGCTGCTAAACTCATCAGTCCCTAGGACAGGTCTTTCAAAATTACCACAGTATTTCCACTGTCACAGCGAAGCAACACAGCAACCTCCCTGAACTTTCATCAGCTCAGGACCCCCAGAACTGCATCTTGCATTCCCATGAAAGACAGAAATGTTTGATTCCTCCATTGCTACAGGCTCAGAGTCAAAGCCACTAATTTATTGATTATAGATTATAGGTACATTTTCATTGGATTAGAGATTGGGAACAAAATATTGGAAACCCATACAAATTGTTTGAAAAACAGTATTTTTGCGGAGGCAGACAAATAAATACAGACTCACTTTCCTATATTCTTCCAATACCTGCTGTCAAGCACCTTTTCTCGTCTATGCAAAGCTGCTGATGCCGCTATTGGAGAACACTTTCTTCCCAAAGCCAGCAATGAACATACAGCAAGTTCCTGATACACAGCAGTATTTCATAAATATGTCATGATGCAAGTTCATGGGAAAGAAAACACAGATTCATTCCTAAGAGTTCTGCAGAGGAGTACATTTTAAATTTCATTAAGCCCATTTGGGAAATGTGAACCCAGCCCCAAACAGCCCTTTTCTTTTCAATGTGTTTTATCTACAATTCCTTAAATGCAGCTGGAAATGTGACTTTCAAATATCCACGTTTTCGCTACGTGCTCACCTAAACCTTTTCTTGACACCCGATGGAAGGAAGCTGTACACAAGACTTTGATTTTTCTTTTTGAATTAGGAGACATTAAGCACCCAAACTCTCTCATAAAAGATCTGAGGCACAAGCTAGATAACATCTGTGCAAGCAATGTTTTTTCCACTTAATCCAGACCTTAATGATCAAGAGATATCAGAAAAGTGTCAAAGGAGATAAAGCAAGTTATCCCTAATAAAGCATCTATGTCTCCTCACCAGCAGCAGCTGAGTTGGGAGCTTCATTCCTGCACCAGGGATATAGAAAGACATCAAAATTTATATGTCAATGCAATATTCTTGTTAATTCCCTGGGAAAAGTAAGTCATTGTGTACCAAGTTTCTTTTTAGTGATGCTTTGAGGTTCCAAAGATAAACTCTGTAAATAAAGGCACTGCAGGACAAAGCGTAATTCTTTTTTGTCTCTTCCAAGGCATGTTTTCTTTGCTTTCTGAAGGGTGTAACAACATATATTTCATAGAAACAAGGATCAAGAAGCGCTGTGGGGGGTATGACCACATAGTCACCAGTACCACCACACTAAGGAAACATGATCATCTCTCACATGTTGCCTCTTCTCTCATCTCCTCCACAAAAGAAACAACTCATTCCCTTTTTGTGCTGTAAACAGAGACCCTGTAGTTGGGACAGAGAGAAAAGAATGAAGTAAAACGTGTGCTCAGTGCACGGGACCAGACACGTGACTGGGAAACTGGGGGGGAAATCTACCTAACCATTTCAGGCTATCCCCAAAAAAAAAAAAAATCCTGCCTGTAACGGGCTTGTCCTGCACTGGCTGCAGAGCACAGCATTTTGACAGATTTCAACTGATAGAACAAAAATGACCAAGAGGAACCTGAAATGACCAAGAGGAACAGTCACTTAAACTCACTGAATAGCTGTCTGTGACTCCACTTGAAGATTCTTTTGGGGATAGAATGTTAGCACTGTTATTTTGCAAAGCTCCATTGTGCTAGAGGCACGAAGCCACTTGTCATGTTTTTTTGTCACAGGGCTTCAATAAAAATACCCAAGCAAGGCCCAGCCACAAAGAAACTGAAAGATAAACACCCAGGATTATGAACTGCCTGGATGCCAGCACCAGGAACCTCAGAGAGACTTGCTCTGCTGGAGCCAACACTCCTACATACTGTGCAAGAGATTAGCCTGGGCGCTACTGTCTGCAGTTCCAGGGACACCAAATGGCTCTGGATTGCAAGACAAAGGTGTAACTAACTATCCAGGAAGAGCCCACCTTTTGCCAGAAGGGAATATAATTTTCTGATCACGTGGAGATAATGGCGATGATGCTTTGCAGACATCGCAATGTGAGAGATTTCAGCATGCTCCTGAATTGAAGGCTAGAGGGAGTGACTGCGGGCACATATTTTTTTTAGATAAAATGTGGGTACCAACTCTTAGGACAGGTTTCTCCAATCTTCAGTTCCATTTTAGAGGAGTTCAGCCATCAGCTGTTCCCTCAAATGTCCCTTCATCACGCAAAGGCAATCAGCCATGTCACTGGTTGGCACTAAGGCCTTTGACAGTAAAGGGCAAGCAGAGAAGTCATCTGCATATGGCAGTAATTTGGCACTTGCACCATCACTGCATTTTCGATGCCATTTATTTAGTGCCTATGAGTAACTGGAGAAAAAATAATATGAATATGTACAATGCCACCTCACCACTTAGCACTTTTCTTTAAAAAAGATCTTTAGAAAGATCACCTAAAGCCTGCCTTTTTCTTTAGTCCTTAAGGAAGTAAAACAGGGATTGGAAACTTTATCCCATCAGAGGTACAGGTTCTCCCACAGAATTCAACACGGCATCTATGATCCAAATAAAAAGAACTGTCTCTTAAAGTAACACATAATTCCAAAAGTTGCAGA
This sequence comes from Aegithalos caudatus, assembly GCA_013389925.1. Taxonomy (NCBI): domain Eukaryota; kingdom Metazoa; phylum Chordata; class Aves; order Passeriformes; family Aegithalidae; genus Aegithalos; species Aegithalos caudatus. The sequence goes on from WEIU01004614.1 coordinate 135,482, forward strand.
GAAGGCTTTAATCCTGTATTAACGGATATTAACAGGATTTCAACCAACCAAAAGCATAAACATCATCACCAGAGCCAAGTATCTCCTCTGCCCTTCCCAATTCTAAACAGTTCAGTAAATGATTCCGTTTTCTGACTGGCACTGTAAGCCTGGCCACAGCCAGATCCAGTCTGGAAGGAAAAACACCACGCACTTGAGCATCTTATAGCCCTCAGCCTTGGTTCGGCAAGCAGTTCCGCTTCCTGGAAAAAGAAGGATTTACACGCTGTCCCAACATGAAGGCCTGTATAGCTTTCCTTGTCTTAATTTCAGTTTATTTCAGTTCTGTTTCTCCCTTAGTCTTATTATGCTTTGCATTTAAAACCTTAAGCTTATTTTTATTGATGCTTTCTTCTCATTTCCTGATAGTTTTCAATTCCAGCACAGTCAATGGGAAAATCTGGCTGTGGATGATAGAAAAGGTTTTTACAGCCAACTGATTTTTTACATTCTAGGATTCATTGAGAAATAATGAGTTATAAAAGTCATAAAAGCTGTTGCTTTTGTTGAAACAAATTTGTAAATAAAATTAAAGGAACAGTTGCCCCTGTTCTTTAAAGGGCAGCAAGGTGAAAGACTTGACCCCACTAGGAATAAAATCAACTTCCCCAGCTCCCTTTTGCAGCAGATAGACCTCAGCTCCTCACTAATCATCATCTGTCACTCAATGAATTTTGCATCTTTAAATTGCAAAGCACGCACTGGAAGGTGGAAAAGAGCCCATGCACACACCAGCAAGGCCTTGCCTTCTGTTCCCCAGGCTGGGACACACAAGCTGATAAGGGCAAGCTATGGGCTGCATGTGCTCTCAGGTATCAGAATGCTAACTAGCATTCAAATCTTAGCTTCTTTTGCTTGGTTGGTTGGTTTGGAAGTCTTTTCTTTGGATTTTGATATTTTTCTTGGGGTGGGATGGTGGTGATATTTGCTTGGGATTAAGTGTTTTTTGGTTTTGCCTTTTTTTTTTTTTTCCTGAAATGGGGTGTGTGCTAATTCCCACCAGTATGCAGACTGATAAAGGAGGCTATATCATCTATGGGTTTTAAACTTTCCCAATGTTGTTTGCAGACAAAAAAGCGTGGATATCTCCACTGCTTTGCTTTCCCTTCTGCTTTAAAAAAAAAAAAAAAATACTTTAAAGTAGACTTTCTGTCTGTGTTGGAGAGTTTTGTCTGTAGATGCTTAGAAGCAAACTGGCCCTCAGAAGAGAGACTTTGTGACCACACCAGGGCTGACACTCTTCTCTCCTGACTCTGCACCCAGCTACCACTAGATGGATGCGGCTGTCCCAGAAACAGGATTTTTTTTCCACACTCTGGTTTACACTTAAGTCCCTTGGTTCTTTGTCTGGAGGCCACCTAGATGACAGTAAAATATTTCATAACAGTTTTCTAAAGACATCTTCCAGCCACATTTAATTCCCTTCACAAAGCAGATTTTAAGGAAATGAGTGTTACTGTCGAGAACATAACAAGGTGCTCCTTTTGAAGTCTCCCAGTAAGGAAAATGCCACAGACCACAGACATCCATGTGAGAAATGTGAAAGACATACAGTGTTGTGGTCTTGGACACAAAACTTTTGTTAGGGTTTGAATCCTGGTCCATTATGGTAATGGTATACTTCATTTTTGATTTAGAACAAAACTACACTTCTAAGAAAGGAAATTCAGAAAGCAAATGCAATCCTGTGTAGGTCACAAATCTACTACGCAGGTTTTCATTTTTCTAACTAGGAGACATGTTTTAAAGAGATAGTTCAAGAAATACCTGCCTTTAGAAGATTTTGCTGTTACTTTTGTGCACACTCAATGTGAAGCCTCAAATCTTGATGTTAAATTATTTGTAGGAACTAACTGCAAATCCACACTATGTTTGGTTTGAAATCATAAATAACCACTATGACAAAGGCTGTCTGACCACCCCAAAACAGCTATAAAAGTAACAGAAACAGAGATGGGAGAAACGCTTCTGAAATCCCTGCAGTGATATTTTGTGTCCACATATTCAGTTGCAAAACTTGGACAATTTGCACATTTAAACTAGCCTGGGTATTTTTGCCTAGCAGTCAAATATGCTAAGGAAGAGATTTAGACAAACAAAACCAGGAGACTTGCCCTTTCAACCTTTTTGGAGTAAATTCTTTTCTACCAAGGTGGAAGGAAGCAGACAACTTTAAAATTCAGAATACTTTGCTTATTTAAAAATAGTAGTAAGTTGGTATTTAACAAGCTTTGTTCACAGGTAGTTTCATAAAGCCATTGGACCAAAATATGGAACAATTTATATGGGAAGGGCACTTTGTGCCATCAGACCAGCTAGCCTGCCACGGGCTGTAGTGCTGGATGTGTGCATCAGCAGCAACACTGACTTTCTACTGTGGAATGAAATTTTCCTACTAAACTTCTGCAATAACAGTTGTGATCCCCCTCAGACACTTCCACCCCAAAGACAAAACCAGTGATACTAAAAAATAAGCAACTCCCCATGGCTGCTAAATTACGAGGGCTTAAATTTTATTCATACTACTGGTTTGTAGATATATGATAACTGCATGGCTAGTATACACTTACAGATCCTGAGACTGCATCAGCAGATCAGCTAATTGTGTTAATTAGCTATTTGCATGCACAATTACCTGATTTGTACAAGCAGTCAAGGTGATCATACATGTAAATTAGGCATGAATTTGCACAATTTACTCAGCTGAAAGTCTGCTATTCCACTTATTTTTAAGCACCAGAGATCCAGAGCTACAGAAGAGGCTGGCAAGTTACTGCCTTTACGCTTGATACATTTCCCAAGTTTTACACTCCTTTTGCATTGCTTTTCTACATCACTGTGGGCAAGCACCCCTGCATGCATGGGCACACAGCCATGCATAAAGAAATGGGCACATCATCATCAAAAAGTCACACAAAGACAGTGACCTGCATCCCCATACAGACAGAAATTTCCTTCTTGCCTTCTAAAGGTCTTATTTTCCCCCTGCTATCTCTTCAGTTCTGGGAACTGCTGAGCTTAACAAAGTAAACTTGATTTTAGTTATCACAACAAGCCCAGGAAGCTCTGCAAGGAGCAGAAACCCAAACAACTCCAGGCAAATACTCAGCCTGAGGCCCTGAAGACTGCTTAACATTTAAAGCCCCACTGCTGCCATGCTGACTTGCTGGTTAGGGGGTTTCAAACACAAATGGGTCATCTACATTTAATGTGAAGTTATACCATAGTTTGTCAAACAAATGGATGTTTATGCCATCATGGGCTGTTCAGGCATTCCAGAGTGAAGCACGTAGCTATTATAAAAAGCAAATTCTCTGAAAACTGCACATGCATCTCTTCCCCTCCTGAGGTAACATCTTTAGCTGAAGAGGGATTTGGGATAGTACAATATGGAGAGCAAAACCCAAGAATGGATTAGTGCAATGCAATCTCAAATACAAATACATCTCTGCCTGCTTGAAGGTGCAAGTTAATCAAAAATTTCACCAGGGAAAAAAACCATCACTGGTTTAGCCAGGAAGAAAGAAACCTCATAAGCTGATTAGGGCCAATACCTACACATTCACACACTCCAAAAAAAAAACCCCACAACCAACCCCAAACCAGCAAAAAAAGAAACCCCAACACATAGTTAAGTAGAAGGTTAAAAACAGGTCTTCAATCTAAAGTGTTGTGCATCTCAGTTTCAGTGGCTGTGGTTATTCACAGGACTTACTCAGGGAGAAACAGTATTTGTGCTTAGAGGTCATAAAGTAATCCAAATACCTAGACATTATAAATAGAGAGAAGTTCAAACTCTACTTCTTTCCCTCAGCACACATTAACAGAATGATTGTTGCACTGCTGTCTACAGCTTCTTCTCTTCTTAACTAGAGACACTTGTAGTCTAAGCAAACTCTGCTTTAGGTGTGTAGTTCCTTCCATCCTCTCCTCAGGAGTAGTCACTAAAACTAAAGGCCTTGGGGAAGAGCTGTTAATGGCTTTGTATACAAGACTGACATAGCAATTGCAACACAACTGTCAGATTTAAAAGACAAATTACTTCCTTCCCCCCCCCCCCCCCCCCCCCCCCCCCCCACACCCACCGCGCGGGTGAGATGTGGGTGTGTATG
>WEIU01004614.1:139688-177280 GCA_013389925.1 Aegithalos caudatus
TGTGGTGCAAATGTGTGTGTGTAAAACAGTAGAGAGCTCTGGAAGAACATTAGGGCCTCACTGAACCATTTCTGAGGCAGCTGCTGATGGTTAACGGGACAGGACAAGTGCTGGCAATGTTGCACCTCAATGCCCTGATCCACAACCACTGGAAAGGACTCCAACTCCTTCTCCAGTATCTGAATATTAATGCAATCCATTGGCTTTAAGGATGGTATCACTAAAGACTGAGTTACAACCACCTTCTTCTGCATCTTTGCAATAAATGAGCATGTTTTTCTTTCCTTACATTAAACAAAGGAGACATGCTGAATGTTCATTTATTGAAAAATTCCAGGTAATATAAATATACTCGAAATAGGAGTCAAGTTGCAATTCCACTTCCAAATACAAGTCAACCCCTTTGAGACCTGGGGAATAGAGGAGAGCCAGACCCAGTTCAGCCCAACACTCCTTCCTGGCATTCCTCCCCAGGCACATATGTTCAAATGTGTTTATCTGGGAAGGCTCAGGTCAGTCCTGTGCTGCAGGAGCATCTCCTGCAGCTGGAACATCCGAAGCAGGTAGTGCTCCATGTTGTAAACTGCTCATGCAGCAGGACTGAGAAAGAGGCATTTCCTGGTCACCGGCTGTTCCCAACTACAGGAAAATGAAAATACAGCATCTCCGCACCTGTTCACCTGATGGTGAAGGAAGGAAAAGCCATTACTGCGTGACAGGAGACGAAAAACCAAAATCCACTTCAGCAACTCATCCCAGCACTGGTGATTAATCTCATACTCCCACAGCCTGATGCACATTAACCAGATAATTAATAATTTCTTTAGGGACTCCAGCTCGGCAACTGTTTTATCAACCTGCACAGCATTAGGAGAGATGCTGCATTTGTGATCAAACTGCTGGAACTACCAAAATGTTCTGTAGGAACAGTAAAAGCTTCAGAGCAATCTGTGAGCCCAGTTTTACAAGTAACTGTTAACATATGTGCAGAAATCAAGGCTGCTCCTTTATCAGGGCAATCACCAGACTCAAAAAACTGAGCAAGATCAGCATAATAAGAATAATTACAGCAATGCCCAACTCCATCCAATCCCCATCTTTCTTGAGCAGAAGAGCTCCTCAGTATTTTTTAATCATTTTAATAATTTTGGTTGATGCAGTAACATAGTACGTCCAATCACGCACTTTGACTGTCCTTGGTATGAATAACAAATCAGATTCATTTGCCTTACGACAAAAAAGGTTACACAAGGAAAAAACCCCACCACCCTATGTATCATAACACATGTGAATTCTACAAGCCAAAGGCTTTCAAACAATTCAGTGAGGAGGATGGCCACACTTAGCACAGCTCTCGCTAACAACTTTTTGCCGCCCTCTGTGCACTCATCCTCCATGTTCAAGGACAGTCACACAGGATCTGAAACACAATACCAAAGTGCTGGCACCACATTATCTCCCCCAGCACTTAAAAATGGACTGCTGAGAAAAATCATGGTAAGTATTCTTTCTGATATTAAACTCTCCAGTGTGTTAGATATATGTCAGTATCAAGTGATTAAGAATGACTGATAATTAATAAATCACACCCACAGAGAGTGACCAGGTATTATTTCTTTCAGCCTCTGAAAAGAAGAGCTCGATTCACAGTTCTGCCTAAGTAATTTTATCTCTCCAAATTAACTATCCTGTGCAACTGCTGCTAGCATGGAGATGTTCCCCCCCTTTTTTTTTTTATTTTTTTTTTCCCATGGGTTTCAAAATAGTAATTTGGGCTGCTTTTCTAGTAATAGTTTATTGTTATAATTACTGTGCAGGTAAGGAAACAGACCCATCACACTTGTGAGAGTCTCAAAGCCTCCCCGACAAAGAGTAGATTCCCCTAAACAAAGCTTGAACTTGTCCTTTCATCACACAACTACTCTTCCACCTGAGAGAAAGCTGCAGCTTTTGGCTACAGCTCAGGAGACTACCTGCCTTCTAAAAGATACCCAGCTCTTCAGACTTGGGTCCTGGAAGTGGGCCTGTGCAGAGCTTTAGTGACAGCCACACACATCTGCACAACTGACCAGGCTTCCATTGCTATGTGCATACCCCAAAGTCTGTTGTGGGAATGGGCTAGTAATAGAGAATGCTTTCTTTTGGTCCATACTATGGCTTGGTTTGCATTTCCTTTCACATAACTAAATGATGTAATATAACAATTTTTTAATCATCTCATTTAGTGTTTATATCACTCTGCTCACCATATTATTTGACCCCCTTCATTTTTCATAGTGTCAGTTACCATTATTCCATTAAATGAAATCCTTTTACAAGCATCTTTCTATAAACATGCACTAGAGATAACATAGCCACATGGTGAGGATTCACAGACTACAGTAAGCAGATTACACCTGTCTTGATTTTCGATGTAGCTGTCAGCAGAGTATATTCTCCCATCAAACTGCATGCGGATCTCCTCATTAAAGCTACAGGGGAGAATAATTACAGAACAGTACACTGCAGTTTACCAATTGGTCTTGCATACATAATGGCCTATCAAAGAAAAACTGCATCCTCCAACAGCTAGGAAAATCTTTAAATTGTTATTAGTATTATGATAAAATAGCCAACGTTTTAAACTCTCCAACAACTTTTCTCTCCTGTATGCAAAGCAGACAGATAGAGCTGATCACACCCAAAAAGGCTTTTGACTCCCAGCCCATAAACAGAATTACTTTTCCCTTTACAAACGCTCCATTTCCCAACTTTCTGTTCCACAGTAAAATCCCCTCCTACTGAGAAATTATGCTGATTGCAGAATAAGCCTTGAAATCAAATGGGTGGTTTTCAGGATCTCTTAAGCCCTGGTGCTGAGTGGTAAGCATCACATTCCCCCACATCCTCACTCCTTGATGGGGAAACACGGAGTCTGTCGAGTCCCCACCATCCTTCTCTCACCAGCAAGGGGAGAAGAGGGGTCTCAGTGGCATCCTGTTTATCTCAAGCCACATCTGAGGTTTTCTTCCAGCCCTCGGCACCATCAACATGTCTTACTTGGCAGCTGGCTGATGAGGTGCTTCCTATCCCAGATAAAAGATGCTGGAGAGGCTGCAAAAACCTGCAGATGGAAGCAACCTCCTGGTGCTTCTGTCCCTGGCTTTTCATACTCCAGAGCTGAAGCATACAGAATATACTGAACTGCTAGTCCTGTGGAGCATCAGGAAGACTGATTTGTCACCCATGTTGGTAGTTAAAACATCTGACCTGTGTTTGTCTTAATGGATAAAAGGCAAAACCATTTTTGGATGCTATTTGCATTCCAAGATCCCAACTGTTAGGACCTTCAGCTCCACTCAGCAACCAAACCTATTGCTCTTCAGGCACCACTTCTGAATACCAGCCCTTACTCATCACACAACAGACAACAGAAGAGGAAAAAACCCAGACATGGGAAGAGTCAAATTCTTCAGATGAAGAAAGCCAAGTTAGCTTTGCTAGCTTTCCTAGCTTTCCTTGCTAGCCCAGAAGCAAACCCTCCTAAGCACATATTTGGGGCCCAGCAGGATGTCCTGGCATGCTCTCCCTACTCTGCTAGAGCAGGAACTAAGAGCTGAGGGCTTCAGCAACAAGAGAACATGCTGCAGGACCAGTCCCACATATTCTGGTTCTCCCAGACTTTTACATGAAGACTCCAAAAGGAACCTTTCTGTACAAGCAGCCCAACAGCTACCTTTTCCCAGCTCTGAGGGACAGTGACACAAACCACCTCAGCAGGCAGAGGGACACTCACCGTGTAAACGCATCTAACTGTTTGCGGCATTAAAACTGCTGGAGAACAAAATCGCTCTCTGAAGCAGCTCTCGGTACCAGCACTGCAAAGGGTTTGCTGCTGCACTTTACCCAGCTGCACCTCCCAGACAAGCTGGCACGCTGCAGGCTCGTTTCCAGTCTCTCTCGTTACTCCTAACAGGGACATGCCAACAACAGACGCCAAGTGGAAAACCAAACGGAGCAGAGCTTGCTCTGGGCCAGCAGGCAGCCCATGGTTGCTCCTATGAGCTTGGAAATATTCGGGTTTCTCTTTGAGAACTCCCCGTTTGCAAGGCTGCACCTCATGCTCCAGGGTGGAGCTGGCTGCCAACTTATAGAGATCACCTAGCCTGACCTCCTGTGCAAACAACACTGCCCTGTAACCTTCACCCATTTAAACACTGCTTTCAACTCAGCAAATCCAGCATTTTCTCTAATTAGCAAGTTTGAGTAGAAACACTTCCTGGACATCTCAATCACTGTTTACTTTCCACAGGGGAAAAAAAAGCAACAAAAAAGCAACAAAAACAAACAAACAAACAACTACAACAATGACAAAACAGAAAAAAACCAACCAACCAAACAAAAAAACACACAAAACTTTCTGTCTATGCTGCAAACCTCACAAATTTTGCAAACTTGTTCCCAGGGTCCTGGCAGAGGCAGAAACCATCCTGTGGCCATCACCAAGAAGGGTATCTCACACCCGGGACTGGGCAGCAAAGCCCAGCAGTGACAACACAAGGACCCAAGGATATTTTGTTCTGGCCTTTACTCCACAAAGAGGAGCCCAGCAAGACCTCCTAGGGCTTAGTTCTTATTTCAACTCTCCCTCACAGAGCAGTCACACCAAAGAGAAGTCAAAATTTTCCTTCACTTCAATAGTTCTGGACCAACACATTAATCAAGAAAAGCACATTAGCTATTATGGCTTGTATTAAAAATATAAATACCTCATAAAAACTGTGCTTTTTAAGTTTTAGTGGTCTTTTCCTTCCACTGCTGTCCCCTGATGCTACTGACTATGCATATTCAAATCCTCCATTCAAAGGTACTCTGCAATAAAACAATCCTTTATTAATTGCCAGAATACATACCCCACGACTTTTCAGAAGAATTGAGTGTCTAATGTGTCTTTACAAAAATATCATTATTCCGCTTTCCTATTCTTACCAGAAAAACAATCCAGCCTGGCAAGTCGAGAGAAAACAGGTGTAAGACTTCTACTGAATAAGACATAATATACAGGATTAGCTAGAAATTACCAAATTAGTAAACTGGCTTTCCTGGATGGAGAGGGAAGGGTAAATCATATCCGCCCCAGACAAATGCACTGAAGGGAAAGGAAAAAAAAGAAAAGTTACAACTGAGTGGAGAAATCAGTCACAGATATTTCAGTAGATCAGGACTCATACTATGTATCACAGAGGAGAAACCCTGATCAAGTCACATGCCCTTTACTACAGAAGACAAGATCAAAAGGTTTTAAAGGAAACTGGTGGTGACAGTTTCTTCATTTGTATGCAATGTGACATACCAGATCCAAACTGTTGGATACTTTTTGAACTATTTGTCAGGGGAGAGAAATTATTATTTTCTTTTATATTTTACTTTCAAGAACTCTTAGTCATTTGGGGCTTCTCCCCCCTGCTCTGTGTCCCACCACCCTCTGTTTTATTTTTCAGCCAGGATTCAAACATTCACCTTTGATGTAATATTTTTGCTGCACATCAGATTAGCTGTGCCAAGCTTCAGAAGGACAATTAAATACAGAGAACAAAAAGGATGACATCACTTCAAACATGAACTTTTAATAAAATTATTCTAAAGAAATGTCCCTGGTGATGATTATTTTCTTTTCCCTGTATCTTCTATTTTACTCTTTCCATGTGTTTGCAACAATTCAATTTATTGCCAGGCTAGCAGCTGTAGTTGACTCAAAGCCATCAGCTTACATACAAGCAGAAGTATTTCTCCCTGTTTCTCACTGCTTCTGACAAGAAAAGTGTTAAATATAATGCAAAAAATAACTGTGTAAGATCACAAGTTGCTTGTATAGCCAACAGGCTGTGTAACAGCTATATTCACATGGCAAATAAGTAAATGGGGGACTTGTGACTAGCTCAGCTTTTCCAGGGCCCAGACCTGATGGGTTTCAGCACAGCACTCCCTGCTGATGTGCACAATCTACAGTTGCTTGTTATATGTTAGTAAACTTGCTCTAAAATCACGCCCTTCTTTACAAAAAAAGGTACCAAACACCTTGTCAAACTTAATCTGTGGCACTCAGTATTCATGAACCAGTGATATGTGTAAGGTAATAATATTCTCCCCCAAGTGTTGTGAAACAGTCAGAAACTGCAGTAGCTGCAGCCACGTAAGTATCTGAGACAGCCAGACACGAAAAAATATGTTGCAGTCTCCTGGGTGAAGAAGAAGGTATTCAAACCACAGAAAAGCAATACAACATTCACTTCTAGCTTGGGTACAGCCCAATAGATCAAATTTTAAAGTTGCAGCATTTGGTTTTAAATGTGACAAACATTTTAAATGTTTCAAGCTCTTATATAAATCCTTGAGAATCCTGGAATCATGCTAATAAAGGATGCTGAATTTAAGGACTCAAGTCTAAGCCCCTTTAAACACAGCAGGGGAAAGAAATAACTCTTCCAACAATATTTTTCTCAGTCAGGCCAAATATTTTTGAAGCAAATTGTTTGGAATACATAACTTACATGTACGAGTCTATTGAGAGTTTACACAGATATTTATAGAGAAATTAATGCAGTACACAGATTTAGAGTCACTTAGAAAGTATTAAAAAGCATATGACAATACCTTTAGTGCATAAAGCTGCTCTCAGGAACTCCTGTCAGTGAAGTTTTTTTCCCAAACCATCACCTGCTCTCTGTCCATGCAGCCCAGACCTTCCTTGGGACTCTTGTAACATCCCTTGTAGAACAGCGAGGGGAAAGGAGCTGCACCTTCCCCAGCAGGTTCCCAGCTCCTCAGCCAGCCCTCAGGGCTCTGCTTTCCCCAGAGCTGCAGCTACAGTCCATCTGCATCTCCTCCTCTGACACAGACCAGAGCAAACATGCCCACAGTTTCCCCTTCTACTGTACCAAAACCTTGTGATTCATTCTTTTTACGTTCTTGAAGCAACACAAATCACAAAATCCAAAATCCACACAAGGAAGTCACTCTGGTGTGGTGACCCAGCACTCACCTCTCCCACCTGTGCTGAAGACCATTGCACCACGAAATACTTTACCAAGTGATTTTTTCCTCCCTTCCTATGGGTAAATTCTAGCTCTGAATTTCAAAAGCTGCCATTAACACACAAAAAGCTGGAATAAATCCCTCTCCTGGACGTGCAAACACACTCAGTTTCATGTGACTTGCAGGTGGCCTGAAAAGGCCTGAAAAGCTTGCACTCTGCCCCACACATGGTTGTGCAATGAGACCACCACGTTTAATAGGCACAGCCCTGCAGCAAGCAGCAAGCAGCCCTGGTTGCAAAACACCGCATAACTGACATTCTAACCCACATTATTGGCCATGCACCCACAAGGTGCCTGCTAAGGGCAAACTGGTATGCACCAAACCTTTAGGAGAAATAGAGAATGCAAACTCAGACTGGGCATCACAGACTGATGAAAGTACGGACATCCATAGAGGATATGAAATCTAAAGAATAGGGTAAAGCAATCCCATAGGCATAAAAAATACATATACACACAGATATATCATACAGCAGTCTCACCAACCAACTTCTGACACCAAACTTAAATAGAGAAGCTATTCTTCCTTGGCTGTCTCAGCAGAGAGGAACAACATGGCAAGAAATCAGCTTTGTTTTCAAGAGTTAAAGCCTGGAGAAGGTGGCCCCCTGAAGTGGCTACTGACCTGCATTAGGAATCTGACAGGTATAGGGAGCTCTTCTCACACTCTCAGCAGGTGGCCCAGGCTTGAGCAGACTGAAGTGGATACCAGTTCACTTGAGTACACGGGGCTGAAAGTAACAAAAATTCATCTGCTTGCCGAAACTGTCCTTGCTACAGAACACCACCTTCCAGAGGCAGACAGACTTTCAGGTATCACTAACTGACTCAGTCACTCAGGGTCAATGCAACCAGGTATGAATCAGCATCGTCAGGCTTTTAAAGTAGGTGTTAAAACCCAGGTGAAACTCATTCCTCCCTTCCCCACTGTTTTACCCCTGTGCTGCTGGGTGGGCTTTGGCTTCTGCCAAAGATGTGGTGAAAAGTGACAACTGCAACTGGGAAGGATTGGATACACCTTCCCCCATCGGAGCAAGGGCATGAGGGATAGCTCAGTTTGTATTTTCCAGCAAGGCCAGTGGGTTTTCTGCCCTGTGTAGGTGTTGTGTGTTTGTTCCATGCCCAGGAGATGGAACAATTAAGACGTGCTCAATACCCTTCTGCCGCCTGCTCAGTGTAACATCTTACTCATCAAATTGTTCTATTGTGCTGCTCAATACTTTCTATAACAGTAAGAATATGAGAGTATGTCCAAAGATAGCAATGAACACACAAGGTAATTATTTTTAAGCTTGCTAATCACAATCAATAATTTCTTAGCAAAAACTGATGAGCTGGAGTTGGCTCCTATTTTTAACCAGTAAGATATGCAGTCAAGACTTGAATTACACCATCGGGCAAGTCTCCAAACTCCTAATGACTGCCAGCCAAGAGAAGGATGGGACCTTGGTGGGTCTTACTCCCTTCCCGAGCACGGTATCAAAGTATTTTTTCCATAGACTATAAAGCCAGAAGTGGGTTCTAACTGCTGCATGACTTCACCAAAGACGCTGCACAAGAATCTAACTCCATACATCAAAAAGGAGTTACACAATTCTCAAAAAGCCTGAGGATGTTTACTTGAAGAGTTTGAAGTTTTGTAGCTGTCATATGAAAGATAAACGTCTCGTAGAACAGTACCATGTGCCTTCCGGGGTGTACAATTAGGAACAGATACAAGTTGAAGACTCATTAGAAAGTTCACACCCTCTCCCTATTTTGACAGGACTTTCCTTAAAGTAAAATTTCTAACGTTTTGCTGTCCCGTGACTTTTCTTTTTAATTTCCAAAGCCCTAAACTTCTTTGTTGCTTTTGGGAAATTCCTCACTTCTCTGCCACTCTTGGGAATGTATTATGCCCCCTACAAAAGAACCTAAAATTATTCCCAACATTCAATACTGCAATAATTCCCTCTTGGAAGAAGGAACATGTTTTCATTTGTTTTGTTTTTCTCTACACTGATTAAAAACAACAAGTCCAAAGGAGTAGTACAGTATCATCAAGTGTAATTGTTGCCTTTCACAACAAATGTGAAGGGGAGCAGGAAACACACCCACCCTTGATTACTGGGAAAATATCAGGGATAAAAGATGTCAGCAGGGGCAAGTAATTCTATTCATCAGCTTACACAGATGAAGGTAAGAGAGACCAGCACCAGCCCTCCATTCATTAATTGGATGGAATTACAGTGGTTGAGAGGTTGCAGAATTACACAAGGAATTAACACTCCCTTTGTTTTCCTATTGTAATCCCTCTAGTTTGGGATATTTTCAACTTTGGTTCTAATGTCTGCTGCTGGATGAAAATAGCTGAGAGATGAAGGCCTCCATGAGGGGTGCAGGCAGGTTGGCACCTCTCAAGGAGGGACAGCAGCCTTGTGGTACAAGGAACATGGCTTGGCCATGCCATGATTTCCAGACATCTAAAATGACCAATGCTCTGTTCTAGAAAGAGTGACGCTGCTGTCTGTACTCAATGGAGGCCTTTGAAGCCTCCTCCCAAACATTATATGCATTGTCAGTGTTTATTAAAGATAACTAATGCCTTAACACTTTATTTACTTGTTTATTGGTATTTTAGCAAGAGTCACCAGAGAGTAGCTATGCTTCTGGTCCACCAGGGTTCTTTAATCACTGTTAGTAGGTAAAATCATGTGTGACAACTAATCCAAAAAGCAGATTATATTTATTTTGGCTACAGTGGCTTGCAATTCGTTAAAATCAACAAAGCCTTTTCATTAGCCCCCTGCTGATGTCCTAAAACCAGATATTTCAAGGGTCTCAAAGCACAGAGCTACACACGTGCAGTAAAGCTGGGACTGACAGACTTGCCGTTGCCATACTTACCATAAAATCTTATTAAAAACAACAGCAAACTTCTTATTTTCTTTCATAAGAGGGTTTAATTTATGATCTCAAATTCCAAAATGAAAATCTTAGAGGTGAGACTTCTTAAATTTCAAGAAGTACAAGTAAATCAACAATAAAATCATCAGTGAATTACTCGCTCGAAGTTGTGTGTTGTAAAAAAAAAAAAAAAGCTGTTGTGACACTGAAAGGAGTGAGATTACAGATTCAGCAAGTCAATGATGTTTTCATCATGCTTGCTGAGCCCCCTGCATCCTGGAACCACATTTGAATCACTGAATTTCTAGTAAACAGTGCGATCTTGCAACTCTCATTCTCTGTGATACCATGATCTCTGTCCATGATCCGCCTCAGAACTGTGATCATGAAAACATACGCTTGGAATCACAGAGGATCAGAATAGATCCACACAGAAGTTACAGGGTTTCATCTTTTCTCCAACCTCACTATTCTTCAAACACTGCCAGGAAGTTCACAAACCCAGAAGCAGCCTTACCAAAACCACAAAAGGCCACCATTCAAACAAAATAGGAAATTAGTGCATTAGAAGGCCATATAATTGATTATTGTATATATATGAAGACACTGATTTACATCAATGAAGTTTTTCCTCTCTTGTTATGAATTTCCTGACTGACATACAGACTTTTGGCCACTAAGCTTACACCCCCCTTTGGACAAGTGAAACAACACCCTTGCCACTGTGAAAAAAGCCACTCCTGACCAGCATCCTACCACACAGACATATTTATTTTCCCACAGCTGGATGTAGATGTGGATCTGCTTTGCAAATTTTCATGTGTACTGCTGAAGTGGAGCTCCTTGTCTGTCCCCCTAAGCACAATCTTGAACATTGTCAAAGCCAATTATGAGACATCACTTCACACCAGCCCTTTCCAAATCTGCAGATCTCCAGTGGTTTAGAGGGAAGCCAAGAGCAGTCCTTTAGTGAGAGAAACATTCCTAAACACCCAAACCACCGTGGTACCAGGCTGCCCCTGGGACAGGAGGGTCATTTCATCTCCCTCCGTGCCACTGTCCTCCAGCTGGCTGCAGCCCCTCCAAGTTCATACGCTGAACACAAACTGGCTGTTGAAGCAGAGAATAAAATCCAGACTGGAAGGAAAACTGAGATACAAAGCTTTTCTCCAGTGGCTAATCAGAGTTCTGTCCACAGGGAAAACTGAGCCCCACCTGATACACAACTTACTGTTTTGGCTCTCCATAATTAAAACTATTGTTGCCATGGCAATACAAAGGCTGGTGAAAATACACGCATGGCTCATGTCATGCCTCTTTGGTGACACAATTTGTTGTCCCAGTCTGACTTGTGCCAGGACGGAACAAAACGTGACTTGGAAATAGTTGACTTGATGAGGTTTGTTATTTAGGAATCAGATGTTGTGTGAGCTGTGAGACCACTTTCTCAGGCTCCCTAACATGACCACTAATCCTGTTGAAGTCAATAGCAGTTTTAAAGATAATTACAAAGAGAGGAGTTCTGATCCTATACTACTAAATTTCTCAAAGCACTATAAAGTTTTTTTAAAATATAGAGAATGATAAAGAACCAATCAGAAGGATTAGTATAAACATTCTTAAAAGTAGATAAAAAATTAAAATGCAAAAACCTCATTATAGGTTCAATACACAAACACCCACGGTTTGGTTGGCATTTGTTTATTCATTTGAAACTGTGATCTCCACTGAGCATGTTATAATCAAGCAGAAGTTACAGGTTGCCCAATGACCTCTGAACAGCAGCAAGTAATCTGCTATTGAGAAAATATCATCAAACATAACTCTTTCTGTGGATACACACCTATATAGGCATGCAGATACATCAACTGTTGTTTTTTTTTACAGGATGGGACAACAATTTTAGTTTTATGACTTGTAATCCAGTAATTCCTTATGTGGAAATCTCTAATGGGATTCCTGAGGTGAGCAAGAGTTTATTCATGTGGAAAACTTACAGGTGCAACTGTGACTTTTAAGGAGCTGTATGGGAATATCTGCTACAACAAAAAGGTGAGTTGTAGAGACTTAAGTAAAACTCGCATTGATGCCAATGTCTATAGACAACAGTCAGTTTTGCTTCTTTCTGGAATGGAAAACTTCATATATGGCCCAAGCATAAACCAAGAGAGATGGCTGTGGGCTGGAAGGTGGACCATGGAGGGGTGAGATCCAGGAGAGCCACCCAAGCAAGGAGGCAGACACTTCTTATATCACCTGGATTACTATGGCTCTTGTATTTCTGCAAAGGAAAATACTTTCTATTATACAAATCCCAGTACGAAGTTTGTGTGCAAATACTTCAGCTGTCATGTTGCCCCTGAAGGATCAATTACAGATGAGAGGATTGATCATGGAAGATCTCTGGGATGATCAGGGTTAAGCAGCAAGACAGAGTAGGGAGTGTAGAACAATGAAGTTCAGCAATGGCATCTAGGGAGAGGGTCTGGGAAAATCTGCTTCAGAGAACTGACACCACTCTTCTCAGAGAGCAGCAAAAGAAATTTGGGCAGCTTCCTGAGGAAAAGATCCAGCACCAAAGTCAAAACAGGATGGTCCAGGGGGTGCCTTAAAAGCAGAAGGTGACCAGAGTCATTATGGTGTAGGTGTATATAATAGCAATACAAAACCTAATTCCTTACCCCACACTGTTTGCCCAACAAGAAAGAAGAGGGGTAAAACAAAAAAGGGATCATAGCAGTTGGACACATCATTTCATATGGATAGAGCCCAGATACTCTGGTTATTAGCACGTGATAAAATTCTATATAAAATGCATGAGGCTATGGAAAAAAATGGGAGGAAAAACTAATGAGCCAGAAGAAGAACAATAAACTGGCAGATGGGAGGTCCCAGCTCAAGAAGAATTTGAAGGAATGGAGAGATGTATTCTTGGAAGAGGAAGGGTACATCAGGTAGCTGACATATTGAGTTTCCAGGAAAGAGGGGAGAGTATTAATGACAGTGCAGCTGATGGTTTCAGCAGCTACCAACGAAATGATTTGCCCTTTTTTTTTCAGCTGAAGAGGTGACAGTGTGAATATGGCAGCTGATTTACATATATCATCATAACCTCCATAGGAATATCAGATTTCTTTATAAGGACTTGTAGTACCAGCTTTGCAGGTCAGTGTCAATGTCTAACAGAGCCACTGGAGAGAAAGGGGAAGATTCAGAGAGGCACTGAGGTGCCTGAAACAGGGCTTAACCTGAATTTAATTGCCAAATTAAAAAAAGATTCAAAAACCCCCTGCTTCAGTAACTGTAAATGCATCAGGGCTAACATTTACGACCACAAAGACCACTGGAAATCAATTCCTGCTACCCTGGCAGCCATGTGCTAATTACCTCTCTAAACTCACTCCACTGTGATCCAGATCCAGGTCTCTCCACACTGCCTGTGTCGTGAAGGGGCCCAGTCCCAAAGGCGAGCCTGGGCTTCTCTCATTACACACCAATAGCGCCCTCTTTCCTCAGCCCTGCTTTTTGCCAGTGCATCTCCAACATGAAATACCCCAGTTCTGACATAACAGCACACTGGCTTCTGTGCAAGGCATATCTCATGTGAACCAGCCAGCCGACTGCACAAGCACAACCTCTGCTTTGGTTCAGCCCACAGCAAAAAAGCTGGAGGCTTTTTTTAGGGATTACCACACATTAAACTGAAGTACATAAGATGACCAAAAGGATAACGGATTATTGTCCCAGAGTTTCATTTCAGTTTTGGTGATGTTAGTGCACCAAACAGAAAACTGTTTGCAGGATTGGGCCCTGACTGTGTGCCAACCCTCATCCAGCATGAGGAACAAGGAACAGGCACCAAGAGAGCTCCAGAACAGCAGTTTCCAAGGTTAAGTAATATATCAAGGCTTTAGAACATATAAAACAATTAAGGGACCAGCATGGTGTTTGATATTCTTTCCAGTCTGACTTTAATATGTTCTCACCATTTGCAGATGTCCCATCTATTTATGATGTCCTTTATGGCATGTAGATTTTGTTACAACAAAAATTCAGGTTGTGGATTTTTGCCAGTGGCAAGCTGACGTTACTCAGAGCAGCATTAAAATGCTATCATGCTGTTAGATTAAGCAACCTATTTTCTCTACTAGCACAGATTGTACTTTAGTTTTGCCCTTACACCTACCAAATTGCTGTTTCTTGCAACATTTCCCTTTGAAGGTAGTTGTCAATCTCCAAACCAATGATGTTTTCACCAAATGAAAGGGAAGTTTGTAAAGGAGTACAATAAAAGCAGGAGCTGGACCTCTTTGCAAGTCTTTTTCTATTTCAAAAATAATTCAAGAAAAAGAAATAAAGCAGTAAGGAAAAAAACAGTGAGTCGTATTTTTTCTCCACTTTTAAGCAGGACTCCCACCAGATGACTGATGAGATATTGCCACATGTGTTAAACAGGTTTCATAGAAAAAGTAGCTATGGTATGGTATGTATGCTGTACATGTACCTCATCCTAAACCTGCTGGCATAACAATGCCTAATGATTTAACAGTTTTTCTCCTTTTGCTCCTTTCTGTTTTTAAGCTTCTTTTGAAAACCTCTCATCCCTCACCTCTTCTCTGCCAGCTGTCCATTTCAGGGCATTTTCATCTGTAGTTCTTTAAACGGAATAGTCTGTAGTGGAGACAATGAGACCAGAAACAAGCAGGTACAGTCAAACGCAGACACAGGCATTTCAGCTAGGGCACTTCTAGGACTTTAAATATAAATACTAAGCAGGCTGGAGAAAGGAAAAAAAAAACAAAAACAAAAAAAAAAAAAAAAAAAAACAAAAAAAAACAACCACACACAAAAAACAAAACTGCAAAAAGAGACCAAACTACAAGAAACCAGTCACATCGATTAGTTGATTAGTTTGCCAGTGAGTGATTAGTCAGAAAGACTGGAATTAGTTATTGAAGCCTTGTCTCCCATGAATAAAATGTGGGGAGGACACCTTTTCCCACCCTCGGTGACAGATGATATCTGTTTTCTCCTTCGAGCTTGAATTTAAGAGCCACTGAAGCTCAGCAAGAGTATATTCTGGCTCAAATGAGCTGAAAATTGCATTCAATTTGAATTTCAAAACGAGAGGAGAAGGAAGAATGGGGGGAGAGGGAGGGAGCGATCTCAGCAGGACCCACCACGCCAGGTCCCTCTTGCAGCAGGTCTAGCTGCACACAGGCAGACTGCGGAGCTGAAACGCAGGGCATGATGCAAAGGAAAGAGCATTGCTGGACAACAGCCCAGTTCCAGTTTAAAAATAAACGTTTTGCTGTCAGGATCAAAGCAAACTCTGCTCTTATGTATATTACAAGCTGTATGTACAGAAGAAAAATATTCTTCTGGTTACTTGAGGGGAGAGAGGCATTGGGAAGGTAGAGTTAGCCAGAGGGAGGGGGATACCCAGTTTTCCCACCAGAAAATCCTCAATAATTCAGACTAATTTGAAAGTACTTGCCATCCCCTTGAACAGAGCATATATACTGAACGTATGCACTGAATCTTCCTTAACTTAAGGTTCATTTAAGGTTACATATTTTAGCATGGGGTAACATTTAATTTATGTCTGTGTGTCTTTCCCTTCATTTTGTGCATTAAATTTACAGTTATATCTGATGACACCGAAAGAAATGAAGTTACGCCTGCAACCCAAATATATCCCGTAATTTAATGGCATGATAGCTGTCGGTCTCTTTAATGCAACTGATAATGTCCAATATTCAATATAAAAATGATAACATACCAAATCAAGAAATTCTTCAGCAAATTTCTTACTGACTTCAGTGAGCAATTTGACCCAAGGGTCTGGAGTAGTAATAAAATAATTACAATTAATCATGAGGAATAATTAATAACTTAAGGATTAAAATGTGTCCATTTATACATTCAGGATCAGCATTTTCCATGTACCCTTGAAAGGCTTTTAGCTTCCCTTCCTAAACAGAATGCTTGCAGTAGCGTTTAGAACCAGAGAGTTCAGCTATCAGTGGCAACTACTTTGGCTCATGGTATTTGTTATATGGCATTATGTTCACAGATAGAAGGGTCCCTATTACACCAATAACCCACTCATATCCTCTCATGCAGCTGATATTTCAAAGCACAGTGTTTTTATCACAAGTTTTTCCTCTTTTTTTCCAACTAAGTGTTTTTCCATTGATAAATCAGTAAATTGCCAGCTTTACACATGTAGGTGATGCAAGTCAGGATGCAAACGCAAAAGGAAAAAAAAAAAAATACCAACCAAAACATGAGGTCAATTTTCCTGGCCAGTGCATTAAGTAAAAGCTCCCAGACAGCAGAGTTAAGCACATGCTATTAGATATACCTTGGTATGCTGTGCCTTCAGCAAGGCTTAGATTTCCCTCTATGGCTAAAGACTGTATTAACACCCAAAGTGAGGTGGTGTGATGGTTTTAAGCTTTTCCCATCACTAAAGTAATTCTTAGCCTGTTCTTCTGGCAGATAAAGAGACAATTTGAACATCTCTAAATCCTGTTTGCAAACTTTGCACCACACAGAAGTTTCCAAATACTTCAGGCATTTGGATAAAAATGTGTAAGCAGTCACAACCACTTGAAAAAGACTTTATACTTTGTTGTGTACCACACCAGAGAAACTACTGAGTACAGGGCATTTTGTAGATATCCAAATATGCAATTGTATCCCTCACTCGGGAAGGCATTTTTGGATATTGTTTCAAGTTTCATTCTTGCATTGCCCTCTTTCTGCCTTGATTGTAATACCACAATAATACTGATCTCCCATCTCCATGTTGCCTCCTTATATGCTCTGGTTTCCCTAAATACACACCCCAGAGGTTCATTTCTGGAGGGGAAGAGGAGAAATATGCAGACCTGTCTCCACCACTCCATTTCTCAAAGAAAGCTTTCTCTGTAAATCAGATTATCTGCCACGCTTACTTTACAGTGCTTACTTTACTGAGGATGATACTTTACAGGAGGGAGAACACTAAATATGCAAAATATATGGCACACTCCTGACAGATCAATCTTCATACTGGAGCTTCTAGATCTAACACTATTAATAAGAAACAATAAGAGTATTAGCCTGATGACAGCATTGCACTAAGCAGCACCATGGCTTCCAGACCAGATCCAAGCCACGTCCAGCCTGCTCTGGTTCATCTGCACCTACTCATCTGGACATGCCCCTGATGGTGCTCTGCTCTTCCAGCTGGAGTGGCCCTGCCTGATCTCTATGGCTGTCAGTGCTCAAACTGCTCCTCGGCCAGAGCGCCGTTAGCGAGCAGCGAGGAATGCCAGGCAAGCGTGGGTGACAAGCATAGCATCGGAGGAAATACTTGGCAATTCCTCCCCAGTATTGGACACTAGAGTAGTTTAGCTGAATGGCATGCGTGCCCACATAAGGCTGCAAGGTCAAGGAGACCTTATGTCATTTACTGCATGAGTGCTGGTTTCATGCACTAAAATATTGTATCAAGATGTGACCTGTAGGAGGACTTCCCTGCTCAGAAAAAAATTAAAGCTCCCTATTTTTTTTTCTGCAGTCCCTTTTATAGTTGAGCACCACTTATTCAACATTGCATAATTAACATAATGAATCACGGATATACCTTACGATGAAACTCTAATAGGGATAACAATTTCACACAGAAGCCACCTTCCAGAAACTTTTCTTCAGTCCTTTAACTCACTGCTGTCAAAACTGTGGAGGCACAAAGGCATGTTGACTGCAAATCAGAGTATGAATGCAAAACTCACTAGATGTAAACTCTGCCACTGTTTTCTCCTATGCAGTAATTTTATACCAAAAATGTTCTTACTGAGGCAGTATTTGGTGTAAGAACATCCTGCCTCTCGAAGCCTAGCAAAAAAAAAAAAAAAAAAAAAGGAGAAAAATCTGCCTGGGTTTTCTCATTGTTAATTTGGACCACACAATTTTTTGAATAATTTGAAAGATAAATTATAAAGGGTGTATCCCTATAGATGACATCACAGAGCTTCAGCAAATCCACACTGTCCAGAAAAATTACTTATTCTATGGAAACCACACTACTTTCAGAGGTGGCATGCCAAAGCCTGCAAACAACCAACACTGTGGAAAACACTGACCCAGGGGTGCTCTGAGAAGAGCACATCCCACAGCCAAGAGGAGTGGAATACGTGCAAGACTCCCCAGTGCCTCTTTTAGTACCGATGCCAACCTCAACCTGTTACAGTCCATCCCTGGTTGTTATGGCACAAGGTTGCTGGTGATTTATTAAGAGCTCTCAGCTCCATCAGACAGTTTACAATTAACAGCTTCTCATTTTCTTAAATGTAAATAAATACATAAATGAAGTCAGAGCTGCTAAGTGCTGGGTGTACCCAAATGACATCATCAGCAACTGCCAGTCACTCAGGCTGCAAAAATAAATAAGGGATGGGGGCGGGGGGAGCAGAGAGGGAGGCAGGGTATTTACTCAATCAGTACCTATTTTTGAATTTCCTTCAAGCTGGCTTGGACCAAGAGGCATCAATTATTTAAAAGAAGTAACATGATGCTTCCTTTGTTGAGGCAAATCTGCAAGCAGACCCCAAGAGAGAATAAAAAATGAATTAGGCAGAATTTATTAGTGCGCTTGAAGAAAACAGATTCAACTATCAGAGCTGACTGTGGTTTTAAAGATAGTCTATTTCTACCCATGAACAACAGTTTCTGTCTTTCTTACCCCAACAGATCCTCAATAATCTCACCTCTCCCCTCTCCTGATGCTTTCTTTTTATTTGTTTCAAGAGGGCATAACACTGAATGAGGCATCAATCATTCCTTAAACTTCTTCCTTCTTTTCTGACTTGACTTGATGTATTGTCTTCATTTAAATTACAAATACACTAATCTAAAACACTGTTTACCAAGCACCATATTAAATGAAAGATGCAAGAAATTGCATCACTCACATTTTAAAAATTACTTTAGACTCAGGGACACATAAAAACAATGAGACAGGATGAGCTGCCTTGGTTGCTATATTTCAATCCTAGCAAATGAGTTTGGGTTCCAGTGGTTTTCTGCTCAGGACATTGCTAACCCCCGGTCGAACACACCCTGCCAAAATCAGTATAAAACTGCCTCCTTGGCAGATGTTGGTTGGGGCTTCTGTAATGCTCCAGGGACATGTAGAGGCGATAAGACCGAGATCTCAGTGCCTGGGTCTGCACCTGGTCAGACATAGAGTTCACACCTCAGAGAGTCCCTCCAGGGCTGCAAGCAGGAGTCTGGCCATGCCAGAGGCTGTGGCACAGAACAGGAAGCGAGCGAGGCTGACTCCAGTCCCAGCCACAGCACTAGCTTGCAGGAACTGTAACAGCAAAGGGAGCATTCGGAGGACAAAAAAAATCAAAACACTGCCTTCATTCAAAGGTTCCCTGCTTCATCCTTCACACCAGGGAAACAATGCATTTAGATAATTTTGGGTGACCTTTTGTGGCGTCCAGCAGCTGGAAAGGGCAAATGCCGCTTTACGAAAACACGGAGCTCTCTCGCGCGTGATCGCAGCGGGGCAGAGAGGCTCGGCCTCCTCCCGGGGCTGGGGCTCCTGCCCCAAGGCCTCAGGTGGTCACCAGCAGCTGGAGGCCTTGCCTGAGGCTCCCTCGCTCGTGCCTCTCCTCCTTGCGGGGGGCCAAGGTTCCAGCACTCCCCCCCCTGCACGGGGAGAGTGCAGGGCAGTCACGGTTCAGCAGGGATGAGCAGCCTTGAGAATCAGGTTTTAGGCTGCCTGCTTCTCCCCCTGCACCAACCCCAAAACAAAACAAAGGGCATCCCTTACTTACTCCTCTGCTGGCAGGGCGTGATTAAAAGTGCGCTTAGTCCAAAAGCCAAGTAAGTTTGATAAGAACTGTGAACATGGCCTCAAGGAGTATTTTCTTATGTCAAAGAGATCACTGGAACATTATTTATCAGCATGAGCCTGGGAGCAACTATAAACCTTTGGAAAGGGGGACCATTACTGGCCAGATTTGTTTGTGTTTCCTCAGATCCGCTCACAGAGGGACCTTTTCACAGATACAGTCTGATGTCAGCATAATGTGGATCATGAATCATAGACTCATAGATTAGTTTGGGTCAGAAAGGACATTTAAAAGCCATCAAGTCCAACCCCACTACAATGAGCAGGGACATCTTCAACCACATCAAGCTGCTCACAGCCCCATCCAATCTGACCTTGAATGTTTTCAGGGACGGGGCATCTACCACCTCTCTGGGCAACTTGTCCCAGTGTTTTACCACCCACATTGCAAAAAATTTATTCTTTGTATCTCATGTAAATAGACCCTCCTTAATTTTAGGCCATTATTTCTCATCCTCGCATACCACACCCTGCTAAAAGGTTTGTCTATCTTTCTTAAAGGCCACCTTTAGTATTGAAATGTGCTGTAAGATCTCCCTGGAGCTTCCCCTTCTCCAGGCTGAACAACCACAACTCTCTCATCTTGCCCTCACAGGAGAGGTGCGCCAGACCCCTGATCATTTTTGTGGCTCTTCTCTGGACTTACTCCAGCAAGTCCCTGTCTTTGTTATGCTGACGACCCCAGAGTTGGATGCCTTACTGCAAGTGGGGCAGAATCCTCTCCCTTGCCCTGCCAGCCACGCTGCCCTGAATGCAGCCCAGGATGCAGTTGGCTTTCTGGGCTGCAAGCAATGCACCAAACAGGCTGAGCACTTGAATACAGGATTACTGGCTGTCATGTTACCCTTTTACAATTAGTAATGAGAGGGAATGAAAACAATGAGAAGTATTTAAGCTGTTCTTTAGAGGATTTATTTTTAAAGGAAAATATCTGAAATTGGCAGTGAGTGATTCTGACCACAGGACAGTGCACTAATCTCAGCTTACCCTGCCAGGTGCTAGCAGTGGTACCACAGCAGCCCCTGCTTCTCCCATTCCTACACTGTGTTCCACAGCAGCCTCACCACAGGCTGCAATGGCTCACTGTGAATGGCCTGGTCTTGTTCATGAACAAGAGTCTAGCCAAAAGCAGTTTCTTGTTCCTCAGACATTCACAGAACCAACTGCACCAATGCTGACTCCCCCAGCACCCATGTGGTGCCCTGCAGGGATGCCCCAACCTTCTGAGGAAACAAAGCTGCTGTAAGATCTGCTCTTCTCCAAAGGCATTGCTTTCAGGCTGCTCTCTAAAAACCGTAATAATCTTCTATTCTGATCACTTGAGTTCACCAAATCCCCACAGGTTTCTGATCTCACAGATTTATCCAGTACCTCTGTGGACCTTTTGCTAACCCAAATATGACTATGCATCATAAATCTAAATACATTCATGAATTTGCCTTTGAATAAATATTTTAAGGGTAGTATCAAGTTTCAAAGTGTTCTGCTTTCACACATAGCTGCTTTCCTTTTTAACTTCCATCTCAGACACCTTACTTAGGCAGAAGAAGAAAGAAAGAACTGCAAAGACCTAACTCAAGTGAATGAGAAAGCTGACACCAGGAGGTGCCAAGGCAACATCATTCCACTTCTCCTCCTCACCTCTTCCTCTCTGGATGGTAATTGCAAGATCCTGAATGCCAAACTTTGGAAAATATCCTTGTAGAGGTAGCATCTGCTCCCTTGGCATACTTCTTGTGCAGTTGTATCAGCAGCTTTAGGTTTGTCCAAGTCTATCATATGACAAGAGTGCAGATGGGTTGTCTTGGATGCTTTGTCTTCCCAGATACCATTTTCCTTTTATTAATGTTTTATTCTAAGGAAAACATATGTGCAAACCTGTCTGTGGAAGGCTGTATGTGCACACAATTTCACAGCAGTGAGGGATTTTCTCTAGCCCGTCTGGATTTTTTACTAGCATTTAGCTTGGATTCCTGCAAGGGCCCTGACTTTTATTGAAGTCAGTATGTGGCATCAAGCAGATTAGGCCCTTACTGTGTGGATCTGCATTTCAACCAGCTATTCTTACACACACCATAACTTTTCCCATTTGTGTTGATCTTTCTTGTCAAATTAGTACCTGAGTCCCCAGAATATTAGACATACTGCTAATGTCTAATATATTAGACAAGCTGCTCATTTTAGGTTAACTTCTGCTCCCACTGAAATCAATGGGAGTTTTGCCATTTATCCATCATTCAGATGAATAAATAAGAGAGCTGTGACACAGTTGCCATACACACAGGTACCAGTCCTTTTCTCTTGCTTTTCTAGTTTTATATCCCCATCTTATTTTCCATATATTAATCACAGCCACAAATCTGAATATATGGGGGTGGATTTTTAACTGTAAA
The DNA here is from genome assembly GCA_013389925.1 of Aegithalos caudatus. NCBI lineage: Eukaryota > Metazoa > Chordata > Aves > Passeriformes > Aegithalidae > Aegithalos > Aegithalos caudatus. The sequence continues at coordinate 161,957 of WEIU01004614.1, forward strand.
GAAAACTACAGTTCAAATTAGCCAGTAAATCACAAATTGTGACAGAAAAAAAAGCCAAGTATTCTGAGGGAACAGAGGGTGAGGCATCTAATTAAGTGGAGGAATACAGGACAAAAGAGGAGGAAAATAATTTTAAAATAAACCATAGATAATTCAAACAGCATATTCCTAACTTTTTTGAAAGTTATTGTGGTGAGAGTATTTGTTAGGATGTTTCATGAATACTCCATGAATGCTTTTAAAAGGTATTTTAAATTAAATACAAAGCAGAAGTGGAATACTCTAAAATCAGTGTGCATTCTCAGAGTGTGGTTTAATACACTAATCTCTTATTTCCTGAGCAGATAAAGGCACAGAGCTATAAAACTGTAAATCATCTTCCCATTTATTGTAACATACTCTTCCAGCAAGGTGTAACATTTACTGACTGGTGTCCAATATAGACAAAAATCTTCCACCCTACAGTCACCTTCTCAGGGAAAAGCTTGAGAAGGCCACAACTCACATGAGAAAAGAGACACCAAACATGAGCTCTGGTGGACGAAAATGAGAAGAATATAAAAATCTGAAGCAGAATCCCAAATATCAACAGCTAGATCTATGAAAAATTATGAAACTGGGCTCTTCACTGTCATTTTCATCTGGACAGAAAAAAGGGAACATTTGCTCCAACCTCTCTTTACAATAGCAGCTGCCAATCTCCTAAGTAGATATATTATGAGGAACCACAATTGATGAAACTGAACAGCTATTTACCACACCTTTAAAATGAGCCAGTGAACTGCTTAGGATACAGTGAGATTTTGGGGATCTGGGCACAACCACATCATTGAGAACAAAAACCCAAACCAACCAGCCCTGACTTCATAGATATTTCCAGATTTTTGTCCTGATTTGCTCATGTTCACCTTCACTATCCTACTGACATACAGCATCCCCTCTGAATTATCCCTGTTGTTCACCAGATAAAAACATGCTCTGACCAGAGCAGAGGGCTTAAAAAGTCAAGTGCAGGAACTTCAGGAGGTCAGCAGAGTGGATCCTCACATATTTCTTAATCTCAGGGGGATCTATGCCTCTCAGGTCAATGTGGGACATTCACATTCTTCAATGCTTACTCAGCTCCAGTGAATAAATATGCCAAGGACCAAAACTCATATGAGAAAACACTAAAGTCAGTTTGACACAAGTACTAAATATTCTATGAGGGTATAATTTGGCTCACATAACTGAGTACCTTTAACATCTGTTAAAGTGGACAAAATACCCATTTAAAATGGAATACTATGGCATGGTACTTATGATCCAAGTAAAGGATTTTCATTTGGTGTTCTTTACTATAGTACACGTGCATCATAAGCCTAGATAAACTTGTAAAGCATATAATGCCTCTAACACAAAACATATTCGTAAGTACACATTCACATGCTGCACACATAATAAACATATCCACCTTAAATAAAATAGTTTATACTTTGAAGCACCTCTCGTGAGGCCCACAGTAATCCAAAATACATAATGCTTATGTAAGGTATCATCAAAGGAAACAATCACAGCTAATTTAGAAATGAGGAAAACAAGACAGTAAATAAACTTGTCCATATTTGAACAGTGATTCTCTAGGAGTGCTGAGAATAGAACCTAGAACTCTAAACCACAAAACATCATCCTTGTCATACTCAGCATGTGTAATGTAGCCAAAAATTACATAAACCCTTTTATGCCACAAACTGCAAGTAAAAATGTCAGTGCGAAAGACAAAGGATAATTTTGCATTTCAGCAGATACTTTTTTTAGCAGTTGCATGTTGGATAGATTGTTATATGCAATCTTCAGAAATTTTCCTTTTCAGACACACAGTGCGTAGGGTTTTCTCTTCAGAATAGAGCTCAAGACCTCCAAGAAAGAAAAAGGAATTGGATTTGTGTTTGTGAGGTCCAAAGTGACAACTTTGAGCTAATGCCTAAAATGAAGCAAAAATCAATTAAAAGCTTCTTAAATGAAACCTGTCAGATGTTATTCTAAATTAAAAATATGGAATAAAATGGATAAACTTTTTATTACTTTCAGAATAGTCAAAATCAGGATTTTGATGAATTGATGACCCCCCTTGCTCCTTCTTTTTTTAAACAAGGGAAAATTCTGCATGCAGCAGCTTGCAGTGTGTGCTTCAGGAGGAGAGTGAAGCCATTAAGTGTCTCTCTATCACAGACCTTTCAATTAAAGGACAGTTTGGGGAAGTGAACAGCTGTGGTTGTAATTTCCAGAAGTTTCAGAGATGTGAGAAGACCTCTAGTAAAAACCCAGCAGACTTCATAAAAATGGGCAAGGAACAAAGTGAAAGACCATCATGAACGATCAGTCGCCAACTACAGGTAACAGCCATTATGCCTGTTGTTTAATATTTTTATTCATGAGGTTAGCATTATTATAAATAGTAATAACATGTATCTTATATACATGCAAACATTGTTTTTTAAATTGGAATATTTGGAAATGCCACTAAATATTTAAATACCCTTTAGCACAAGGGAATTTCAATGAGAACTATGAAGTACTATTTGTACTCCCTGGTATGTATAAATACATTGTCAGCTCTCTGCATTTTCATTTAGCATCAGAAACAGCTTTCCAGGGAGGTAGATGCTGCTGTGTCAATATCAATGTTACTATTTATAGTGCTACAAACTACATTTTGAGTTATATGGCAAAGTTAAGCTTAGGTAGCACTTCTGGCATTAATACTTTAATATAGAAATATTTCTATAAATGTAGTTTACAATTTGGAACATAAACACAAATTCAGTGTTACTAACAGATCACTTTCTAGATTGCATGAGAACACTGCCAAAGTGTATTTTATGCAATCCACAATGGAGCAAAATGCAACAATATAGATGTATTTAAATTTCCCATTTTTACACTGTCACTCAAAAACTTTTCTTCTTCCTTTATTTCCCCCAGCTTATCGATCTCAAGAGCTTGTGATAGCATTTCAGTTGCTTCACTGAGCCATTTTTAGATTCTGCTTCTTTTTTTAAAAGCTAAATCAGGGCTCAAATGCTTCAATCAATTTAGCTTTTTCAATTAGAGAAGAAAGTTAAAAGAAAACCCTGAGACGTGATAAACTACCAAATTTTAGCATCTAGGTTTTTTATGTTGTTTGCTATGTCTTTTTTTCTAATATCAATAGCATCCTTTTACATAATAATATCCCTGATGTCTATGGTTGGAATTCATAGCAGGATGGCTCCAGCAATTTTTACTGAAAGGCACAGTTTGAATTTACCACAGCCAGTTCAGAAAGTCATGCATGTGGACAGCGAGGAACTCCTGACACCCTCATAGCTGTGACCTCTAGCAACACCTGCAGCAGCTCAGTGATTGCAGGGGAGAACATTATGAAATGCACAACCTTTTGTACCACTGCATGATACAGGAGGAGTCCGAGACCTTCGTGAAAGCCAAAATCTCCAATCTCAAAAAATATTCCTTCACAGTCCCAGATTATGCCTGATGTCCACTATCTGAACAGATTAAGCCATTTAAAATGGTACATCATAAAAGCCAGAGGCTGCTCCAATGCAAATCATTATCGACAGAAATCAATGAGGTGCTATGGAGGAGATTCAGATCACTTGAATCCTACCTAAGTGGTTAGACTACATCTCCAAAAAAATCAGAACATCTGTTTTTCACCATCATCATCTTCCTTCAGGTGATTTGATCAGTCAGTGGTTCAGTTCCACTTGAGCAATGTGTATCATATTGGGTTTAGAAAGACAAGAGGGGCAGGCTGCTACCCAAAGTTTGCTGCAAGCACTCATGGGTTACATGGCAGCTTGGCTGAAGTCCTAATCCTCACATCCTGCTGTGGCACTTACTTTAGGCAGGTCACTTGGCTTTTCCCTCAGGTATTTTTGGTACTCTGGGGAACAAGAAATCCACCTTACCTTGGGGCAGACAACCTGGGATAGCTAATGAGAGAAAACTGAAATTTGAAACTAGCAGCTTGTGCTTTATTTCAGTCTTCTCTTCAGGTTTAATTCAGATGTTAATTTGATTGGTCAGATCACTGGAACATATTTAACTTGACTTTGTTTAACATGTTTTTGTGAGTTAACATGTTTTTGTGAGTGCAGGGATGCAGCACACTTGAGTACAGACATCTGTAATACAGGTATAAAAGAACATGTAAGTTCAAGGGAAATGTCTTGCAACTATTAATTTAGTCACGCAGGAAGAGTATTTGGAGAATTTGATAGAAGATACTAAACCATGGTTAAAATCTATTCTCTTAAATGTGATTTTTTATTACCTTTTTCTTTCTTTTCCTCAAATGTAACCTACACATTTTTTAGGTCCATAATAGGCAGTCCCTGCTGAAAAAACTGGTAGGAGATAATCAGTAGATTTGAACAGTTGGGGTGATTGTCTGATTATTTAATCTAATTATTTAATTCTGTTTTTAGGCACTCCATTAGGGTTTTAATGGCAAATGGCAATACACAATTATGAGAAAAACCGGCAGACACTGGAAATCTTGTCCTGAAACACTTGTACCCTGCACACATGCAATCCTTCTGATCAGATGCCAAGAGGAAACCAGCTGTTGCGCTCTATGTGTGGCTCAACTTGAGTCATTTAGGAACCAGTGGATCCCACAGCTAATTGCCAGTATTGCAAAGGATTGCACAGAGAGTGAGCAGCACTCACATGCAGTCATGAGTTAATGTAAATATCCAGGTGACAGCCAAGCGGTGTGGCCCTGCTCATGGATCCTGGAGTTGTTCAGAACTTTACCATCATCACATCTCCCTTTCTGTGGAGCGGCCAGTGGAGAGTGGAGTGATCTTTTCAATGCCACAGAGACTCAGTGCTAGCAATTAGGATTCCTGTTAATCTCATTATGACCACTTCTGTTATTGTGTTAGGAACTAGTAATGGAGACAAAGGAAGGTAGAGGGAAGTAAGGCAGCAGGAGAGCCCCTTTTTTAACAGCTAAAAAGGAAAAAGATGTCAACTAATTTCTGAACAGACTCTAAAACTAATTTGGGGTATATGTGCTTGTTTTATTTACTAGAAATTCATTTTGCTCCTTAATATAGTCACAGAGATCTGCACGAACACAAAGATAAAGCAAGGTCTTTACAAATGGGATAAGGCACTTAGGGCTTGCACACCCTGAGTCCCAAAAATAACCAGTCTCCCAGCTATTCCTTGCAATGCTGAGGTTTTGCATTGTCCATTCTAAGTGCAGGTATGAGCACTTATTACTATAAATATATATTTTAAGAACAATAAGGAAGTGATGAATTGGCCACATGCAGTTTTCTTGACAGCAAGGTGAAATGGTAGCTGTGGTGACCAGGGGATGTCCTGGTTCCTCCTCACAGAGAGATATTCAGTGCACGTAATAATTATTCATCCATCTCATTCACACTAAAGGCATTGGCAATGCAATTTTAGCCTGATAATCAAGACCATATGACAAAAACCAAGGCCATTAGGGACCAATTTCAAGACTTCTCTGCAAGACAATGATTTTCCAACTGCACTTACATATGCTGAATAGTTACTTCTGCATGACCGCACCTGCTCTCATTTATGTAACCCTCCATCCTCTCCTCGTTTTTCTACCCCTTCTTTTCTTGTAATGCAAAGAAGGAAAGTTTCAAAGGGTTGCTGGAATTTTTCTAGAAACAGATTTGATTTATTTATATTTCTAGCTGGCCACACGCTGTGAGCCAATAAGAATGTGGCAAATGTAAAAGCTAGTTTGTGCTAATGTCAGATCAAATTCTACCCTCAGCAGATATTGTGGGGCTGCATTAATGTAAATGAGAGCAGGACTTAGCCCAACACTTTCATTCACTTCCTATACATATTCAAATTAAATTAATATTTTGTACAATCTCTTCCTCCCTCTACATACACATGCATAATTCTGTCTCAGATTCCAGCCTTGGTTACAATGGTGACTTCATGGGAGCTTTTTCCGGGGTTTATGCTACTGCTGCACATCTGAATGAGATGCAATGGGACTCCTTCTTCAAGCAGAACACGGCTCTTGGTCTCCAAGTCTGGTCTGCCCTATTGCAATAATTTTGTTCCTTAATTACTTTCTGCTTATTTTTGACTGTACCATTTCAGTATCAGTCACATAATATTGTTGCCTACGAAAAGACTGTGGTGTATCTGTGAATTAGAGTCCTGTAAAGTTAAAGGCTTCAGTTGCCAGAGGGGAAAAATGCCAAAATTATAAAAAAATTATAACAGTATAACTCAAAGACTGTAGCATTTTTAATACTATTGCTCCTAAAGAAATGGATACACCTTCAAGCTTTTTCAGATATAATTCAAATATTAAAGAGAATAATAAGCTCCATTACTAATGATGCAACAACCTCTTCTGCCAGAAAAATAGAACCCACAAAATTAGTGAGTAAGAAGTAAAAAAGGCAAGACTGTATCAGGAAATGACCCTGTAGTAACACAAGCTAGATCCTCATCCCGTAAACCTTTATTTGCGTGAGTGATCCTGTCTCACATAGGAAGTGCTACGGACTCCACTGGGCAATTTGTACAAGTGAAAATTATTCATGAATTTGAATACAAGTGTATATGATCTGATCAGCTCCTAGCCTTCTCTGTCAGTGATCAATCTTCCTACTACAACCCACCCCCTTGACATTTAAAATTAAAAAATAAAATTCCATCTTTTGAAAACTGAAATAAAGCTGGATTTCCCAAAGCAAAGATTTGGTCTACTAAGTCATTATTAGAATGAGGAGAAATACTCCTGGATCATGCTCTCCTTCATATATATTCTAGATTTGTTTTTTAGTGGTATCCTATAATAATTTAATGGCATCAGAAAGACCAGTGCAGCTGCATCCTAGTATTGAATTAATCTCACAGTACTATTGGTACCTTCTGGAAACTACTGTACTGAATCCAAAGAAGGAGAACCTTGGCTTGCTAGAAATGCTCATGATTTTTGAAGGATAATTATCACAGTGTCCAATAAAAATGACTATTTGATTTTTTTAATACTTAGCTACTGGCACGTCCTTCTTCTCTGCTGATCATGGTAAGGTAAGGGTACAGGTACATAAGACCGAGGTACAGGATTTTGCTAATACTTGGATATGACATCAGAAGTGAGAAGCAAAAGAAATTAAGGAGGTGCAACGCTATCGCTGTTTTTCATGCCCTATATGAGTCCCCATAGATGAATAAAAAAACCCCAGTCATATTACAAAGCATCAAAATCCTGAGGATGGCTAAGGATATAATTTTGCAAATTTCAAGGGCCTTACTAAAATGATTAAAACCACTCTACCATCTGATTTTTGGCCATTGCTTCATTACAAAATTTGCTGTATGTTTCCTATACACCATTTTCTACCTCCCAGAAAATACCAATATTGCTTAAGCTTCATTTAAATGTCTTAATTCAATTGAACCCAGAGATCATTGACACCTAAGTAATTTCTATTTAAAACCATTCAGCCAAAAATAAACAAACAAAAACAAAACTGCAGCAGAATTTCCTCTGGAGATTATCCTCATTTAAAAAGAAATTACCCTGCCTGACTTTTTATAAGATAATTATTGCAATTGTTTTGCCTAATGAATATTGTTTGAGTATTATAATGCTATGCTATGGATCCTGAATGAGGAACAATTAACAGAGCTTTGTTCTCTCAACATCCCAGGACACAGCTGAAAGGAAAGCTTGGCCCTAAAGATTTGGTTCTTTTCTGGCTAAACAACATTTCAAACATAGCAGAGGTAGGATTCAAAACACAACTTGGAACAATTCAAACCAGGGACATGCTGCTTCTGGAGATCTCAGAGATGGAGTTGATGGATTCATTCCATAACTGCTGCTATCAATCCAAAGGATGGCAGAAAATGAAAACTTTCACTTGTAAAGGCTTTGGGGCTTAATCACAGAACAAGAATTTTACTTATGTCACTCCTCAGTCTTCGGTGGAATTTCTCAGAGTTTCTATTGTGTAAGCAAGAGGAGGTCAATTTGGTATTTCAGTTTTTGGTAACAAAACTGATTTTTATTAGTTTCTCTACAGACTGCTGGGGCAGGGTTCTAATTTCAGTTACACTGACGTGCAGGAAACAAAGCCCCTCTCTTGTGCTTAAGGAAGCACCTGTAACAAACGGAAACATCTTGCCCTACTCATCCTATATATCCATCCCTTAGAAATCCTTCTCCTGCTTGTGGCTAGAGACAGTCATTTGACCAAGTTAGTAACAAGGATATTTGAAGAATTGATAGCCATTGTGCCCAGAGACACCTACATATCACCCTTGGTAAACCTGGTTCTTGGGCAGGATCTGAGCATTGAGAGGGAGATAATCCACTGTACAAGGAAAACATCCATTAAAGATCCTCCTAAATTATGGAACAGATCAATATATGGTGTTTACCTAATTCAGGTGTAGCAACACCTCCCTGGAAGAGATGTGCTACTTTGGAGCAACAGACCAAAATCACCTGGGAACCAATCCTACCAGGCACGAGCATCTCTGCACTGACAGATGGCAACACGGAGAATCAGCAGACTGAGGAGGAGATCGGACCGACTCCGTGGAAATCTAAGTCACACCTTCCACTGTAATCACCGTCCTCCCAAGCTCGTTACAGTCAAGGACGAGAGTATCCCTCAGCTACACCTCTACAGCTAAATAAAGCTCACTGCCAGGTCACTGCCATATGGCTGGGGGCATCATGCCACTTTCCAACAGGGACGTTTATCTTCAGGTGTCCTACCCTGCAAGGGGGAAGGTCTCAGCTGGCAGCAGAGACAGTGGGCCTCTGGAACTCCCCTCACAAACTGCACTGCTGGCTGTCCACTAACTCTTTAAATCAAGAATAATGCAATCTTCAGTGAACATGTGACCATGGGCATATGTCTCACCCTAATAAAACTTATAACCACAGCAGCTTTCAGATTTACTCTTCCTAGCCCAGAAAATAACAGGAAGCAAAGCTTGTCAGTTTGTCACCATTTTCCGTCTCTGCATTTGTAAAAGAAATAACATTGGCAGGGAAATAATACAAAATGTATCACACACACAGGCTGAAGGAAGATATACTGTTCTTTTACATATTTGATATAGAGCCTAAATTAAGCTGCAGAAAAGGGCCATGAATCTTCACAGCCTCATTATCAAGCCTCCCTAAACCTCAAATGCAGGAAAATACATTTCATAAACAAAGACCCAATAGGATTTTAACAGTACAATAAATTTCACTGACATTCACCACTAATCACATTTCAAAATATATTTTTAAAAACAAAGTACAATCAACACAAAACCACAACATAGAAACAAAGAGTAACATAAGGATATGTTATACCTTTTCCACTTCACTTTAGCCCATTTTTGACTGAAATTCCTTTTAGGTGATTGGCTGTAGTTCCATAGCAGTAAACACCAACACTCTTCCTGATCCCTCTTTTACTTTCCTGAAAGGAGCTCAGATCATGACCCTATTCATGGATAGTTTTCACAGTAATCTGACACAGAAGAGGGGATTGAGCCTTCACTCCCATCACTACATAACAAAACTAACTCTATGATCTTGTTTAATGTTGTCCCTCTTCTTAGGGGCAGCCAGGTGATGCCTTTCACTTCTGCCCACAATTCACTCATTATCCACAGCAGAGAAAAACAGAGTCATTTACTCTTTCATGCATCCACTAACAAAGAAAAGGGTTGAAAAATTTAAGAGACAGTGGAAGAATTTTAAAAAGTAGGTTTTTTTCATGTTTTGAACAATCATAGAAATGGTGAACTTACACAGCATTTCTAAGATCTGAAGGGAAAGGTTTATTGTTGGGAATTGTTGGAATTTCTTTCTTTTTTTTTCTTCTCCTTCCCTTTAGTTTTGATGTAAGTGAAACTTCATGCAGGTGAAAGGCTGACAGCCAACCATGAAGGGTGGGGTGCTTTGGAAAGAAATTAAAAGCATGTGTGGGACTTAAGTTTTGTCACATGCATGGTAATCCCAAACCACAGCTCATAACTCAAAAGACTAGGAATGAATTTAAGTATTTTGTACAAAAGCCTCAAGTGCGCCTCCCTAAAGGTACCTTTTCACATCAATTCTTCCACCTACTTGAATTGTGATGCTGGTATCTGTCATCAGAGCATCTAAGTGCTGTCAAAAGTGGAATAAGCTCACCAGCTCATCTGACTAAATCCATCGAGGGCCTTCAGACAGTAATACCATTATTGACCTGGGCTGAATTCAAATGCATTTGGAGTGCTTGATATTTATCCAAATTATGCCCATTGAAAAATCTCTGGCAGAATCCAGATAACAGCAGATTAAAATGTATCATTATAATTACTTCAAAGATGTCTGGTATAGAAATAATTAGGTTAGTAAATATTTTTAATTAAATTATGATTTCTAAATTGTGTTAAAACTACAACTTGCTTCTATGGACATCACAACTAAACTACAAATCAGACTAATTCAGCGCCTAAATATGAATATTTGAGTTAATCTAATATAGTTATAACATTAATTTCAGTGATGTAACTCCAAATTTACACAAGCATAATTATGGTCAGATCCAATATTCAGCAGATCAATACAAGTCTTTCCATGGGCTGCAGTGGTCATGATAAGACCCTGAGAAAAATGCTAAAGTGGTAGTACCATCCCACCAATCTGATATTTCCATCCATAAAATAATGTTTCTGTTAAGAATTATCATTCATCTAATAGTAAATATGAAAACATGTATGGAACCAAGCAGCCATAAGAATGTAAAATTTATAATAAGGACAAATTCCTATGCCTTTGGTCCGAAATATTCAAAGATCTGAGAAAATCTCCAAAAGTTTTTTACCACTTCTGCCTTTTAGCGAGACTGCAAAATAAATTAGCTGTGAAATAAAGACTGGTAAAAAACAAAAGCAAAATAAACAAAAGAAATTATGCCAGTAGTACTGGCTGGGATGTCTAAAATGGCACATTCTTTGCTGATCAATTCTTTCTGCTAATGTATGAAAAATAAGAATGTGTTTTAAATACTTAAGACTCAAATTTACATCTGTAATCCTCTCTTCCTTAAACAGTTTGACACCTTGAACATAAAACTGTGTTTTACAGATGCTCTCCTTGTTTAATTGAAATCACATCTCAGGTCAAGATCACCACTTCCTTCTGCTTCTCTAACCTCTTCTTGCCTGAAGGCCTGTAACTTGTGAATTATTTAACAATCATATTTGCTGCTGAAAATTGATTTCTGAGAGAATCCATATTGATTGAAATATGTGAGACTAATGAGTTTGAGGTTAAGGTGTTTAGGTATCATTATCTCTGATGGTCCTGAACTAAAATCTTCATAATTTTTTGTCTCTTGTCAACATTCAGTTTTATATCCGTGCTCCAAGCTGTGCCTATGTGTTAAAATAATTTTAAGAGATAGAATGAATAAACATTTTACACACATCTGAAGCATCTGTAGTAGTTTCCAAGATATGTCTTTCCTGTGAAATGTCACTGCATGAAGGGGGCACAAGCAAAGTTTTGCCCAACTTTTAATTAATCTAGAAGCCAGAACAAGTAGCTGCCATGAACAAATAGCCTCCACTGGAGCAAAAGCTGTTCACAGAAGCTGAAGATCTGACTTCCCCAAATGTCAGCCTGTTTGTGCTGCAGTGTATGAGTTTAGTTAGCTCTTGCTGGGCTTCCCTGTGATGGAGCAAAGCTCCACAGAGCTACACCAAGCACAAGTGCCTTGTTCAGAGATGCATGTTAGCACACCCCGCGTGCACATCCACGCGGATCCTCTCTTGCAGCCCCTGCTTTTTGCCACTCACATTCAAGGGGTGGATGGTGGACTCCTGTTGCAGGTCTGCCACTGAGCATGCTGCCCATTCTTTTTCTCCTCAGCCTTTTTCTGGCATGCTGAGACACAAGGACACTGTGCGACGTGTACTGCACAGCATCCTTGTAGCTACACTCCAGCTGACCTCCTGTCCTTCCACAGTGAAAATCACTTCCTCAGTGCCCTCTCTACCCACCTGGGGTCATTGTACTTCTTACCCACCTGTCTTATCCTCACAGCTAAATGGAAAATAGAAAATAAATCTACAAAAACAGAGCATTTCCATGACTGTCAACTGTATATATAGATATAAAACCCCCTGATATATAAGAATCTCATCTCAACTTCAGTATCTCCAAACAGCTCAAAGACTTCTAAATGAATGACTGTGTCTGTCTCTTCATTTTCTCCTCAAAATGAGGTAAAAATCAGCTTGCCATATTGTTGACCTGTGTCTTTGTGATGATGCTAAGTGCCCAAGGTGCTCCCATTCAGCTCTTTCTTATGTGACAGACACTAATAATTAGTTTTAGTAAGCTACTGCATATGTGGCCCACACATCTGCATTTATGTGCCAAACCCAAACCGATGAGTCAGTTCGGAGAAGACTTGAAGATTCTACATCTACTGGGTTTGGAAGCGACATGCCATAGTCACAGCTTAGTTGATGTGTGCTTGTATACCTGACTCAAAGATCTTATTCCAGGCTTTACATTTTTGGAAATCACACTTCTTTCTCCCTGTAACCATTCTTGCTCTAAAAAAAAAAAAAANAAAAAAAATCCAAAGCAAGCAAGCAACAACAAAACCCTCCAGAGTATTTGACCTCAAGAGTTAGACCCCTTTTTGGGGTAGTTTTGGAATCAGTTGTATTTATGCCTTAAAAAAAAAAAAAAAAAAAAAAAAGGACAGTTCTTTAAATGACCCAGCTGGAAAAGGATATTTTTGGTCAATGATCTATTTTTATTTCTGCTCTGCTGTTTCTCATGAAGTCTGATGACAAAGACCTGTCCTTCAAAGCTAGTTTATAGTTTATGAATTACCAATTTCAATTACTTTCTCTAGGTGAAGTACACTACAGTTTTGTTGTCAAGTTTATTTTTGCAGGTGGGAGCTCTATTAGAGGAAATGAAATGCTTTTCTATCTCAGTTTGGCTTGTCTTTTCATAAGGAGAGAAATGCAATACATATTTTCAAAGGTTATTTTAAAAATTAACTAAAAGTTAAAATAAGAACAATGAATTACATTACAGTATTTAAGACACATGTTTAAACTGTTGACTACATCCATTCCAGTTAACAAATTTATTTTATGTCACTCTTAATCAGTAGAGGTATATTTTTGTTACTATTATTGATTTTGCAGCCATGCCAGTTAATGCTATTATCTTGGATAGTGCATTCTGAACAGTTACCCTTACAGACATTTTAAATAAAAACAAACATCAATTGGGAACTAAAAATGCAATCAGATCACTTTATGAACCTGAAAAACAACCTTCATACTATGCCACATAGTCTTCTCTGTATGACCTATCTCATTATCCAATTTTGGTCTTACATAAAATAAGCTCAACAAACTATGGTTGAAGAGCTTACATGCTTTTTTTTTAATCAGATAAAATTGGCATACTGAATTCTCTAATTATTCTAAGTGAGGAACTGCAAGTTCTCATGATAGAGACTTAAAGACTCTCAGATATCATGATGAGAAACATGATCTTTATTTGAAGATGGGTATACAGGCTTCATCTGTATTAAGATAAATTAGCTATGCCTGGCCTAAACTCAATAATTTCTGTCTCATCAAGATGAAACAACAGATAAATCCTTAGGCTGAACTTCAATTCACTAGAGAGATTTTGAATAACTGATATCTTAATGTTAAACTTGTGGAAACTCAGGACTATGCAAGATCACATTTTTCTGGAGGGTGGGTATTGCCAGGGTTACCTACCTGCACTTTGACTCTGTGCCATAAATCCCCACATTTCCAGCCCCTCCAAACTGCTTTGCTCTCAATGCAGATTTTTCTCACAAGGTGGTCTGTGGTCTCCTTGTGGTGAAAAAACTCTTGGGCAGTAGGTGAGTCCATTAGTTTCAGCTCAATCCTCACAACTTGGTGGTTTGAAAATAATAAAACTAAAGACACTAGTAAGAGAATTTTTGACACCAGATTAGACAGTTTTCACCAGACTAGAAAATACCCAAACTACATTTGTTACCTGGCCCCTCAGAAAGGTCACAAGCACGAGTGATCCCCTTTGTAAACCACTGCTTTCACAGGTCAGCACCTTCAAGATATTGCAATTTTAAGCAATTTGGGCCTCTAGATCTTAGAAGTCCTTTAATTATGGGTTCAGTTAACAAGCTCACACACATGCCTTATCAAAAATAGAACTTATCTGAATAAGGACTGGAAGAGCAATGGTAATTTTGTAGATGAATCTGCCATAGCTATCCAGATTCATTTTTAACTCAAGGAATTTTGTGGTGTTTTCTTAAAGAGTAGGCTGAGCTCAATTTAGTGTTTCTTTCTTCCTTATTACTTCTACTCTAGGACCACAGAAAGAGGAAGAAAACAAAGAATTCTCAGTTCTTTATTTCTGCTTTAAATACATGTGATTTTTTTATTTTTTATTTTTAATTAACTTCCAGTCTCCTAGTCTCTTTCTTTCCATAATATTAGTTTTGTCATAGAGGAACACCCTAGAGCAGATCACAGTTTAGTACTCCAGATTTACTAATTTTGTGTGAAAATATATGTGTTTGTGTGTTCAGGACATTAAATTCTCTCTTTTACAGATATAATGCAGATCTATAAATTAATTCAGGAACCTTACAAGACAGCTCTGCTCTCATAGAGTGTCTGGCCTTCTCCTCTGGTCAGAATGAAGGTAATGTCCTGTACTATTACACAAGGAACTAGGAATGGCTATTTTTTCAGTGCTCCCTTCACAGTAGCATGGGACTAATTAATGGGAAAGTGGAAGTAAAAAGTGGTTTTTGTGGAGCTAATTAAGATGTGTGGCAGAAAAAATATGTGGATGGGCAATTTCTTCATTTTAAAGGTCTGTATAGTTAGACAGTTTTATTAGTCAACACTGTGCCTTTTTTTTTTTTGCAGTCCTTGCCTACATTTTTGTGAGATATGGACTCCTCAATTAATCAATTAATCTTTCAAAGACTGACTTTGATTTATCTCAGAGGGAGGCTGGGGGGAAAAAAAAGCAGTTGTGTATTTTTTAAAGAAACCAACAGCTGGTTCCCTTTAGTTTCTGCTTACAAAATAAGTGCACTGATTTGATGTTCTAAACATGTTCCTATATCCTTTCCATTTTGTCTGTTTCTGGCGGGGAGGGGAAGTTAATCTAAATGTCCGTTCTATTTAATTCCCCACAGATTTAAAATGCAAGGAAATTCTAAAAAAAAAAAAAAAAAAAAAAAA
>WEIU01004614.1:177344-193850 GCA_013389925.1 Aegithalos caudatus
AAAAAAAACACAAAAAAGCACCATCTAAACATTTGTTCCTCAGCACACAGGAAGTCTGTGGCAAGGGCCAAGAATAGAGCCCAGCACTTGCAAGCTCCTGCAGCAACACCACACTCCTTTTAAGCACTGCGTTATTCAAGAGCACAATTGTGCCAAAGCTTACCTGCTTTGAAAGACTGGCCTCTGAGGAGACTCTCGTCAATATTACCATAACAAGTTCCCAGAAACTATTATTTTCTCAGCTCAACATCACTTGGTTCAGCATCTTTCCTTTTGTTCAAATAGAAATGGCTAGTTGTCCAAATAACAGCCAAGGAGATATATTTTTTTTAAAGAGAGGGGGCATATCTCACATAAAAGTAATCTCAGCACTCACATGATTTTTGAAACTACTAAGTACTATAAATTCTGTTTAAAGGAATGATAAATTTGGTGAGACATTAATTCTCACTGCAGGACAGTTCTGTGGTTGCACCCTACCAAAAACATTCCTCAGCTACCGAGGCCTGCTCTGCAGCAGCCCAGCCGTGCTGCCTAGCACGCACTTCCCTGGCAGAGAGAGATGGATCTGGACATGGGGATACAAGGTAAAGGAGAGGGATGATGCTGGATGTGGATGTTAAATAAACAATTTTTTCTTACAACAAACCCTGGCGCCTGTTCTCCCCATGTCATGGCCCATGATGACTTACTGTCTCCCAAGCATGACCAAGCGATTAGTGCAGCCGTGTCGCTGCATCTCAACAGTAATGGGGGCTCTCTTTCCATTTGCCTTCTATTGAAATCTAAGCGCTCCATTGGCCTGTGCATTTTCAGCTTGATGAATTCATTATTCCCCACCTTTTTTTTTTCCTTTTTTTTTTCCTTTCAGCTTGTCTCTCAGGCCAGAGCTTTTCCAAAAGCCAAGTGACTGTTTCTGGTTTTTCCCTCTCTATGAGAGTTTTTTTCTCTCTCTCCTTCTAGGTAGATGTCAGAAAATGTGTCATTGACTCATCTGTTTCAAACAGAATTTCAGTATACTTTTGGATCTATGTGTATTAGACAGCAAACAATCACAACACTTGGCTTATTTATTTATTTATGTGGTAACATCCTTCAACTAATGATATCGGGGAAAATACAATTTCCAATTCAGAGGTGAGGAAACCATTCAATTCATATTCCCCAGCAAACAAATGATACCACATAAATAAAACACAAAACTATTCAACTATCATTAAAAATGTGACAGTCATCCAAAGTAGGAAATTCAACAATGTGGTTGTTGCGTTTTCTCTTTAAATATTTACATGGTATGGAGATAAGATTAGGTTACCCTAAGCTTGAGTTTTCTTGAACACGTTCTTTTTCCCTCCTCAAAGGTGTGCCTAGTTGAACAGAAGGGACTTCGGCTGTCTGGTGCTTTTAAGCATCTGGAGGCTTTTTCAGAGCACAATAGGTCTGATAGACTCAAGATAGTTTCTGTTATAAATCCCATATAGAACTAAAGGCACATCATATATGAATCAAACTATAAATTGTTTTTTAACAGGTGCAAGTTTTAGGAATGCTTCTGTGCTGTGGTCTAGTAGCCAGAGCAGCAAAGAAACATCTGAGCCTGCAGTCTATCTATTTCTATTTCTAACAGGTGTTATCTTTCTGCCTCCATTTCCTTCATAAAACAAGGATAACCTTTTCCCATATTAAAATAAAGCTGTCATTATCTGTTTGAACTGTAGAAGAACCTACAAAAGTCTCTTGGATGAGGTTCTTATTACACTAGATGCTGTACAAACACAGAACCACATGCCATTATAATGTGGGAGTGGCATGCTATTAATAATACATTAGGACACTTTGGAAAGATTAAGCGGAAGAGTTATTTTAAAATTCTTATTCATGTCCTCCATGTAAAATAGAATGAAATTTGAAATAATAGGTAAGGAAGCTATTTGCAGAATGCTGAAACATCCTTCTGACTCTGTGAATACTCAAATGCTGTGCTGGTTACTCTGAAGAGTTAAGGAGAAGTAACCAGCAATGACAGGTTCTTCTACTGACTCTGCCACTTGCTTTACCTCTAACCATTTTCAAACCCCTTCATTTCACTGGGATTCAACTTATTTGTCACTCAAGTGGATACAGTATATCATGAGGACCTAATATGGTTCAATTAAGGAAGACGCAGCCTACAGAGGTTTTAACTGGGTTTAAGGGCAGCAGTGATTATTGCACTTGATAGACTTGGGAAGTGGGGGAAATTATAATTTATTACTTATGTGCAAATTCGACATTATTTTTAACATATATTCCCCCAGAGCCTTGGATGGACATATTTTGGAAAAATCAAATCAATAAGTGATTCAATATCTGTCAAGTGCTTTGGGATCTTTATTTGAAATGCATGTTACAAGAGCAGTATCTTACTCTCAACTCCTTAGTGTGCAAGCATGCTTTCTATTAATACTAGAACCCTTTGGACCCATTAGAGTTTATCAGCTAAATACATATTTTGGCACATTAACTAATTTTTGATTACCCAATTAGACTTTAACAGCTCCATTTATCATGTAAATTTTTCTAAATGTGCAGATTATGGACCCAATAGAACTTAATGGAGCTCCTTACAGTGTTCTGAGTCAATGCAGCTGGCACATGGACACTGAGGAAAGTATTTGCCTCCAAAGTGAGAATCGCACCTTCTCTTCCCTCTTTGCTAAGGGGTGTTATGGCCTAAGTCATCCCTGGGCATTGAGACAAAACAAGAGTTCCAAATGGGATCCAATTTATTCCATTTTATGTGCTGGCTCTCACATACCTCCACTTCTGCCATTTCATCTCAAAATTACATCTCCTTCAGTCAAATGAGTCACAACCACACAAATCAAAACCCAGGGCCACCTGATCTATACCTATGCCATGGTAAACTGTGACAGTCACCAAAGTTACTGAGGGGATGGCCACAGCTGTGGGATGCTGCTGGTGACTTCTGCTCCTCATGGCTACACGCGGCATAGAAGGACATGGTGGGGACAGCGCCCCTGTGGCACGTGCTGCTGGGCACATTGTCTTCCCAAACCCCACTGTCTCTCAGAAGACAACACAGAGGCCAAACTCAACCCTGGATCAGGTCTTTTCCTCTCCATCTTGCATGAGTACTATGTTACTTATTGTCTTCCCCAATGCACTGTCCCAGATCACCTCCCATTCCCCACTCTCTGTTCCACTACTGGCCTATGGGATGGAATTTCCTCATGAAAACATGGATACTTAAGAGCTGCTTGAAGAAGATTACTCAGATCATTGGGACAACAGCTCCACAATAGATCGTCAGAGCAAAGCAGTTGGCAGTGGAAAAAAATCCAAACATTTAAGTTGCAAATCCGCATCTCCTAATCCAGAGGCATAATGCATGGTCTGGGTTTAATGCTAACCATGCTTGGTAATAGACTGAATAGAGAACCTTTAATCAGAACCAGAAAATAATTAAAAGTTAGAAATTAAATGCAGAGCTACAGGATACATTCTGCTCCAATGCCTTTACACCTAGATCTGCTAAAAGTCTCCAGTTATGCATGTAACAACCAGGGGCCTTGGTGAGCTGTCTCTGAAAACTGACTGCCATTAGAAGCAAAGCAGACTAAAACTGATGAAAATAAAGGCTGCATTCACAAGAACAATTATTTCCCTTGTTAAAACAGAGATAGCTAATGCACTTTTAACTGATTTAATTATTTTTTTAATATCTCATTGCTTTCAGCCTATACAGTGAAGCACTTTCAGCCGTTCCCAGTTAGTTTCACTTTCTTCCTTTCCCTCTTCCTCACAGGCTGCAAGCACAACACTGGAATGCTTTTATATCACAAAAATAATTCAGTTACCATTCCCTTCCTATGAGAAATTCTTTTTCTATTGCTTCTATGAGAAGCAGCTTTTTTTAAAAAAAATCTTATTTGTTTCCTTAAAATGTCCTTCAACAAAGCACGATTGTGCCTCTTAAGGAAATAAGATTTCCCTTTCTGCATACGGTCTCACCCTGTCAGTGTTTTCATTATTTTCCTCTACAAAGTCCTTCCGCGATACTTTAACTCAGAGCAGCTCTCATTGCTTGTGGGGAGCACGCAGTCAGCCCGTCCTGCTGCCGCCAGCTCCTGTCAGACCATCTCTCCTCTCTGTCTGCAATGGATTTTGGAAGAGAGCTATCTTGAATGTAGTTTAATGTCACTGAAAAAACCCCAAACAAATAGACATATGTTGCAAGCGCTGCCTGGGAAAATATTAATATTGCTTCTAGATGCAGATATTGGTTTAATTTGTATCCTGCATCCTGCCAGCCAGCCTCCTGACTGAGACTCACAGAAGTGTACCCCTTTTCAGGACAGAGAGTATGCAATGCTTTGCTAAAGGAAAAGGGAGATTTACCCTGCACCACAGCTCCCAAACAAGGTCCTTTCTCCTTGAGTACCAACCCTCGTTTCATGAAGGGACTCAGAGAGCTCAACACGAAGGCAGCCAGTCCCAAATCCCGGCATCCTGAGCTGCTGACCAGCATGAGGTGCTCGGAGCCCTATATGCTCTGTCTCCCTGAGGAACAGGCCCTGAGCAGGCACATTTACATCACCAGCTACGTCAGCTGGGGGAGAATAATGAGATTTTTGTGTAAACAGTGCTTGTAAACAGTCATAAAAACACAAACCATGCTGAGAGGAGAAAATGAAACCTTTTTAAATCTATCTATGCATCTAGATGATTTCCTCTGCTGTGGAAACTTAACTTATTGCTCATTCAATCCTGTGCTAAAAAAAAATCTCCTATGTTGAGATCTTACTTCTGTCTTTTTGCTATAAAGTTCAGCTTTTTTCTCAGCCATTACTTTTACCTAATTTATTTTTCCATTCATTTCTGGGAGCTGACCTTCCTTGAAGAAAGTGTGGGTGCCTGAGCAGGTATATTCTTTTTTAATATAACTTGGCTGCATGAGGAAAAACAAATGAAAGTATACATTTTTAATCACACACAGGAACATTTCAGCTGTGTTCCTTGGGGTTTTTTTGCTATTTATTCATGAACACCAGAGGCCCTGCTAAGATCCTCTCTGTTGTTCCCCCAACTACATAGTACACTCAGCTCAAAGAGCAATTGCAATATGTTTGGCATACAGAGAATAGTAGGAAACATTTTACAAGTTTGTCTGATGTTTTAAGATTTGATATTGAGCACAAAGTACCACCTTTTTCTCAGTCAACAGGTATATGTTGTTCCAGGGGTCGTAACTAAAGTTATTACCTTCTTTGGTAATTATGCCAAATTTATAGTGTTTCCCACTGAAGTAATTGGGAAATTGGGAAAAACCAGAAACAAAAAAAACCACCCCACAACTACCGTTTCAGTATTTAAAAGTGAGACATTTGGACTGTAAACATTACAGTATCTAAGATTTCAGCAGTAATTTAATTACTGAACTCGGAGCCCTGTGCATTAAGCTTGAGAATCCCACTGTTCCCCAACCCTGAAAATGTCTACACACAGCATATTTTTCAATTCTGACCTGAAAGTCCACATAACCTTAGAGCTGCATCTCTCCTCACAATCCCATTTATCCCCCTGCAAAGGAGTGGCCAATGTAACATGCAATGTGCCTCAAAACCTACCAGGAGCCATACAGTACCTCTGCCTAAGTCCATGAGCAGCAATACCCATGGCATCAGGGAGCACTCAACATCAGGGTCAGCATATTTGTTCTCATGCAGAAAACAACCCAGTGCTGCTTGTGTCCAAAGGCATTCGCTTGTTCCTCCTGTGACAACTTGTTTCATGTAAAATAAAACTCAGAAACAGTATATCTTTCATAAGTCACTCTCCCTTCTCCCCAAGGCAGGGAGATGCTCCAAGTCAGCACAGGCTGTTCCTCAAGATCTGAGCATCTTTCTGTGAAATGCTAAATTCACACATGAATGCTGAGCATCATCACTGGACTGACCTGTGAGGTCTTTACTACCTCTGGAGTCAGGGACTTGGTCCAGTATTTCTGGGTGGCCCATAATGACATTTTAAATCACTCTCTTAACTTATATGGCATCTGTTGTACCCATTTAATATGGGTTTATGGGTAGAACACAAATTATGAGTTAGACATTTTCACATCTCATTTACATATATCCCATCCTACCACATATCAGATATCACCTTTTATTTCTTGGATTCCCATACAAACTTCTCTAGTATTCAATACCCCCTTCCCTGTTTTATCACGGTGCACCACACAGCTGCCAGGACATGAGGTGCTAACTACAGCACTGTGCACAATTGCAGTCCCCGTGAGGAATGTCTTGCTTTAATAGAGAAATAAAATGATATAGGATCATAAGCTAAGACTATCATAAAGTGCATTGCAGGTACCCTATACTTAAATACTCCCATGCTACCTCTTAACTATAAGTGAGGCAATTTGCCTAATGCCTATAGAAGTGACACAATTAATTTCTCTCCTTTAAATAATCCTATTCTTTCCTCTCAAACATGTTTCTGTAGAAGGAATGTTTACTAAAATAAAAAAAAATAAAAATTTGAAAGCCATTTCATTAAAATCCTTAGCATTAGAAATAGAATAAATATAAAAAGAAATGTAGAAAGTTTTTTGTTCACTGTGTTTAGAAAACCACTGGAGATCCCTTTCTCTCTGAAATGGAGACAAAGCCCCACAGCAGTATTATGAGCACTGTAAACACACTCAGTGGACTGTATGAAAGTGGCCTCAGCCACAAACAGCAACCTCAGCATCTTTCCATTCATGTTTCCTGTTAAACACCTGCAAAGGAACCAACAACCTCCAAATTAGTCCTCCCACTTAAGACTTGAACCTTTCTGTCCTGCTAGTGCAGCATTTCTATATTACCCATCAGCCTGGCATTTTGCACACCATTGGAAGCAAGGTGGGCTAAGTGGAAAAGAGTCAATGAGGATCACCTGTACTTAAAAGCATGTCATGATTTTTTTTCAAAAATCTCAGTTTGAAGCATTTCCCATAGGGAAAGCATTGGGAAATTTAGCAGTATTGCTTAATGCAATGTACTTTCCATGTGACCAAGAGCATGGACATCTTGTAGTACAGGTGGAAACTTGGAAATTCAGTACTTACTCATATGTTACTTTGGAATACATATGTTCAACAAACAAGGAGAAAAAACCCACACAATTACCAGTACCTCTGTACAGGATTGGCTTAATTTGTATCTGTAGACCTTGTATCTGTATCTGTTAGACCCAGTCTAAAATTCCAGTATCATCATCTTTTGCAGGAAGAAGTTTTTGATATAGCAAGCAAACCATTCTCACATTGGGTCATTGCCTCTCCTTGTTTACTACAAATGCCAGCTACTGTAGATATAAACCCAAAATTTGTCCTAGAAAAAAATCAGAATAACAAAGTTATACTGTTATCTCCGAGTTGTTTCACACTAGGAAAAAAAAATCTGAGTTATTTTACCTGAAAATTAAACACAGAGTCCCCCAGTCAACAAGAACTGGATACTAAATATATTACCAGAAATTTTACTCCATCAAAAGAAGGAGAAAATTAAAATAAGAGTAGATTAAGTATACTTAAGTATACCTGCTACTAGACTTTAAGTACATCTTATTGTCTATTTATTATTAAGCAGTATAAACTATGCCTGTCATGCGCAATAACTAGTTGAAAACAATCAGCAAAACAGGGATTTTATGGTATAAATTAACTTTGGTTCCACTACTGCCAGGAGAAGGTTTTGCCATCAGGTTCAGCCAGTGCAGCATCTGCCCTCAAATCCTGACAGAAATGAAAATTCAGTAGTTTACGAGACACACGTGGGTGCTGATTCTTTCCAAGGTTTTTTACTGGATAGAGGTTTTATTTCAGATGAGCAATTCACCTGTTTTTCTTTTGATCTACTAGCCAGCAAACTGGGAACACACAACATTCTCACAACCATGATTCTTAAACAGATGGTTCATGGCACAGGAAACTGGGCTAGGAGTATTGTTAAGATGTCTTGATGCCTTTTGTCTCAGTGTGCCTCCAGGCAGGACCATTTATGCCTGTTTCCAAAAATTTTCCAATAAAAGACATTCCACAACATCTCAAAATTTATCTGCTTTAGAATGTCATTGCTCATACCTAATGTGAATTTTGTTTGGTCCTTTTGAACCAATTACATGCTATACCCTCCCATTTGTCACCAAGCAGCATAAATTACTGCTTTTCTTTTCCTACAGCCTTTTGTATTCTTACTGCCCCCGTTGCCATGTTGTCCCTCAGAGATCTCTTTTTCTGGCCAAGCACTTCCAATCTTCAGAATTTCCTGACAGGTCACATTTCCTCACTCTCTGATCACCCTCATTGTTTTGCTTTGGAGTTTCACGGAATTCTCTGTGGCTTATTTGGGCTGTGCTGCCCAAACCAGTACTTAGAGGTATGGCTGCAGTCCTGCCAGAGGCATGAGGAGCAGAAGTCACTCCATACTATTCATGGGCTATATTTTGTATTACACCTTCATCAGTTCTTATCAAGAAAAGTTCTGAATTCCAACATGAACATTTCTTCTGCCAGCTTCACAGTAACTCTTAAATTAACTAGAACCTTTAACATGGTAAACAGCACTAAATTAGAATTAGTCACACCTAATTGTCTATCTTCACTTAGCCTATACCCCAAAATGACAGAACATTTCAGGGTTACTCCTGGAAATACATAAACAGAGACATGCACACACAGCCCAAGTACGATTAACAGAGGCCTAATCTATATTCAGATGTGGTTGTACAGAGGTAAATAATGTACAGAAAAAATATAAACATCCACACACTGAGTAGGTCTGTAATGAGAGGCTTATCTAAGTGATTCAGAACACCACAACTTTTCCAGTTCCAAAAAGAGGAGAAAAAAATAGATAGCTAAATATAACCATAGTTAAAAACCAATCCCCTTAGTTTATAGTTCTGAATCTAGATAAACATACATGTTCTTCCTGTCCTTCTTCCACATAAACAGGTTCAACTCCTCCGAAGCAGTCAAACATACATGTAATGTAAATATGTGTGTATGTGTGTGTAAACCCAGGGTAAGTGGAAATACAATAAGGCCCCTTGTTGGCTCAAGTCTTACAGGTAATTGCAATAATAGAAAAGCAAGAAAACTAATAAACTATAGTTACTTTTACTATGCAATAAACATATAACTATATTGTAATTACAGTACCTGATTATTGATGTACTGTAAAATAAACTGCTAAGTTTTTTTACTGTTCCCTTCTATTTACAGTCATCTCTGATAAAGATTAAGCTTCCCCAAAAATGTATGATAAAGCTTCTTATCAGAGGTTTTAATGCCTCTAATAACTACTGTAATTCTGTGTGATTTAGTGCTTTGAATAATCCACCAGGATTTTTCTCTAGATCTTTTAAAGAATTGTAATGTGTACAGAGGTGTCATAGTGATTAAATTTACAGGACACTTACCAAAACAGTGATAAGACAGGATGTTTAATTAACACATGTACACGTTGTTCAACTGTACTATCATGCAAAAATGGAAAGACCTGAATGAGACCCCTATTTTCCTTTCAAAATGTTAAAAAAAAAATTAAATAAAAGATTATCCTCACTGTACAATATAGGAGCAAATATTCTGAGGGCAACAGCAAATCCAGGCAGCACCTGACAGTGGAACCAGTCTTGTGTTGCATACTGGGTAGAGCCAAGGTCCTGGTAATTCTAGCTGGATACTCCAGAGAGAAAGGAAAAAGTAAGTTATGACAGTACATGGGAATTCACCAGCTGAGTTTGGAGATGTCATTCTTTGGCTGGTGGGTAGTTCAAGGACATTGCAGTACTCTTCAGCTATAATGCTTGAAAATATCAATGCTTTTAAGGCTCATTGGCAAAAGTCATTGCAGAAAACCAGCTGAAGGTTACCTTATCAGATGTTTTTGAACTCCATGTCTCAGGCACACAGGCACTCTAGAAAATCCCTCTTCCCTCCATCACTAGATTTACCTAATGGCCAAGGCTATCCCTTATTTATATAACAGATAAGTAAATTTAACTTAAGCAAAGAAACGCCCCAGCAGACTAAACCCAACCGAACAGGGCATCAGAGTCAACCATATACTGAAAAGTGGAAGACAACCTTTATCTCTCTGAGGACTCTTTTCACTTTAACTTCTACTGACATTTTGTCCACTGTGGTGCTAATTAAAAAAAAAAAAAAACAAACCCAAACTGACAGAAAGATCTAAAGGTGATATCATACACAATCAAAAGATGAAACAGAAAAGTTTCAAAAAGCTCATGCAACCCATATTCTCACTGGGGAAATAGTCCTTTTAATATTAGAGTTGTTTGTACTTTTAAACTGAAATCCCAACATCTGCAAGTGCATGCAGCTGAAGTAAATTTCATTCCTGGATGGGCAAGTGCCAGGCAGTAACAGGGCATGAGAACAGACTTTGGCTCCATGAACGGAAACATAAACCCCTCCTTTGTAAAAATGATTCTTAATGATCTCAAAGGCCCCCTGGTTTAATATGGAAGATGAGTGCTGCTTTCCTTTAGAATGAATCCTATGTATTTTGTATCACAGTCCTGGCACAGGGCTACAAAGATGAAATCATTCCTTGATCATCACTGTGGGCACGCCTGCTCTGATCTGCAGTGCAATGCAGGGGCACACAAATACTGGAAATGGTGTAACTGCCTCATTACTGTGCTCTGCACAGGCTTTTATATCCTGGTTCTCAGCAAGACTAATTATTCTGAAAGAAGCATCACACTACTGCAATTATCCTGCTCCCAAAACCTGAGTTACATCATTTAGGACACTGTGCTTCACTATTCTGGCATAACCATGCAGCTTTATTTTTTGCCGCAAAGATTTTTACTGGGGGAAAACAGTTAAGAAGAACAAGCTTAGAAATCACAAACCACAGAAGACAGTGCGCTTAAATATAACAGGGACAGAGAGAAGACACCCAGGCTGTCAAAAATCACGTGCTCCTGGGTCTGTCTATTTACCTGGCACGCAGGACTGCTTACCTGCGCAATTCTTTCTCCACAGCAAGTGAAGGTGAAGGTGTGGGAACTTCTTCTTTCTTTGCTGGCAGTATTAACTGACAGCATGGGGAGCGAGACTACAGGAAGATTTTATTTCTCATCTCCATCATCAATAAATTACTAAGGTAGCTTTCAGGACTCTCAGAAGGTGCTTGAAACCTATGGCCCTACAGCTGGCTACTCTCCAGGTGGACCAATATCCATGATGCCCTCTTGTGTAAGGCTGCAGGCCTTCTGCAGGAGAAGACTTGACTTTTTAAATCAAGTATACAAGTTTCTCCTGTATCACAACCTCCTTTCCTTCCTGGTAAAGAATTTACAGTAGTAAACATTATTTTAATGTCCCTCTTGAGGGACTGACAAATAGCAAAATTTACCCAGTGTCTCAGAAATTAGCAGACCAGCTTTAGTCATTTTCTCTATCTCATTAATTAATCAGAAAATTTCCAATGTTTCTAAATAAGCTGTTTCTTTCCTTCTCTGCCCAGCAAAACTACAAGCTACATCTGCATGTGATGGTAAACCACATTTTTGTTATGTTTCAGCATTAGATGGAGAACAACTAGATTTGAAGCTCAGAAAGAGTACGAGGGGGAGGAAAAAAAAAAGACAGAAAGAATGAGAGAAAGAGAGGGAAAGGGGGAAGGGGGGAAAGGGAGTGAGGGAGTGANTTGGTGCAATGGCTCTTGCACGCAAGAGGAGGTCTGGGTTGTCCCACAGCACACCTCAGCTGCTGCTCAACCCGTTTTAGATCTTGTTTGCATTTCCTTTTTCCATCAGTCAGTCTCCTCATCTGTAGGCAGCTCGGTCTCCAGGATTGGGGGAAAATAACTGTGGGTGATGGTTGTGAGGGAGGGAGGGAGGGAGGGAGGGTACATTTGGCTTCAGCCAAATGACTCAGAATAGTCATCTTCACAGCACAGAGACCAAATGATTTGTGAAATCCTCAGAAGCATTGGTGATTCAGCCAGCTGCATGAAGGGTGGTCTTGTTCTCTGCTAAAACAACCTGGTTTAACTCCCCCTGAGTACTAAGCCATCCACCATCTTGAAGTATATAATTTTAGAAGTCCAATATCTACGTAAACACGTCCAGCTTGCATTCTCTTAAAGAAACATTCCTTACCTTTTTGATCCTCTCCCTGGTCTTTGCCTTGCTCCAGAGACACAAGTCGCAGAAGGCAACTGAATGTATTTCACCAGGAAATGTGGGTCATATCCTTCATTATAACAGAAACAAGAAGACACTTGTTTTGATCTATGTGTGTTTAAAGAATTAGCAGAAGAACATCAAACAAAGTGGAGAGGACTATTTGAGGAGAGAACTATCTTGAGTGTTCAAGATATTTTTTCTGAAGCTGCTGTTGATTTCAGTAGGAGCACACTTCACATTGAATAGCAAAGGAGAATGTCTCCCAGACCAGAGCTAACCCAGGGTAGTGCACAAAGGAAAAGATGTTCACCTATGGAAGGCACATGCAAGCTAAACTGCATATGTTAAATTAAAGACATCTGCACTTTGGCAGAATTTGGACAATGACTCACTTTAATTATGTAAAAATTTCAAAACGGGGAAAACTCCACTGTAGTGACTCACATTAGTGCTACCACATGATCTTCTGATAACTACATCAGTATATAACTCATGTCTCTGCTGCAGAGTTTCTACAGAGAGAATGACATATTACCTGACTAGCATTAAAAGGACTCCATGTTCCCAGCAATGACTGGTACATTAAGTAATGCTCCAGAAAGTAGCATATAGTACACTGTAGCATATAGTACACTGAGCTTTTTTTCCCTTGACACAAAACTACAGTTCCTCCAATGACAATAATTCACTGTCATTCAAAAATCAATTTTCTGTTTGTTTTATTTCTTTAAATTTATAGAGTAGTGGGAAAAGATTCCAGAAGTAGAAACTTACATCATTTCCTTTTCCCAAGAAGAATTATGGTGCTGCAGACCTCCTAGGCTTCCAATTAAAGACACTCCCACCCTGTCCTTATGTGAGTGGCAAACACACCCTCAACCCCTTCAAGCACAAAACCTTCTGTGTAGGTCTGACTGGTAAAGGTATCAGGCTATTGCTTGCATTTTTATTCACAGATATTCTTGGACATCCCCCTGCTACCTCCTGCACTTTCCAAGTTTGGTTTGGTTTGCTCAGTTCTGGTGTGGACTATCAGAAGGAACTGATTATGCATCTTACATCAGACTAACAGGACTGATGACCTTGAAATGTCCGCCGTGAAGAAAAGCCATTCTGCATTATTTGCCTCAGATTTTTAAAAATAGCAAAACACTGTATTACTTACCTCAATGTTATTAAGGAAAGGGGGGATCTTTTGCTGACTTGTATCAGGTTCCTTTTCTGAGCTCTGAGAGTTGCTGTTTTTATCCTGGAGTACCACTGCATTACATTCCTATTAAACATCTGAAAAAGGGATGTACTCTACAAGGCTTTCTAGACACTGTTTTCAGGCTTACTGAACAAGCTAGCAGTACCCTTAAGTATCAAAGAGATATACAAAAGGCATTTTCACTACAAAAAGGAATGTATTAATGTGACAAATACAGCCTTTGCTAATGCTAGATGCTGACTATAGGTGTGAATGGGAAGTATGATGAATAGGATGACGAGGAGAATGCAATCTTAATTGTGCAATTAGTTATGTTATGTTTGGACAATGTTTTGCATAACAATTATAGGGCATGGTAGACTAGTGGTCCGAAATTATTACAGTCTTCCAAAGGAGTTCAAAATCTAAGAAAGCCACTGCACCTTTTGAGGAACTCCTTTAGAAGGCTAATGAAAAATGTAAATGATATCAAGTGGTCTTTACACAGCTTAAGTGTGCCATTGGGCTTGGATGGCAAGCCCAGTGTGCCTTCTCCTGCTGGGAGTGCTAAGAAGTAGCAAGTGCAGAGGATGTATGTCCCAAGGGAATGCCCTGAGCCACAGCACTGCTAAAAGGTATGGGAGTGAAGTCTGGCCTCTGAGTGACAGAGCTGGTAGGAAATGGTTGAAGGTGTTGGGACCACTATGCATGTAATGGGCTGGATCAAAAAACAATGAGCAAGAAGAGAGGAGTCACAGTATATTCCTGTTCCTTCCTAACATCTACCAAAGAGAAAAAAAAAAAGCAACTTGATCATTCTACAATCTTTCATTCCACCTTTCATTTATTTTCTATTTCAAAGCACAATTTAACTTTTTTTTTTTTTTTTGTGGGGTTCACATAAAAGGTAAATTTAAAATTGGAATGCAGATTAAAGCTCACTGCTACAATTGTTCTTGGGGGCAGTGGTAAACTGCCCAGAATGTGATAACAACATGGGTGTTGAATGATGATCTGCTCATAATCAACACATCCAAGCACACAAGAGTTAATTTTATCCTTGATCTTACCCCAGGGATCCTCGTTGATGCTGAGAGGTATAAGACATACTGCCCCATTGGTTCCATGATTATTCATGGGTTACCAGTGCTGGTGGGCAGACACGTGCCCTCACATGCAACTCAGAGGTGTTAAACTGACACGTATCATAGCTTCCCCAGGTTCTTCCCCCACAGACTAACGAACATGGCTATCCACCAAGACAAAAAAATTCACTGACATTTGAATAGTAGGCTAATGAATGTGAGGGGAAAGACTCAAGGTTCTGTTGACCTGTTCCTCCTAAACCTTTATTTACAAAGGATACCTTTAAGCCAAACTCTCCATTGCCTTTCAAACATGAGACTAGGACAACCCTGGGAATATGGTTTTTAAACAGTCTGCTCATCCCTTACTCAAATAATTAGTAAGTTTATAGTGCTGCTAAGTCAAGCTGCTTAAGAAAGACATTTACTTCTGCACAGAAATTCAGCCCCTGTGGTGCAGGAGAGCACATCAGTGTGCTGTGACTCAGCTCCCAGCCAAGGGGAAGAAGACGTCAGGACCAAGAAACAGGGCAGCGATCATTTGTGCTATACACCAGCAGATGCATCCACCCAGTTTGTTGGTTTTAATGTTTAGACTGGAAGTGGGAATAGTTTTTTAAAGGCTATATCAGCCAGTGAAAGAAGGAAAAAGGTATCATGTGACTTTGCACCCTGGATGCTGTTTGTAGAGAAGCTTTAAGTCACAGCTGGACTTCTACAAATTATTTATGATTGCAGAGTGATATTGAATATACAACTTGAGGGAAAATCACAGAGGAGGATTGTATGCACACAGAACTAAGCTTCATGTTCAGTCACATCTCTTCCAACTGACTGCAAGCATCTCTACAGTCAATATTCAAGGCTCAAACACCCCTTGGAAATTCATTAGCAAGCACAGCAAACAGCAGTCCTGAAAATAGCATCTTTCCATTCAGCGCAATGAGACATGCCTTACTATATTATATGTTCAAAGAGGGAAGGGCAATACTCTTCTAAACCTAGCTTCTCATGAACTGAATCCAATCACACATTCCCTTTATGACAGCCATCTCTCTTGGTGCTGCTCTACAAAACCTACATCATATCAGCACCACCTTAAAGGTCGGATGTGCTATTTCAATAAATAGAGAAACCATGGTTTCCTTAAACCACTTGCATTCCTCTTTCTGCAGTCATTTTGTCTCTCTTCTATGGTCTTGCTTAGCTCACTTTCATATGAATGTCAGATTTTGCATTTGCTGTGTGCTGTCATCTAGACTCCTGCTGTAAAAGATTTGTTTTTCCCCCAGTTGGTGCACCAGATTAGCATTCCCCCTCTCCCCCTCCAGAACAGAATGTAATTAAAGATCATGAGAAAATAACACACACACACACACACACACACATACTAGATCATAAAGTTAGAGAATTTCAGGTTTGGTTCTGCTTTCCAATTTTACATGCTCCACTTCACTTCTGTATATAAAGAGAAATATAAATGGTTTTGGTCACTCAGTATCTATTAACTCCTTATATATCAGATCCTGTGAGACAGAGATGACAGCACGATCCAGAGCAGCTTATGAGAAAGGGCCTGTGCCTCAGAGACTCACACCTAGTACACTCAAAAGGAAGTGTTTTCCCCAAATGGTTCCCTCTTTGCTTACTGTGAAAGGGTTATGAAACATAAGCCAGAACTGTCTCCCTGTTCAGAGTGCTCAGGAAAATGTTTCATCATCTAAGTGAATGTTTTCACCTGAGAAACCTGCCAGGATGGTTGCTTTGGTAGCCTTGAAGCCAGAGAACCACTTGGATCAGCAAAAGCCAGTGCCGGTGGCACAGTGGCACAACTTGCAGTTTAAAGCAGAGGTTGTTTTGTACATCCTCACCTCAGCGGAGTCACCTCCATCTTAGGTTTTTTGGCGTTAGAATGGAAACACCTAAGAGCTTACTGCCTTCAGATGTAGGACTGAATATCACGAGAAGAGAGATTAACTGCTTCTTAATTAAAAAAAAAAAAAAAAAAAAAAA
>WEIU01004614.1:194246-224021 GCA_013389925.1 Aegithalos caudatus
ACAATGCTGTCAGTGGTAGATTTCTAGGAAATAAACCCCAATATCAAGGTGCTTACTATACCTCAAAATTCCTCCCTCTTCCTCAGATAGAGAAGAAAGTAGATGTTCACCTTTACTGTAATTATTTTTTATGAGAAGAAAGTAGATGTTCACCTTTACTGTAATTATTTTTATGGCAATTCTCTTCCATTAGTTAGAGTATCATAATGGGATAAATAGAAAAATGAGCTCCAAGCTGAGTATTCTGCATTGTAATCTAAATTAAACTAGTATTACAAATTTGTTTACATATCTCAGTTGAGCTATGCAGTTTCAAAAGTTACTTGCTGAATGTAAGCATCTCTCCTGATGCTACATTACCCACTATATGCAGTAAAATATATTCTAATGTAGTACAATAAAACTGAAAAGCCAATAAATGTTCCTATTTATTGAGAAATTGGACAAAAATAGCTTATTGTCAGTTTTTAAAGACTGAAAATCAATAGATGATGAAAGGTTGTATTTTTTGTTACCATTACACTGTTGACTCCAGCAATAAGTGAGATATGGATTATAACTGGGGGAGTCAAGAACTGGTGAGATATACAATTTGGAGCTTCTAGGGTTTTGTAAAAGCTCAATTCCCAGTATTTGTGCAGCAGTGGCCATCTTGGCACTGCTGTTAATGGGCCCTGAGAACACAGCTCCTCCATTTTGTTGACAAAGCCAGCTTTAAGTATCTTCCTGCCTTTATGTGCATTTCTAAATTAAGGGGACTCTTAATCAGACTTGCATCTGCTGAGGATCACAAGTAAAGGAGATACAGCTTTCGTGTATACTTATACCCTGCCAAAAAAACCCCCAAAAAAACAACAACAACAACAACACAAAAAAAAAAAAAAAAAAAAAAAAAAAAAAAAAAAAAAAAAAAAAAAAAAAACCCAAACAACACCATGAAACCCCAGTTATTAGAGTGTCACCTCTCAGCTGACTCTATTCCCCCTGTGTGAGCTGCCAGCAGGGGTTCCCCAGGAGTGGCCCCACATAATACCCAAGACCAGAGAGAAATACAGTTAAATACCACCCAACACCAGAGAGAAATGTACAGTACAAACATGGCAAACATGGAATACTAAAAAAAATATGCAGTGATAAAAAAACACCAAGCTAAACATAAATGCTGCACTCAAGGTCCTTAAATAGTGATCTATGCCAACATTTTTCCAACTGAACCAGTAGGTATGACCATTACATATAAATCCAAATATAGATGTTCTACCCTGACTATATTTCTAAACTCTGGAACAGAGTCTGAAAAGATGCCAATTACAATAGGGAGTTCGGGCTGCATTTAGGATTTATATTCTCTTTCTATGTTTCATAATCATACAGCAGCTCAGATCTTGCTAGATGGGGGTAAATGCAGAAAATGCCTATACTGCCTTCAGATACACAAATGTTCTTTTCTGGAAAAGTGGGCACTGACCACTGGGTCTGGATGTGATGGAGAGCTAGTGCAGCCAGCTGACCTGCTTCTGCAGTACCTGATTTTACAAATTCAGAGAAGTGTGCAGTTAAAAATCTACGGAAAGAAAATTTCCCAAGACCTAGAAGGAGCTGACAGTGTGCAGAAATGGCCATCCTACTGCTGGCCCCAGTCCTGTTTTTCCCTAACATAAAACATTTGCTTCAAACCAAGGATAGCACAGAAAGAACTAATCTTCATGTCATGGTTTCCTTCTGTTTTCCCAGGTAGGAAGCTATTTCTAAAGAGGGGGCTGTTACCACATCTGCATAATCACACACCAAAAAAAGATTAATGTTGCTCCTGTAAGCTTTTGCTTAAGTATACCATGGAAAATAACTTTGATGAAATAATTTGCCCAGAGCACTGCTTGTCTGGAAGATTTCTATAATTTAACCGCAGTTCTGTAAATAATTTGGTGATAGACAGGCCATCAGCATAATTTGGTGCTAGACCCATGCAATGTTAAGGAAATGGCCAGAAGGCCAAAATTAAATCAACTTGGACCTAGTATGTACAATGCACATTAAAAACCAGTCCAAATCTATTATTTTTTGGAATACGCTTATTCATTTTAAAGGAAGACACTGATTTTTGCTTTGGGAATTAACACAAAGAAATGTCATTCTTCCACCCTGTGAGGAAAAGATCACCCACGAAGGGTTAAACCTACAGATCTCCATGAAGATGTACACTATTTTTTGCACTGCAACATCCCAAACTACAGCATTTTGTACCACTTTTGGACTTAGCAGTAACTTTCATCAAAGTATCTCAGTTCTCCTGTGTTGATAACCTGTATAATAGCAAAAGCCACTGCCCTGATTTTTACTCAAGCCATAACCAGGTCTGCAAGATAAGAGGTACAAAACTGTATGCATGGTACATTGCACCTTTAATCATCTACCTACCTGAAATACTTAAACAAGTAGTTAGACATCTAAATGGTCCAACTACAGCCTTAAAATAAATGAGTTTTGTAGTACATGACTGTGTCCACGTAATTTAAAAACTGGCATTCACGTCCCATCTCAAGCAAAGTATCATTTCAGCTACAGGCAGATCAGAAACTTAAGGTCAGTATGAGAAAAAAGAACAGGCCCAAGATTGCGTATTTCAGCTGAGAAGAGAGGAGAACAAATGACTGCAGGATGCTTCCCACTGCACTGCTTCATTTCTGGACAAACATTTTTTGATCAGAAATGTCCATAATCAGCATTGCTTTCCTGCATCATCATAATGTAAATGGAGATACATTCTGGAAACCCTTGATGATTTTTACCAAATGAATAGGGAATGGCAGGGAAAATAACATACTAAACAAAGGCAACAAAGCCTTCCCTCCCAGCTCTACTGAAGAAAGGCCTCAAGAAGTAGACACATTTATACTTCTTAACTGAAAACACAGAGAAGGAGGTGAACTAGATGGGTTAAAAGCCAGCAAAAAGTAGTATAAAAAAAGCCCACCAGGTATTGTTGCAAGAACCTCTAGATAAGCATCTTAAATCAGGGTAAATTACACACCTCATGCTGGTGACTCGGTCATGGGAAATTATGAAGCTACGTGATGTCTCATTTGTTGTGCTGAAAACAAATGTAAATAAATTACTGAGAGAATCTCATTTACATTTAGAAATTCATCCCGATGCATGACATGACTGCTGATGTTTTTTTAAATGACACTTTGAGAAGAAGTGCCACTATTAAAAACAGATCATAGCCACCTCAGCGAGAGCCTGTGCAAGTGTGTGT
This sequence comes from Aegithalos caudatus, assembly GCA_013389925.1. Taxonomy (NCBI): domain Eukaryota; kingdom Metazoa; phylum Chordata; class Aves; order Passeriformes; family Aegithalidae; genus Aegithalos; species Aegithalos caudatus. Next base: position 197,506 of record WEIU01004614.1, read on the forward strand.
GTGCCTGTGCATGAGTGTGCGACAGCAGACATTCTAGAGAGATCTCACAGCTCTTTGGGAAAAAGGCTTTCTTTTACTGCTGCACAACCAAAATGGTGGTGCAGGAAGACAAAACCATTGATACACATTCTTCTGTCCATTTTCCCCCCTCCAGAGCAGGAAGCAGAAAGGCAATGCTATGGGCTGGCTGCAGCCACTACAACAGAAAGTGCAAATACTAAAATGGTGGGAACAGAAAATAGTGTGGCACATCCCTCTATCATCAAGTGTAATAGAACTTCCTCTTAAATACACACACAAAAAGCTTTTTGCTAAGCTTTTATCTCCCCCCTCCACATCTCACATTTTAAGCTGTCACTGAAAAAATTGAGAAGGATATCCAGGAAGTCATAAGATGGAGAGCAACTTGAACTGCTGTTAGCTAAGCAGCACACATTCAGGCAAATATCCAAATGCTTTAGGAGCTGTCATTTTCCATCCCGTGTGGGAAGGCTGCAAAGAGACGGACTTGCTCGTATCATGATTGCTCTTATTATTACAGCAGTGAAAACACTGCATACTAATGGATGTGTTTTCAGAAAAAAAGACTGCTAGATGGCTTTTTAGACTCTGTGCCTGGCTGTCTGGGCTTCAGTATCTGATACATACTATCCCTTTCTTTGCTTCCAAAACAGAACTCTAAAAAAAGTTTGTAACATGAGGGCAAACAAAACATATTTTCAAATGGGGACATGAGTGTTCTGCAACATACGGCAGCATATTTACATAAGCCTGCATAGGTCAGAAAGTTTATTTGTTAAGGGACAAATAAGCAGGCCATGAAATAATTATTTTTCATTGTGCCCTGCCAAACCTACCCAGCCAAAGGCTAAATTGAGCTGCTATTGCGATTATTTGAACTGTGGAGCCAAAAGTCTTCACTGCAAAGCATCCCAGCTGTCCTAAATTTTATTCTGATGGCTAGTTTTCACACTAGCTTGAAACTTGCCAAAAATGCTCCACAAAACATGCAGGCGGAAGGCTTGCTTTATCCAGATCTACATCAATGACTGATTTAGAGCTGTTCTGAGAACTTGATTATTAACAAATCGCTTCCCAAAATTGTTATGACAAGATTCACATATGCAAATGGAAAGCTGCTCATATGTACACAGCTAGCAAAAGAAATTAATACAAAGGTTCCCAGATTTATTTATGGTTATTTCCTATTCTGCTTTACTGCAAATTAGCCACTAAAATATTAAAAGAAAGGGGAGAGATCCAGCTGCAGTATCACAGCTTTGACATATGGTGACATGGGAACACCCAGGCCATAACTGTTCCACATGCTTCTGCCTTCAACCACCTCCCTGGGGAAAAGGATCTACCAGTGCCTTCTGGCACCAGAGGAAGCAAAACCACCACGGTAGCTCTCAAACTGCAGGTTTGGCCAACACACCAAGGAGCAGGTAGGATTACCCTGAGAACAACTCAGATGATGGGCTTGGGAGGATATTTCATATTTTAAACAAGGTTGACAGTGGAGGAGGGAGGAAAAACAAATATAATATATTTTTAAACCTCATGCTTCAAAGCTTAAATTAATCCCTAATAATGAAAGATTATGATGAGAATGTGTAGAGAGAAGATTATCCCAAGTCTACCCATTGTGAGGCTCTTACTTCTGCACTTGCGGTGACTGGGGTGGGTCATTATTAGAGTCAGAGCAGGAGGATCTTGGGAACAAATAATTTAATACTCTGCATTTCACCTTAAATAATTAAGACACAAACAAAAGACAAAGAAGAGAATTGTTTTGAAGGTAGCAGACTTAAAAATAAATTAAATGCCCATCACTTGGTATCAGGGTGTACATACCACAACCCTGACCAGACAAGTGCACCTTGCTGCAGCTGCCTTCCTTCTCCTCCACACCTCCTCCTATTCTTCATCCTGTTTGTAATTTCACTGTAATATCCTCAGGGCAGCAACCACTCCACATTTACACATGAATTAGAACAACACCTCACACAGTGGCATACCAGTCCTGATTGGAGCTGGACTGCTCCTGGGAATGCTCCTGGGAAATAGCACTATAAAAAGAGCTCATAAATGTATAGAGTTCAGCACAGTAACACACACACATGNAACATCACCAGACTGTTAACCCTGTTTCCACAATAAAACTGCAGATAGTTTAATCCATTTCTAAGCTCCAAGATGGTTGCAGGATGTGTAGCTAAGATGCAGCAGACCTCCACCAGGACACACTCTGTGAAGTTAGGCCTTTGCAATGGACCCCTGGGCTTACTGCTCAGTACAATGACAGAAATGCTAGAGATTGTGTTATAGAGGTCAAGGCTTAAGGTTGAATCCTGTTAGGATTTGCATGGAAGCTGATCCAATGATGAGCTGGGGACATTCAGGATGAGTAACCAAAGGAAGCCACATCACCCCTGTGCAACCATTACAGAACTAACCAGATCAGCCCAAACTCCCTTCTGATTTCTTTCCTTCCTTGGGACAGGCTTTTGACCTTTGAGCTGATGTTTTAATATATTCTGGAATTTCAAATTTTGTACATAACAAACTAGTTATTTTCAGGTACTTCAGATATAAATAACTCCAATACAAAGTTTTAACTTGCTCTGGTCATGCTATTTTTAACTGAAAATATAACAAATAGATTTGAAAATCTTTAGTAACATATTTCCATTTTTCCAACAACTCTGACACATCAATTATTTTGTTGGACCTTTTCCTGAAGGACTATGAACGGCCAGTATGCTTCACAGAGAGCAAAAGAAAAAGGAAAGGAGTTGAGGCAGGTAAGGTGGAAAACCAATAAGTAACTTGAGTGCATGTATAAATTCAGGCACCTGAGCCACCTTTAAAGTCAGATTCCGTGTTGTAGTCACTCCTTACAAGAGTTAATATCTAGAAAAAAATGGAAAAAATAGCCAAAATATAAAAATCTTAATTAAAATAGAATGGACACTTTGTCAGGCCTATATTCTGCATTGAGAGGGCACCAGAAACTGACCTTAAAAATTTATGATACAGATTATAGCTGTTAGCAACTGCATTAATCTCTTTCAAAATAAAATAGAATTTTTTAAAAACTACAAATGATTTTTTGTTGACTGCCAGATGACAGATCTCTTTTTCATTTGCCCAATAATTCTACACAGTCAAATCATGTGTAAAATCCAAGATCATAATTCCTTTTTCTCTGGCTCCTGATGGGATGGCACCATTACATGAACCCTTTATGTGCTTTTCTATGTAATTTTGCACTCAATGCAAGTTTTGTCCGGGGCATAAACGTGGAGATTTTCTGTCTCACAGAGATGTGACCTTCACTGCTAGACATTCTGAGCTTCTCCATGAACTGCCTGCAACTTGTGACTTAACTCTTGTTCTTTTTGCCTGGGGTGCCCACAGCTCCAACCAAACGCAAACTCTGTCCAGTGTCACACTTCCACTCTGGAGCAAAGATGCCTTAGGAATGATCCTTTTACTTCTACAAAGACAATAAGAGACTGAGGTCTACATGGAAGAGGCTGCTGACAACCTCACACTCAGTTATAGCCAGGTATGTGACAAAGTCCAATTAAATCCTATTAGAGAATAATACAAATGACAGAGCTTAAAGAATACAGTTAGCTCCTAATTAGACAGCCCATAAATCTGTTCAGAACCTTCAGAACTTACCATCAGAACAAGAATCTCAAGACCTTTCAATGAGTTTCATTTTAACAGACCTGTTGTCCACTGAACCAACAACTGTGTTGCTTACAAACAAGACATTTCACCAACTTAAATACTATTAAAATATGATTATGCACTGAGCTTTTCTGAAATTTTGTAACATTTGCATGGTATAACACATACTCTTACTTGTTCGCTGCAGACTGATTCAAAGTGCTATAAATATGTTTGCCCTTTCTGCTAAGCCTGCCTAAGGGATTAGCAACCCCCCAAAAGTTCAGTTGAATATTAACTGCATTAACTTTGCAGACTGTAACATACTGTTACACTCAAACAGCCTACGGTGTGGTATGGATGACTTGCTTAATAAAAAATGTTTTCTTGCAAAGCCCGACTGCTAGAAAAAAGAATTTGCTCTGTCAAAGGGGGTGACCTCTTCCATTTAACTTCATAAAGCAACTAAACAAAAGGGAGAACTTCATAGGGATGTCCAGAGAAATGTTTATCATTTCATCTGTCAACCCAGATGGACTTCCCTTGGCAACACAGGACCAGCTCCATTCTACGTTAGAAATTAAGTCAGTTCACCATGAAAAAAACATGTGAAATACAGCAGCAAAAGTGGCATCTACTGTAGTAATATGAACTCAAAAACTGTAAAAGAAGTATGCTTGCTTATTTTGTTAAGTAAGAAGTGCTTTGCATGCCAACTCCCATAAAAAACTCATGTGCTGGAAGACTCTTCAGCACATATATAAAGTTATATAGCAGTAAAGACAAATCAAAAGAAGAGGAAATATTTAAAAGTTGGAAGAGGGAGAGTTGATAGGAGTATGAAAGGGAGCTGACTTGACAGCTAGTGCCAAAAGTCAAGGAAGAGCAGATTCTTGAACCTCTCAAGCAAAAAGCTCCCAGGCAGAGGCAGAGGTTGACCGGTAGTATCTGATCAAAAGATGAAGAAAGGGGAAGAGAAAGAGGAAAATGAGAAAGGCTGGGAGAAGTTTCTTAAGGTTATGAGTTAAAAAGTATTAAATAGATTGCTAACATAATTTAAAGATCAAAAAACCCTCACTCATTATAACTGCAGTAATAAAAAAATGTAGGATCTATCTATTATGGTAGGAAAACAAAAATTTCATAACATGAGGTTTTTTTCTTTTATAAAAATATACACAACACAAACATTCTCTATGCTGCTGTGGGAACACGTAAAAATCCCGATCCTGAACACTGCAATGAAATCTTTCTCATTTGGTCTTCAAGGATCACATCTGTATCAATTTGTAAAAACACTCTCTCCCATACAAAGGACATAGGTGTAACAAAATAAATCCAAACTTTGAGAATTAGAAACCATATTTCTTCATAACGCTGGATATTTACTTGCTTCTGCCATTCACCATTATGTTGTCTAAAAATGGAGACCAACAATAGATGTAGGTAATTACATAAGAACTTAAACTGCAGAGAGCTTTAGACCACAGCATTAAACTAGAATTAAAGCTTTACAGGAAAAGAGAAATGTTTCACTCGCTGCAATCACCTCTCTCCCCTCAAACACACACTGCACACCTGCTACCCAACAGCCAGATGGGACTGAATTCTCCCGAATCAGATCTCGGATTTTTAAGCTCAGCTTGAGTCCAATTGGATTTCAAGACATGAAAATATATTATCATTTCACATTCAAAAAATTAGACCAGTGTCCAGGAACTCCAAGTTTCAGTGCTGCTTGCACAATTAGATATGTATTAAAGCGGAATTATTGCCCCAAATGTGCTAATAGAAATAAATAAAATGCAGCTTTCCTTCAACATTTAATTACACATGCTCACTTAATACATGAAAAACAGAAAAAATCTGATTTTATATCATCAGTGTGATAAGTGAGATTGGGAATTTAGCTAATTTGCAGTGACTGGTAGTGTCTTTTTAAAAGTCCACAAAGGTAATTTAGCAGCCCAAACTCACTTAAACATCGTAGGAACTGTCCCTTAATGCACAGGTATCATAAAATATTAACCCATGTTAAGAAAAAACTGGGAAGCATCATATTCCTAGAGAATTTGCTAAGCTTGTATAATGTAACATTTGTCATCAATAAAGTTTTTCAGTTAAGAGATCTCTAGCCTGTTCTCCAGAAGAAGGTCTCTTTTCCTTCTCCCCTCTATTCCAGCAGCACAGCTCCACCAAGTCCCTGATGTCTGCACTTCAGTGGAGTGCCAGCAACTGGCAAAGTCACAGTTTTAATTGGGGGTTGGTCTTTCCGCACTTTTTCCTTCAGTCCCGAAACAAACTTGAGACCTACAGGGGGTTAACAAGTCACAGGTCATCAGCAAGCCACTCTCCACAGGGGCTGTGGGCATCTGGAAGCTGCTGCTGGTGGTGTTCTGCCAAAGCCGTGCCTGGCAAGTGCCAAGGTGCAGGAATGTGAGTCCTGCCTGCTTGGCCAGCCTTGGACTGACCTTTAGTCGTAACGGGGAACAGGAGTTTTGTTAGTGAACACAGAGTTCTGGTCTACCCATTTTTAAAATTGATTATTTTATTGATGTAAAGTGCCCAGGTGCCCTTACGACAGTCACTAATATAGATTTTGAAACTAAAATTAATTAAGGGCCAGTCTGGACCACCTTTACTATCACAGTGTAGTACCCTTTTCTGCAAGTAACAATGCTATCAACCAGCGAGCACGAGTGGAGTGTTTGAGGAGTATTTCATTACAACCCAAAACACCTGACCATGGAGGTCAAGATCACTATCACCTACCTATGCACACACACACACACACACACACACACACACACACACATTCCCTCTCCTCTCCTACCTTCCAAAAGGGGAACCGAAGCACAGCAAACTTAACCAGCCAAAGGCAGTGTCAGAGCTGTGCCACTCCGGGCTCCATCCGTCCAGCGCACGGCACAGGGAGCATGGCGCGGGGCGAGCCTGAGCGGGAGCAGAGCAGCCTGGCACGCAGGCTAATCTGAATTACACTCATCCAGCCCTCCAAATGGTTTCTCATTAGCTGTGGGTTAATGGAGTCCCGATGAGTAGTGTTATTTTCATCCCCTGCCTACTGAACACAAAATTCATTTGCAAATATCCTGTAAAATACTGCAAAGCAAGCCAAAGAGATATGACAACATAAGAGGCATACTATTTATGGAATGCACTTACTGTCATTTAGAAACGGAAGCTGACATGAGCAACAGCCTAAATTTAGCAACACATTTAGTTTTTATTCACTAGTCACAATGACGACATTTTAGAAGGCTACTGCACACCTTGTGCACCGAAAGGTTCCACTGAAATCAAGACAGACTTTGATCTGAAAGGAGTTCGGGATCAGCTCTTTAATGAATACAACGCTGAGTTATATTAAGGCAATCACTATCTTGACTTTCTATTCCAAGTAGATATAAAATTACATTGATTGCAGGAAATGGTGGCATTCAAACAATATTGCAATGGCCAAAGCCTGAAAGCTAAATTCATTGTCAAGCTCAACTAGGCTTTCAGAGGGCACCATTTGATTTGAGGCAAAAAAGCATCTGCAAACCATATATTTTCAATTACTAGTGTAAAAGGCACAGAGTAAGAAAGGAAAAACACAGGTCAATATACCATGTGCCACTCAAAGAAGCAGTCTCTGCATGAAGATACTGTGCATATACATATACATGTATGTATGTATGTGTACATGCAAGTGTTATGGGCTTTTTTGGGGTTTTTTTAAGGCAGCCTGTACTACAAAGACCAAATTTGAGATCCAGAAAGGCACAATGCATCTCTGAACAGCCTGACAATGCACTTTTCCCCACACTATCTTTAATTCAAAAGTAATTTCAAATCAATAGCACACAAAGTTAAACCTAGTTCTTTTGAAAACTCAGAAAAAGAATTAATTTGAACCCTTACCTTTGGCACCTTAAAGACTTTTGGCCATGACTTACCTGTATAAATAGAAATAACTAATTTACTACAGAAATGCCCATGGGCAAACATGTTCTGGCTAATGAAGTGTTCAGCTTTTGCATGATTAACCAGCTGGTGGGGGTGGTGCAAAAATCACAGGGCATAAAATAATAAGAAAAATTGATTAGCAGCTCTCTTTTAATGCACTCTATGAAAAATCTCCTTATTTTTGCTGAGCAGTTGGAAAGTGACTGTACAGGAACACAGACTTGAATGACTTACCAAGGAGTCAGGCAGAGACTGCACCAGGCACTCACTCCTCCAAGACCTGCATCGCAGAGAGGTTCAAGTGAAAAGCAAGATACCAACCAGCACCATGGCTGGATTACTTATACAACAGGTCCTGCCACTAGTCATAAGGGTAATTTTCTACTATATTGCAAAAGACATTATATAAAGTTAAAACCATGATTACACCCTTGACTCAGTCCAGTTTCTTCCCCAATGCTCTACACTTGAACAACTGAGCTGGCCACAGCTATTCCCATGAGCCAACTTAAAAAGTGCCTCCATATGAGCCCAGGGCTTCACATGCTACTTAGAAATAATGCACATATTTAGGTGATGCTTCATAAAAAAGATGGGGTTTGCACTCACTAGGGACAAATATCCTCTTGCCCTTCCCATCCTGTACAAGGGGTTCCTAACAAGCTCACATGATCTGCCCTCAAAATAGGACCTAATTAGTGTACAAATATTTGGCAGACAGGTCACAAAAATAAATTTATCATTAACTCTCCCCTAAACCAAGGCAGGTTATCCTGGAGCAGTTTTACTTTATACACATTTGCTCTGGGTAACCATTCAGCTCAGGTACAACTGGCATATAACAGTATCTTAAAGAAGAAAACCCACAGATTTTATGGCATGGAATTACTGCGGAAATATGAAAAAGCTGCTCACATAAAACATATGTACAAGGAACAAAAAATAAAAGCAAAAACTTAAGTTACAGATAATTTGCAATAGGCCATTGTAATAGTCATAGTCCCTCTCTAAAGTCATTACTTCTATGGAAAATGCATGTTTTACACCTATTTATGGACTTTCAAAGACCAGTTTACAGCTATGTACGTGGGAGACACAGGCAAAGAATTTGCATCTCAGGGATTTGCAATGTGTTCCAGCCCTGGGGATGCAACCCTAACTCCAATGCTGGGACTTCATGGGCTGGGAACCTATATTAACTCTCTCTGGCAATATACAAGCTGTTCCCTTATATCCACAGCTGATTTCTAACCATAACCAGCTACTGCCTCCTCGAGAGTCCTCTCTTGTGGTATGTGATGGAATAAGATATACCTTCATAAGCCCAGTTACCTGGATATTATTCAATTCTCAGATCATTCTGGTATACCATGTATGCTGTGACTCTAAATATTCAATCATACCACAGGATTCTTTGCGAGGAGCAATAATTTTACCTGAAATAATTGTTATTTTTTATGAGAAGAACCAAAGGAGCACTCTGAAGCCCATTTTCCTTCTTTTCATGACTCCTGTATTTACTTTAATTACCACTTCCTGAGGAAGATAGTCTCATTTTAAATGCACTCAAAGACTTTTCCATGCAGTTTCCCTATAGCAACAAGGCAGATTATCATGAGAACAGATCACTTCACACATGCACCAAACATTCACACTGAAAAACTGGTCAGGTCCATGCAGGTTAAATAACTCTACAAATATTCCATGGAGGTCTTTCTTTCTTATCAGGTACATCGGAGAAATCTTCTCACTAACTTCACAATCAATCAAGACTTTTCATATCAAAGAGGGTTTTGCCCATTTTCAAGGCATTGCTGAATCACTGGATCTTTATACATTTGCATAGCTCTTGCTTTCAAGCCTCCTCTAACTTTTTGGAAACGTTTTTTCGCATTAACACTTAAGAAAGTGGGCATAGAGCAGACATGAGCAAACCGAAATAGAGGAAAACTGAAAACTCTGGCATTTCTCTCAGTACATCAGTTGTGAAAGTGCTATTTCCAGAGAGAATTCATCATAAAAAGAGAAATTTTTAGTTAAGCAAGAAGTGGTATTAAATTACACTTAAGTCTAATTTCTATGGTCATATTTGAATCATGAGCCATTTCTAAAATGTCATGTATTTCTAACTCTGATGAACTGGGACCCTGACAACACCAGAGCTTGTAAGGTGTGTTTGAAGCTATTTTCAAACATGGTAACAGCCTAATATGGTTACAACACAATTTATTAATTGCAGCTATACTTGCTAAGAAATTATGCTGTACAGTATCTAAGTAACATCATAATTTTAGCTAGCCTACTTGTTTCAAAAGTAATTTTTTTTTAAGTCTGTTTGCTACAGAAAGCAAATGCTTGTTAAAACTGTACTTCCTTAAAGGAATTCAGAAACACAGATAAGAGGCACAGCTGGTTTACAGAAGGCAAAACCTAATTCTTCAGACCTGTGCATCATACTCCAAAAGCTTTATGTACTTATCTGTTTGTTTACTTTTGAGCAATTGCTCTGAACGAGCCCCCCAGTGAGTCTTCCTTGTGTGCTCTGCAGAGGGGTCAAGCACAAAATACAGGCTGCACACTGCAGGTCTGCCTTCAAAGATCAAGCACACACATAGGTATTTAGGTGCCTAATTCCACTTGTATCCACTCTCAGTGAAATTGATAGCAAGAAAGAGCCTCTGAGGACGTGATCCTTTAACATCAGTGTGGATTCCTCAAATGGATCTAGGTCCATGCTTTTATGGATACCAAAACAACAGAAAATTAAAACATTCCGCTTTATGGCTTCCTTATCCTCTTCTATATTGGAGTTTCTATAGGACCATGGTTTCTGGTAGAGGACATACCAGCAAAACAGGCTGGTCTAATTAACCAGAGTTTTTAATACTAATTAAGAACAACATGAGCATTAAGCAATCAATAGGACACCTTATGCCACTACTGCTTAAGTCTGCTTTGACTACTACTGGTTCAGCTGTACCCTTGAAGCATATTTGGAGGCTTCTTCCTGACACCCTCCCACGCAGCATCAATTGTTAGCAACAATAATCTTTCCCATTGCATTAGAAATTGATAAGCATCATTGTTAACCTATGTGATGCAGCTGAAAGTCAGATGTAAAGTGCCAAAAGGATTTTTTAAAAATTTTGGCATTTTGATCCCTTCTAATGTGATTATACACTTGACCAGTGAATAACGTATTATGATATTCATCACACTGCAAACAACTTTCATACAGACTTGTTTAAGACACACATCCTCCTCAGGAGCAAAGGGAACCATGCTCCACCATTCACTGTACACTCAGAAACTCACTTCAAAATGAATACAAAATAACAATGCAATCATTTTTTCAAAAGTGATTTTAAACCCTGAATAACTTCTTAAGGACAACTGGCAAGAAAGTAATATGTCTTAAGTACAGATAAAAACAGAAAACCTGTAAAGCATCTTTTCCAGTTGAGAGGCTCAACTGCTAAAATTAGCTCTTGGCATTTCTCCTTTGGTTGCCAGTTCAGATCCTACTCCAAATGACCACTAACAATCAATCCTACTGATTTTCAACTACTCAATAAGACTTTTTTGCTGATTAGGTGCATGCAATCCCCTCACAAAACATCGCATTCTCATACCCATGTTTTTAAAAATGCACTTTTGTTCCAGTGTCCCAAAACTAACTGTACAAACACAAAGAACTCAGATGCCCTCTCAACCCCCACTGGAAGTGACAAGTGAGTCCTTCTAAAATTGCAGACACATACTGTCAAGTGCAGGTGTTTGTAAACAAGTTTGGAAATGTTTCTAATTATAAACCATAGGAGTTAAAATTAGAAGTGCTATCCACTAGCCTTAAAAAAAAGGAATTTCCAAAAGCATTCATCTAAATGAGAACAACCAGTGACGTTTCATTTAGTAACAAGAGCAGAATCCTGTGCCAAGCAGCACACTGCTCTTTATTGAACTTTCCACTAGGAGTTACATTACATTTCTTAAAAAAATTTTTAAAAGTTATAAGAATTTTAACTTGCTGTCATACTATGATACCGTATATTTGAAAGTACAATCTAAAAATACCCTATTCACAGGTCTCCCGCATTTCATATAATTATAAAGAGGAAAAAAAAAAATGTTCCCAAGTCTTCTGAATCTGTCTTGGCTGACAACATCGAACTTCAGCTTTTATGGGGAGCTTCCCACGCTGACCTTCTGAGAACTCAAATCAAACCCTGCTTGAGGGAGCCTTACTCTTCTGGATGAAGTTCTCCTCAATAACCTCAACTACTGCAAAGCTTGGCTTGCCTGGCACAAAACTGCTGAGAGACGAAACGCAGAAGGGCAATCAATCCTAGAGCTCTGGCTGATGGAGATCCCGGGATGCTGTCACTGAACTTGAGATACCTCAGACTTATCTTCACTACTCTGATATGGCGGTCAGAAATGCAGCTCTAAGGAGCCACATGCTTCAACCAACACTTCACACAGAGGCTGAGAAAAGGCAAATCCTGCAGCCCTCATACACCATTTACAGTGCACTATGACAAGATAGTGCAGGCGCAAAGATGGACTTTACCTTTGCAGAAGTTTAGGGAGAAAGAAGAGCTAAGGGAAAGGGACCTCTTTTAAGGGGAAAAGAAAAAAAAATTAAATCTTATTATTTCTTAAAGGAAACATAACAGCACATCTGAGCATATCAGAATAGCTTCTGCTGATTACAAGTGAGCAAACATGAAATAATTGCTGAGAGGCTCAACTATGGCCTTAATTCAAGAATGGGGTAGTCTCCTGCTGCACTGTCCTGAAGAAAATGGAAAGGAACATAAATTAAACAGTGAGGACCCGCTCCAGGAACAAGGTGGGACTGGCCCTGCACAGCAGATATCCCTCTGTTCCCCAGCTACAGCACAGACAGGTGCTGCGAGGGGCAGGGAAACAACAGCTCTTCATCCCCTGCACAGCCAGCCTCCTCCTCCTACTCCACTAGGATATTACATAACAGAGGAAAAGCCCAAACCCATCCTCCTCAAGAACCAGGACAGAAAGCAAGTTGCCCATGTCTCATCACAGTCAAGGAGCTATCTCACATAATAACCACTATCCAATCTTTCCTTTTCCTTCCCTTCCTTTTCTTTTTAGCCTTTGGTCTGTAAAAATAATAGTGTAAAAATAATGTTTTTCTGGAGAGCCTTTTGAAATTCACTGCATTCAGCAAATATGACCATACCAATTTAGTGCTGTACGGTCTTGTACACAACAAGCGCAGTGCTTTCAAAGCAGGAGTCTTGCAGGTGGCACTTCCTTTGCTGCAGGTCGTAACACCATAAAATAATGGAATGGTTTGGGTTGGAAGGGACCTTGATGGTCATCTAGTTCCAACCCCACTCCAATGGGCAGGGACAGCTTCCACTAGACCAGGTTGCTCTAAGAACCATCCAACCTGGCCTAGAAAACTGCCAGGGCTGAAGCATCCAGTTTCTCTTGGCAACCTGCTCCAATGTCTCACCATCCTCACAGTAAAAAATTTCTCCCTAATACTTCATCCAAACCTGTTCTCTGATCAGTTCAAAGCCATTTTCCCTTGTCCTACCATTACACCCTGCTGAAAAGCATGTCCCCATTTGTTCTTACAAGTCACCTTTAGGTACTGGAGACTATAAAATCTCCTCAGGGCCTTCTCCAGGCTGAACAACCCCAGCTTCTCTCTGCATAGGAGAAGTGCTCCAGCCTTCTGAGCATCTTTGTGGCCTCCTCCAGACTCACTCCAATGGGTCTACATTCTTCCCGTGCTGGGGACTCCATAGCTGGACACAGCACTCTAGGTGGAGTCTCACCAGAGCAGAGGAGAGAGGGGGAGAATCCCCTCCCTCAACCAGCTTGCCATGCTGCTTCTTTTGTAGCCCAGGATATGGTTGGCTTTCTGGGATGCAAGAGCACATTGATGGGTTTTATTGAGCTTCTCATCAACTAACATGGAACTGCTTCTCTCTTAAGCCATTCCTTGTCTTTTTAAGCAAATTCCTTTTCCTAGTCTTAGGTACCTCATCCTCCCCTTTCCTGGCTGGTGCTGTGAGAGCTCCCTCTCCTGTTCCAGTTTAATCAATGTTAGACGTCCTACTGGAAGGAAGTGTGGCCTGAGTGAATAGAGCAGGTTTTAAGAAAGCTTCAGCAAACTAGGTTTCCTGCTACAAACTGACACCACATTAATTCCTGAGGGGGAAATAGTATAAACTTCCAAATAAAACCTATGAAAATTTACTTATTTATTAAACATAGATTTATATTCACATGCCCAAGTTGGCATATGTACTATGGATATTGTGTATATACAATATATACACATATATACCTACATGTGTATGGGCACATACACATGCACACACACACATAGCACTGCAAATCTTTAACGCTACTAACCTCATTGCTATTTTAATTCCAAGCATGAATAAAAATTGTGATATATGTTGGTATAATTCGTGTTTTATTGTACATGTATAAAATAAGGTATAAACCAGTACTGGTTAAGAAAACACAAACGGCTTGGGATTGCAAAATCTGCTGCTGGAAACCCGGGAAGTAAGGTGATTTGCAACTGAACAAGGATGGCACAGAGATGGGTCCACCCAGACAAGATGGGCTTACCAACGACTCAGCGATTAACTCCTGATATCAATCTGATTTCGCTCATCAGGGCTGTGCATCTCAATGTCCAAGTTCCTGAAAATCTACTCAATAACCATTTCTAACCAGCAGCAGAAAATGAATATGTAACCATCTCAAGTGGGACAAAAATCTAAGACAAAAATCTAGCCTCAGGCCTGAAAAACTGTATAAAACTTGACTCTCCGATGGCCAGGTTGTGAACTTGGGGAGATCAGTGTGCCAGAGGCTGGTCTCAGGTTCACCCAGTGTCGACCCTAGGCTCGACGCTGACTTGATTGTGGCTGCTCTGAAATTCGATTTTTTGCAAATTTTCAATAAATTCCTTATTGATAAAACTTGGCTGATTTCATTTATAACAAAATCATTGGTTTCTACAAGCCCGTCTAAACTTCTGAAGGTACCTGTACTGGACTCACCTAGAAAAACACTTTTTCCTAAATGAATATATATTGTACCTGTGTTTGCAAGTCTTAAAAAACCAGGCTTTTCACTGGATATATAAATATTTTAATTAACAATAAGTATGTATTTAGGAGATTCTGCAACAAAGTCTAGATCAGATAGAGCAATTAACCCATTACAGTTTTCTAAGATTTTAGATGAAAGAAAATACATTTAGGAAATGCATAACCGGACTTAAATTAAGCATTTGAGTGGTACAATAATCTCAGATAGTGCTTTATTTCTCATATTTTCTGCATACTCAAAATGAAAGCATGAAGAGCAGCGCAATTGCATATATCTTCTACCAAAAATAGCTGAAAAATACTATAGAAGAGTGCCTGCTGGGTTGGTTATAAAAGTAAAGTATAATCCATTAACTGCTAATTAGAAGCATCAGAAGCAGGATTTGCTGCAATAAGAGCTGGCCCCTAAGTAGATGTTTCTGTAACCATTTAAAGGCACAGGGTTTCTCCAGTTGCTGAGAATGGAGCTTGGATGGTTTCAGCATAAAGGCCATGTGAAAAGAGACTGTGGCACTTGGCCATGTTACCCAGCTGTTTTCTAAATATGATGACAGGTGCCATTTTTTCCATTTGATCATGGAACGTAATACATCTTCAAACAAATTTTCCCCAACTAGTCTGGTGCAGTTACATTTCAGACGTTCAAATATAAGAATGTTTGCTTTTTTTCTCTGACAGACACATATAGCAGAGTCTTTGGCAGATATTTAATTATCATCCTTTTTCTCAATGCTGAATTTTCAGTTTATGTATTATTTTGCTTTTTACTGCCAATATAGGAGGGAAAGAAAAAGCACTTGGGGAAAGGATTTAATTCTGAAGGAATTATAAAAGGGCAGGGGGGGGAAACTACAGTTTATAATTAGACAATAGATTTTACTTGAATAAGGAAAAATCCTCTTCCTCTCTGTTCACTACTTCCTAAAGGATGGGAAATATTGCCATAATTTCTCCTCTTCTTTATCTGACTATCTACCTGGTCAAACTGAGCTCCTTTGCTACCACTGAAAGGCCCAACAGGTCTTTTGATCCACTCACCTATGAAAAGGTCCTAAAGGGTTAGGGCAAAAAAGGGTGAAGCCAGAAGAAATCCCAGTACTCCAGCTCCCTGCAGAAGTACCCAAGACAGAGAAGGCAGCAATTACGGACTCAAACAACAAAGAGATGATGCCTTGAAAAGGACCACAGGTTCCAAACCCCAGCCATGCTTCATGTGGAGGCAAAGGGAGCTCAGCTTCCTCCAGGGCTGGAATGGCCTCAAGCAGTGCAAGAGGACAGGATACAAGTCAGGCTGCACGACTTGAAAAATCAAGAAAAAACCAAGCAGATAACTAACCTGTTAAAAAATGGATGTAGCTAGCACACGGGGAAATAGTTCAGGTCAATGTTTTATGCTTTTCATGGATCAATCAACTAGTAAACATAGGAAGAAAATTTGTGTGGGGCAGGAAATGAGGGCATTTAGCTTTTTTCTTTCTGCCCTATTTTCATCTACAACACAGAAGAAACTAATTTCTTTTAAAATGGTGAAATCGGGGCACTAAGGAAAATTAAGATGGTAACAAACCATTTTAGAGAAGTAAACATCTAAGAAACAATAAAACTAAGATTACAGTAGAAAAAATAAAATCAAATTTTGTTTAAACCAATGTCTTAAATATTTGTCAATCCTGGCAGAAGCTCTTACAAGGCAGATGAGTATATCTGTTTTCATTCTGTATGTAAGAAAACAACTGTAAAATGCCCCAAAGCCACGGAGGGAGTCAGTGTCAAAGACATGATTAGTAGTTCTGAAGTTATCTGATTCGGGTCACATGGTGTTCCAAAAACCATACCTAAATATAGCATGCAAGAGATCCGCACAAAGAGCAATCCCATGATGGGAGCACACTAAACTCTCCACAAAATTAATTAGGGTTATTTTGAGGCAACCAAAGGAAAGCAAAAAAAAAAAAAATCAATCCTTGCCCTGCCCAGCTCTGCAAGAGCAGATGTCTCTGGTATGAACAAGCCTCAGTGTACAGCCCAGGAACTCAGGGAGATGGTTCCTGGGGAAAACCCCACAAGGCATCATTGTGGAAGATGGGTGGGGGCACAGTGTGGCTGTATTAAGAAATACAGCTCACTGGGGAAGAGGATGACCCTGTCAGCAAGAGGACCAGCAGGAAGCCAATATTTGAGTTCTTTTGTTGCTGTTAACAGCATAATTCTAACACAGAAATAAAACCACCTTTTTGGAAAGGGAAGGTCCATGTAAACAATTCCCTTTGCACAGATCAAGACTGAGAAAAAAAATGAATGCTTCCCAAAGTAGAATGGGAAAAGAAAGTAGAATAGGAAAAAGAAAGTTCCCTTTTGGAAGTTGTTACCACTGAAATCTTCCATTAGCTTTGCCCCTTGACAGGGAGGAAGATTTTCTCACACAGCCTAAAGAGCTATTTCTCACAGCCTTCCCTATGTGTAGCCATAAGGAGGAACCTCATAGAAAAGCATGCAGATTCTCAAAAGGCAGCAGGAGCAGGAGAAAGGGAGGAGTGTTCCTCACTCTTCTGAGTTTCTTTTGGTCCCTCTCTGTTAAGTGGACACATTTTTTCCTATGTTTCCTCAACACTGAATTGTCATGTGGCTTCCGACCTCTGCTGACTTACAAGCTGATTTCAGCCAGCTGGCCTAGTTCACAATTCCCACATAAAACCTATTTTTAAAAACTAAAAAACTCTGCTGATGAATGCCATGGCAAAGGTTTTAGGATGACCACAATCATCAATTTACTTAGGCATCACCTTTGTTCCTAAGTACCGGGGGAACACCATTCTTCCCTCAAACACTAGAACATGCAGGGTACATTGATGTAACCTTGAACACCCTGGCAAAGCCTAAGCAGGGGCTACAGAGAGCAGGACAAAGTGCGGGACAAAGCTGAGAAGAGGCAGAGTAGTGAGGAGTGCTGCTGTCAGCGGGTAGAAAGCAGGCTCTTGAGCCCAGACCATAGAGCAGGTGCTCCAGAAGGCAGGTAACAAAACAGAGGGAGCATGGAACACAAACTGCAAATTTCGGCTCCAACGCTTCAGGCCATTAGCAGGTGCTTCAGGCAGTCATCCAAATCAAAGTAAGAAAGTGGAAAGAGCCAAATGCTGGTTAAAGAGGTTTGCTAACATGAAATCCCAGCATGGACAGTTAAAACACTTCCCCATTGTGGGAGCAGGCTAATAAGGAAAAAAGAAACAAACAAAAAGCACATGCAATTTTTGTAAAGACGGCTCTGGTGGGGATTTTAATATCCTGTTGTTGAGCCCCGACATGCAAATGTTGGCTGGGATGCTGAGATCAGCAGTTATATGTCCTCAGGTGGTTAGAGACAAGACAGAAAAGAACTGGCATTTGGGGAAAATAGAGGGCCCATTTGATAATGCTTCACTTGAGCATAAGAGGGTTTCCCCTGTGGGTATTGTCCCAAAGAAAGCTCCAGGCAAGTTTAGAATGGTTCATTACTTGTCTCATCTAGAAGGTGAGTCAGTTAATGATTACACTGACTCCCTTTTGACTTCAGATTCACGTGTTTTCAATCTGAGAACTGTGGTCTCATCAAGTCAAATACAAGGCACCACAAACAGAAATACCGAGGGTACCTGCTTTTCACATGCTCACGGCACAACTGTAGTCATTTTATTTGTCAGGATTTTTCTGGCTCTTTGCAAATCATATTTCTGGTAGCTAATACACAGCATTTGCAACCCATGTTCAGGGGGTGTCACTTTTCTATAATAACATACAGTTCAGAGACCTGGCACTTGCTTTATTGGGATTAGTCTCCAAAGGGCCCAATATTGTGACCTTGAAAGGATCCTTATAAAATCCAAATATCTACTTCCTCGAGGGCTAATTTCCCAAGGTCTACTCAACCTGGAATAACATTACCTGGTTTAATTTACCTTACACAGACATAAGAAATAGAACTGGCTACTCCAAATAGTTGTTGGTGCCGGCTAACTGTCGTGGTCGCCAACTATAGTATATTTTAATCAGATGGTCACTTGAACATTATTGGTAAAGCTCTCCTCACTGAGGCTTGTATCCCTTGCCAGAGGCTAGCAGGCTTGACAGAAGGAGAGAAACAAATTCCTTTTATCAGAGTAACATGAGTCAATATGTGGAAAGATACTTCCATCTGCTCTGTGTTTCTGGTGACATGACATTACCGTACAATTTGGTATACATTTATAACAGGATAGATAAAACAAGACGGTTCAGCTGCTATTGTTTATGTTCCACATGTATGGGGCGTCCTCCCAAGGCATTTTCTATAGGAGTGCCTAAGACTTACTATGGAAATTCTGAGGGAAAAAACATGTTGCTGTTTATTTCAGAGAGTTAACAGCACAGACAGACAACTATGGTGCACTTCCAAAAAATAAACAAATTCTCTTTCTCAAATTGCTCTCCAAGGAGATGCATTTGGTCAAGTACAGGAATTGCCAAAGGAACCTGCTGCATCCAGCAACTTGCAGACACACACAACCTACTAAACACAACCTGTGAGTAGAGTGGCCTGAGCTGTTTCTGCATTAATTCTGTGTCTCTGTATATTACCAGATCCCTGGGACTTTCATGGTCTCTGGGCAGCAAATCGGCTGAGCCAAAAGGGAAGGTTCCACCTGACTAGGCCAGGAGGAGCTATATTAAGCTTGTCTCAGCTGGAAGTCATTCTGCATATTTTGAAGGCTACTTTCTTGGTAGCTGATCAAGCAACCAGTGACTAGAAATTAAGAACCCATCCATATAACAACCACAATACTCAGAACACTTCTGAAGTCCAGACCCTACATATATAAAGTTCTTAATTTCCAAAATGTTTGACCAAAGCCATTTCTCTCAGGGCCAAGCAGGCTCTCGGGTTTGTTGAGCAGTTGCTTCATGTCTCATTTCTGGTAGTCTGCTGGTAGCCCTGCAGCCAAGAATTCATTTTCACAATTCCAAAACATTTTTTGATACTTCCTGACCAAATGGCTTTGCAGTAGAAATTGGTTTCTGTCACCATCTGTTGTTCCATAGTTCGGAAGGGCTAACATTTTCCTTCAAGTGGGAAAAAGCTGGGGAGGATGCATGGCCAATACAAATGGAATAGATATTCTTTTCCTTACTGTCACTTTATAGGGAAGGCTTGGCCTATTTCTCAGCAGCTGTGAAATTGTCATCAGCAGGATTCTTTACAAAGCTTGGTGGCATATGGAATATATTGCTCACTTCTTAATACTGTAAAAACAATCTTGCTGCATAAGTGAGCTAGGCAAAGAAAGCAGGTGCTCAATTAAAAAAAAAAAAAAAATCATCATGCATCAAGCCTCTCTAGACTTTGTAGAAACTCTAGACAAGGATATTAGGGAGAAAAGTAAGGGTTTGAATTAGCTAAATAATATTTTACAGAAGCCCCTAGGCTTCAAAGGTGGGACAGTCCCTTAAAAATGAGCAGGTAAAATCACTGTGCCACAGGATAACATCATATTCTGCCATTCACAAAGGCAACGTTCACATTCCACGCTGAAGCGAAGTGTCATCCCCCCACTTTGTAAGACAATAACTGCTCTGCAAGGGTCCCATCTCCATTTCTGATGTGGTAAGAGACTATCTATTTAGCATCAGTTTTAGACCATCTCTTTTTGTCACAGCCTGGTCTTATTTTTACAGCTTCTTAACCAAGGAAATTAAACAAAATAATAACAAGAATAATAATGTAAAAAGTCTATGGCATTCTGGTAACCATACACACTGAATTACAAACACAGGGCTATAATTGCAGGAGTTTAGGTTCTCACTATAGGAGACAAAGAACAAAGGGGAAATGAGCTTGTTGAATATGCTGGTCTTTAAGTAATCAAGAGCACTGCAAAAGAAAGCTTGAAAATAAGACAAAGTATCAGAAAAGGGATTATGATGTGCTGCAGTTATGTGCCCACTGCTGTATACTCCCCAGGGAATGTCCACTCAGCCATCCCTGCACATACACACACAGATGTATTCATGGTCATCTGTGCCCTGCTGCACCTAGAATGGCCCTAGCAGATGAAAGCAAAGGGCCACTTAGGCTGATTGGCTTGTCCAGGCCCATGGCAAACAGCAGATGCTTAGTGAAGGTCATGGAGCAGTCATATAGTGACAACTCCTCAGACTACTCTTCCCAACATCCATGTATTTGTGGCTCAGAGACTTCCTTTAACAGAATACATACAATTTTTCCAGATTACTGATCTGCTTTTAGAAATCTTCACTTGCAGTTACAGATGATTACTCAGAGCAAGGTTCTCCAGCTATGCATGTTTCTTGTACTAAGTGAGCTATTACATATTATAAAAATCCAGCTTGCTGCCCTCATCCCAGAGGGAAGGGCAAACTGAGTACTTGGGCAGCCCATGCTACTTTAGCTGTTGTACAGGTCTTCTGTGCATAGTCCAGACAGAAAAGAGGTCTGCTGAAGCCGTGACATTGCACACCAGGAAAAGTCCCTCTATGATGGTGGAAGTTTGGAAGTCCTGTCCTATAGGTTATGATTTTGAGCTGCACAGAAACTATTAAAGCCATAAATACAGATCTGTCATCTACAGGGCTCTGAAGCTATTCTTTGATCTCCTGTCACTGTTTAGATAAGTGGCCTTTTAGCAAAACATGATAGGGAGCACATTGCTGGACACTGAAGAAGTACCAGCTACATGGACAATCATGGGACAGCATGCACCTGTCACTTCTCCCAGTAACACACCAAAAGGGTCATTGGTCTTCCAAAGCCATCCAAAAAAACTGTTCTTGTTCACAGTTTAATATGTTTGCTATTTATGCACCTGCTCACTACTCAAGTAACTACTGTATTCTTTACCACCCAATAAAATTAAGCCAGAAAAAGAGGCCAAAGGGAAGTATAGTGCATATGAACAAAAGACTCTCCTAGCAGTTTCACACACTATTCATGCACTGTGCAAACCAAAAATAATACAGACTAAAACCTACCATCTAACTAAGCAGACTTAAATAATATTTAGCTCTTTCTATCATCCAGAAATCTCAAAATACTTTACAAAGGTGTGCAGACTGGGAAGAGCCAAAATGGAGGCTACTCCTAGGCATTCACTCTTTCCATTAGACTGCATCACTACCTCCAGGTATGAGTACAATTCTCTTTCAGCTGGCATGGAGAGATGCCTCTGTGAATTAAATGGATAGTTTTTCCTTAATATCCTATGCAGTGATTGCTTTTAATACATTGTTTCAGACATTCTGTGTATAAAAGTAACAGCTTACCATGTACCTATGTTACTCTAACTAGTACAACATCTGCATGTAATACATGCGAGATGCAGTCCTCCTTTCAATTACAGGAGGAATGTAGTCAATTATCAAGCAATAAATGCCTCTTCTCAAAACCTTGATACAAGGAAAAAGTAGGTTAAACAATCATAAAAAAAATATGATAGAGGAAATGAAGATAAAACCATGAAGAGTTTAGTAGAAATAGGGAGAAGTCAATGCTTTCCTCCAAAAGGGACAAGCCTGAGAATTTATCACAGAAGGAGTGTTTCATAACAAAATTTAAATGCCAACATGGAGCAGAAATATTTGGAAAGCTCAAAGTCTTACTTTCAGCATGACTGTCAAAATCAGCACAGAGAGCAAAGTCAGTTGATAGAACATTCCTATGTTAACCTGCACTCTCAAATCAGAAAGCTTCTGTCAACAAGCTCTGGTCTTTGCTACAAAAGTGGGAACCCACAGTAACACCTCAAAAGGCTGAGGTTCGATTTCAGATTTACACCGATGAAACCACATTGATCATTTTTAAATATTTGTTGAACAACTTATATTTTGCATATATCAATGCCTATGGGCTTCTGATCAAGGGCCATAGCTAATATAAATGGTGTATCAAAACAAACACTTGTCAAAGTTTTTTATTTAATTGGGGGGTTTTTTTAAGGTTTGCAGTGAAATACTATTGTTCAGACAAACAAACAAACAAACAAAAAACCACCACCAACAACAACAAAACTACCAGAATTTGATCTCCATTCTCTCCAGTTAGAACTCTTAGTGTTTGTGTAAACTCAGTTCAGAAAAGACATAAATAGCATCTTTTTAAGCTAATGATTTTCACCACAGGCCATCTAAAACAGGTGTTAAGAATGGCCCTGAAACAGATCCCGTCTGTGTTCACTTAATTTAGCTTATTTTTGTTTTGCTCCGTTTTAATGTATGTATATATCCTGTGTTCCCATCTTGTCTTTTCAGCCCACTCCCATCCTCCACACTCCCAATCTGTCAGCCAGACTCCAGGGACAGGAATTAAAAATGACCACATTTATAAACTGTACCTCCCTATGTAACAGACTTTACAGAAGCAGAAAGACTAAAAAGCCAAAAAGTTCCCCACGGTCTTTGCCTATTAAATCCCAACAGCAGGCCACATTTTGGTGTCAAAGAACAGGGCACTGGCTTGTGTTTCTGTGTGATCGAAGAGCTGGGATACTCCTGTCTCTTTACATTTCACATCACACTGTTTGTGGAGAAAGTTGACAACACTGGGATGCTCAAAAACACCATGTACTATTACACAGAGGAAGCAAGATGCTTGCTGAGAGATAGTGCTGACACCAGAATACGGTTGATTCAGCAGGACTGATAAAAGCTTATTTTTGGTTGGTTCAGGCAGTATTTGATTAAAATAGGATTAAATCCTCATCAGACTTGCTTAAAAATCATTTTACACCAGTTCCATCAGTCTGCATCATTCTCCATCTTACAATATTTTCTACCATTAAACAGAAAGAAGTTAAGTCTCTATTCATCAGATCAGCAAAGAGGTAGGCAAAGTCCTTGAAAAGACTAGTGCAAGAAGGTAGAAGGAAGGATTCAGTCAACTGGCAACCAAATAGATGCCTTCTGATATTTCCCACTGAGAAGTAACAGGATCTGGGCTATAGATATGTTTGCCAAACATATCTATAGCAGGGATAATTAAGTTAGTGTACCAAACTAGGTGCATGCTTTGAAGTGTTCATGCAGTTGCTATACTGACTTTTCTTTCTCCTGGTACGTTAAGCTCACCATCTCACACTTCTTTGCAGACTCATGACCTACCCTCTGTCCTCATTATCACTTCATTTCTGATAGTTGAACATCTTGGAAATGATATTCAAAGGTTTTGTTATAAATAAAGGAGACTAACAGAAGCCTAAATACAGACTTCTGTCACCAAGGAATAACTGCCTGGAATTTCTTATGGCTCCTTTCTGCCAAGAAGTTCACATAACTTTACAAACAAATATTCATATTCTTCTAAGCTAGATATTGCTATTTTTCCTTTTTCAAGGCCTCTTGTGATTAGCATCCAAAACCTTGATCCCCAGTTTCCTGTAACTGGGGAAAAAGATGGGGAAACAGAATACATTCTTGCCCTCCTTTGCAAAAAGCCCCAAGGATGTTTCAATTCCTGTACTGGTATCCGAATAACAGGATCGAAATATAAAACAGAAAGCTTTAAACCCCCTGTCTTTGGTAATTTTTTTTCCACAATATTACCAGCAGTGATAGCTTTCCTGTAAAGATCAAACCTAATACAATGGTGAGGATTCTGCTGGGGCTCCTGTCACTCGCAAGAGCAACAGCCAAGTGTGCAGAACCTACAGTGATATCCAGACTGATTCCCACTGATCTCAGCGAAGCCAAGACATTATCTTGCATGTTCTTACAGCTGAGGAGTGATCTCATATGCAAGGATCATCACTTACCTACATCCTTCTACAAATGAGAGTTCTCCACTGTCTGTTCTTCACCCAACTCAATAGGGGGCCTATCAACAGACTCCACTTTTGTACACTAGCTTTCTAAGGCAAAAAATATTACTGCCTTTATTTAAACCAGTGAATTTCTAACTGGGATAGGACCATGCACACACAACACAGGTTCAAGACAGTGGCTTTGTAGCCCAATAGACTAGATCGGGACGCACTATTGAATTTCTCTCCACTCAGAAGTAACTGGCATTTACTTCTGAGCAAGAGACACAATTATGATAAAGACAGCATATGCCCTTGTGCCTTCTCTGGCAAAAGGAAATTATATAGAAATTATATAATTTCTACTTATTTTGTCAGAGATATGCATTTTGGGTATTTATGGATCTGAGAAATCCCGGATCAGACATAAGCACCGTTGACAGGGCAAGACACTGCTCTAACTGTCCTTGTAGTGTCCATCCTGTCGGAACACGTGGCTTCATTTTCCAGTAACATCAGACAGATTAATCCATTTTAACTTATTCATTTGGTAAAAAAAGAAAAAATGTTCTCTTGCTGCATTTGGTTGTTGTGCCTTTTGCCTTTATTTCCAAGTTATTCCTTAGTTATGGTTATTGTCCCCAGTATTTCATTTCTTAGGACACTAACAAGCTGGCTGAAATCATACCTCCATTTCATATGAGAGCAAAAAACTCTCACCTGGAGTCCCCTACCTGTACCCATTAAACAACCCATAAAACTGCCTTTGAAGGGCCAAACAGCAGACTTGCCTCCGATACCTCAGTTGTTTTCAGAAAGGAAAAGCAAACAAGCAAGATGGGGCTCAAAAGCTTGCCCCCAAAATACCTTGCTTTTCTGAGTGCTCCAAGCCCATCTCAGGAGCAGCACCTCACCAGCACTGATGTGAAGCCCATGGCCTGACAAGCAGCCAAGGACCCCAGGCATGGAGCCGCTGTCGGTATTGGGAAGCAACTGTGAGCAAGGGAGACCCAACTTCTTCCTACATGCAAGCTTGAGATTCCATTTTCTGCAAGGTTACCCCCAAAGATTAAAATGTTCTGTAATTTACCCTTAAAGGCCAGTCACGACGGGATCCACCAGAATCTTTATCTTTTACTTCCACACACACCCCACGCGTGCCTCTCATAAGTAATGTAGTTTACCAGATGAATGCTAGCAATATTTTCCACTAATTGCAAGAAGTACTAAACTGAACCTTAACTAAAATTAAGTTGACTATTAAAAGCTCAGTGAGTAACCCAGCAAACGGAAGCACTGTGCATTGGATTTAGCAAGCATGCAAGTGATCTGGCAACCACCAAGGTACAATACTTGCTGAACTTCCTATACCTAAAATTGGTTTCATACAATAGTCATATGTTCATGATGTATGATGAACTAATGCTCACAATGTTTGGGTGCATTAAAGTACCAAAATAAACGTCTAACAATTCAAGCATGCTATTCTGAAAACATGAAGTGAGAGGATTGAAAGTTACAGGTTAATTTACAACATAGACTCTCCATTAAAATAACAGATCTCCCTGTATCAGTTTTAAAAATACATTAATAATATCCTCAGCTATTAAGGCGTCATTATCACAGACGGTCCTACAAATTTTACCTACCTGTATATAAACACTTCTATGCTTTTTAAGGAACACATACTGCACTTGTTATTACATGTTAAGGTTATTCATTGTATATAGGCTTTTCATGATTGCAGTTTCTAAATTTGCAAATATATCTTTTTTGTGCTTTTATAATTTCTAGGCTATAGTTCTGTGCAAATACGTTCTACATTCTGAATTTCTGTTTTCAGAATTGTACATAGGTCCATAAATCAAAAGCAGCAAGAAATAATACTAAGATTGCACGCAGTCTGGTTATCTTTGACAAACTAAAAAAGTATGGATTCCCTGAGAAGAATTCTCTCTCTCAGGAAAAAAAAAAAAAA
>WEIU01004614.1:227106-238274 GCA_013389925.1 Aegithalos caudatus
TCCTGTTTAAATGCCTTCCCTTTAATTCTCAAAAGTATGTCTTTTCAACAGAAGTCAGTCTATTTTTGCCTGCTGTTAATCTATGTACAAACTAAATCTCAACTTCCTGACTTACACAAACAATTGCCCCCTTGGCTGGCAAGGCAGCTCAGAAGAACAGGGAAAGCAAGATTTGTCCTGATTCTATTTATGCATTTTAGTGGTAACCTGTGTTTGGCTGAGACTGGTCATCTGTAATAGACTGATGCGAATTGTCTGAAATACTTCTGGTTGAAAAATATATAAATCAAAATTACTGGTAAAACAACACAGATGTATGTGACGTGTATGAAATACAGAAATAACCTAGAAGAATAAAAATAACTGAAGTTTCAGCCAAGGACTCTCACAATCTAAGTCTTCCAAATTATATAAATGTCACAAAATTTAAATACACAAAGCAGTAAGTTTTTACACTGACTTACAAGGTGACAGTGTTTTGTCTATGGAACAGAAAGGGTTAATTTTCTTGAAGAAGTTTACGAGGGCCATGAAAGTTGTGAATTTAAATTCACACCAATTTGAAATATTATATTAAATAACACGCAAAGTTAATTTTGCTTGCATTTCTTACTGACTACTGTTCCTATTCCAGGTTCCTCCTTACAAAGGACAGGCACATCAAGCAAGTTGCACCCAGGAAAAAATTAAGAAAAAACATTAGTGGAATGCAGCAAGCCTGGAGGAAAGAGCCATTTATGCAGAGGAAGTGCTTAAGGAGGGACATTGGTGCCTGTGTATATGGGTATGTGGAGAGGTTTGGTGAGTGCATGCCCGGCAAGGAGGATTTGGTTATGGTTAGAATTTGTGAGTGACAGCCATGTGACAGCTGGGAGTCAGCAAAGATTTTGTAGGGATGGAAATTCCTGAGACAAGACACACGACTGCTCATGCGATCTGCATGTGCCTATCATCAGGCTATATTATAATAGCTGACACCATGGTTTATCAGTTTTCGAAAAGAGAGGCTATAAATCAGGAAAAAGATTTGAGGCACATTGGATGAGAAATTAAAAGTCATAACATCTAAAAACAAATTAATAAATATAACTTCTTTTCATGTTATTAAAACAAGCAAACAAAAATCTCCAGTTAAACCACATACCACCAGTAAAAGCTGCATTTCCATTGTTTACCTTCAGTGACAGTTTATTATTTCCTTAGAACATATATTTTTTCTTACTAACTTATCTTAAAAGGCCTGAAACCTACAAACATACTTAATTTTTAGTATGGAATAATCCCACTGATTATTCACATAATGTAGATATTCCTACACTTCCAGGATCAGGGCCTAAGCCACAATGTACAATTAACCAGAGGCTTTTCCAAAGAACTATTTCATTTGCCCTTCTGGAGGTCTTACACGAACGTGAATACAGTGAAGATGTGCATTTAAGTCAAACCTGAAAAACCAAAATACTTTCCCTTTAACACTAAATTCAAGCCAATACAGTATCACGTGACCTTTACTGTAATTTCTATTAAAATAATTTCATGTCTGGTTGCTTCTGCTATCCCGGCTCATTTGTATTGTTTACAACAAGTCATTGCTCTCGACAGTTAGTGGTGGCTGAATCCATGGTTACCAGTTTTTACATTCACTGGTTAAATGGAATGCAGCTCTTCAGTGGGGTTTCATGGAGAGAAAGCTCTTAAGAAACCACAATCCAGCTATCAATCAGGCTAACCTGGGAGAACTTAATCTGATAAGCAGAAGTATTGCTGTGTATGAAAAATGCATTGAAAGGGAGCTCAAGGCATTTATTAGTTGCAGTTGCCAAAGTGGACACGTTTGGCTCAGACTTAGTACAGGGAAGACTTGGGTTACAAGGTCTATGTCTGACATTCATCCATGTTGTGCCTCCTCTGGCGCTCACTGCTAATACAACTATACTGTTCAAGGCTTTAAAAAAAAAAATCTCAAACACTTATTTCACCAGAAATGTGCTCGGAATATAAATAGTGCTTAAATACAGGTTTAACCAGACTGCAGTCCCGGCAAAGTAACTTAAACAGACACAGACAAGATAGTAAAACACAAAATAGACAGCCTTGAGTAGAATCCAATTAAGACAAAAAACATCCAAAACAGAGCAACATTGTTAATGATTAAATTAAGCCTGCAAACAAATGTATTTTATTGCCACGTAAGAACAATACGGACTAATTCCATTTGCCTTGTTATTTATAGTTTGGCGTAGGGTGGGGTTACCAAAATCAAAGAGCAAAGCAGAAACTTATTTGCAAGATGGACCCCCAAATCCTTTAAAAATGTCTAAAAACATAAGAAAAGTTCTTTACAGTTTGATGGCTACAATATTTGTCCCACAAGCTACATGACAGCAACAAATAGTTAAATCAAACATATTACTACTAGCTCATCTACTGCAAAGTCACTGTATCAGAAGCCCGAATTTGTTTCCTTAGAACAAATTGAAAATGAATGTAACATAACATCTGAAAAAAGAAATCCCTCCTCCTCTGCTAATCAGATATAGTATAATGGTTGATTGCAGCTTTGCATCGTGCTATTGTTGCCTATATCATACATACTTACAGGTTCTGGGTTCTTCCAAGAGTTTGGTGCAGTTTCAAGGACAAATGTCTTAAGGAAGTCTTTCTACTGTGCAGCAGTGATCCTAGCTCTGATCTCATTACATGAGCAAAGTGCTACAGCTGACAATATAAAGGAAACTTCCTGCGTGAAGAAGGAATCTTGGAAAGTCTCTGGGTTAAAAAGGCTGCTTAAATGTGCTGCTTGATTTGCTCCCTAGTTGTGTATACACAGTAGCAGCTGATCTCTGTTTGCAGCCCTGCAGAAAGAAACCTTTGCTGAAAACCAATGGCATCACATTTCAGTGGAGCTACTGCCAGGCTCTGGAGAGCAAAGCAACCTTTGACAACTTCACCCAATTCAAACCACCAGCGTTTGCTGCATGTCCTGCAGGACTTTTGAAAATTGTATATTTACTGTATTATTTTTATTAATGCCACTGAAATCCTGCATCCCAGGCAGCTGTGATACAAGCAGAAGTCTCACTCACAGTAATAGGAGGTTCTGACTGTGTCAGGATTGTGAACTGCAGAATTTGCCACAATATCTTTTGCTTTGTCTTGATTGTGGCATTTGCAGATGAGAAGCTGTTAACTGCACTCAGAAGCATTTTCTGCCTTAGATTTTCAAATTAAGTGCAACAGGCATCCCTGTTTATCCTAAATTAATCCTGAGCCTGCCCTGCATCAGTCACGCACTGCTCAGTGCTTTTTTTTCTGATACAGAGTATAAATCGAATGAGAGGTGACTTGTTATTTTCATTTAGTATTTTATCTAGAGTCAGATCCAGCCTGGTCCCTATTGGACTAAAATCATGGAGCACAATATCCCAAATTCTGCAAAGATTGGTATTCTGACCGAAGTTTCAATGTGGCTCCAAATATCTGTTAGTGCCCTCTTAGGTCCTGCCTTGGCCTTCCAGAACCAAACCAGGGATGGGCAGAAACTGCACCAGCTTCTGCAGCTGCTACTGCTGTTCAAGCAAACTACTAAGACCAGAAAAGCAACATTTAAAAATAATACATCTGCTAGAACTATTTCAACTCTAACTGGGAAGCAAAACTCCAAACACATTCTCATATTTGATGTTAGAGAATTATCAATAATTAATTCAGATGTAGTTGTTTCACCATTTAGCCCAGGGTGATTCTCTAAAGAGCAACTGGGACCACACATTCCCCTGGCACTCAGTCAGAGCATGACCATAGAGCTTGCATACTGTTTCCAAAACAGGACCTACTTTTCTCTCCAGGATAGCCAGAAAACCTCAGAAACAAAATTTAGAAGAATCCCTTTTAAAAGTACACCATTGCAGGGTTTGATTAGGATTTTTTTCCTGGGTATTTGTAAAACAGATTAACCACCACCCTTTTTTCCCTTCAGGCACCATGACTATTCTAGCTACTAGTATATTGCGCATTATTTCTTTAATATTTTGAACTTTATTCCAAAGGGCAGAAACCAAAACTGACAGTATATCAAGACAACATGTTCTGTGATTCAAACTGCAAAATTATTGAGATCCTGTGCATACACAACATCCAAGCCTGCGTACGCACATTGTACACGTGTGCACACACTCATTCACAAGCACAAACAAGTGTAAGGGCTTGTGGCCCAATTTTCTGAGACACTCATTGTTCATGTCCTCACCTCCCCTCAAATAAAAGAAAAGAACAAGCAAAATCTGATCAGTGAAACATCCAAAATAATTTTTTTAAAAGCAGGCACCATTTACAGAAGGGTAACGTTATTGATTTGACATGCGTTTCTACCAAATTTGTCTCTCTCTTTTGGGAAAAGGATCCTGTCTGCCCCTGGACTGTGTCACACCAGAGAAATGAAAGTGTGTGGTGACATCAGCAGGTTTAATCTTGCTCTTCTTCCTCAAGGGACACTGTGAGGCAGTGACTCAAAATCCAGGCTATGAGGCAGGGCTCTGACTGCGTCACCTCCAACATATCACCTCACCTTTCTGTGCTAAACTGACACCACTACATTTAATGCATGTTGCAAAAGAACAGCTTCTGTCCCTCTGTTGCTCAAGCTGTGAGAAAGGAATTGCATCCTAGAGAAAAGTAAAGGACTAAAGCTCACAGCTGTGCATCCTGCTCCCATATGTGCCATATGAAGGGCCATGAGTGACCTTGAACCGCTTGCTCTCTGTGCTCCAATGCCCAGCCTGCTGCCCACACAGCACACAACTCACACACAGCACTTGTCCACCTGGTCCCTTTTGACTCTAGTACAGCAGAATAGGGGTTATTTTTCTGTTGGGAATTGAGCACAGAGTAAAACAAGTTCTTTTTGCCAGGAGAAACTCAAGGCACTAATTTAAGTTTAAAAAAAATAATCCCAGTGGAAGCAGGAATTTCAGTGAATGAAGTTTCTTCCTCAACAGCCTCTAAATACTCAACTGTCAGCACAGAAAAGCTGAGACTTCTGAATGCTGCATGAGCAGTAATACCACCATTTCCAGCAGTCCTACCCCACACAGACCCACTGGCACTCGTCAAGACTGGAGGACATCCACTCCAAGTTTGACTCCATTCCTCCTTACCTTTCCTATATAACTGTGCCCCCTTGCCACAGCTGGGTCAGTACAGATCCAGGGACACGGCTCCTTCAGCCGCCTTCTTTTGTAAAAAGTATACAGAGGTTCCGAACATGGGACAAACTGCAATTGTAAAAATCTTTCTCCTCTCAGTCTTCCCAGATACACCTGAACCTGCAGCACCCTGACTTCCCTTTTCTCTCCTTTCTGATTTTCTCATTGAATTTTGTTTTCACAGCATTGTATCCAGCAAGGAAAACAGTAACAATTCAAAGCCTATTTTCCAAGCTTCAGAGGGCAGGGTAACGTAGTTTCGCTCTTAAGGCAGGACCACAAAAATATATTCAGAGAGGATGGGGAGTGAGAACTAGGAGAGAAATGAAGGGGAGGCTGACCCTGAGCTTACATTATGTCAGAAGCTCTATCCCCAGTGGAAAGGGTGGCCCTTGGAAGCCAACCCCACTGTCTGGTCTTCTAAAATCTAAACCAGTACAGGAGTTCAAGATGGGCCATGCCCTGTCTTCCTGATGTCTATCACTTGTAACAGTTTAGAAAGCTTGTTTAACTCATGACAGCCTTAAAATTCAAACATATCATCAAGAAGACACTTACAGCTAATACTACAAATGACTAAGCCATAGCAAATTCTCGGTTTTTACATGAATATTTGTTTGAGATTTTAAAACCTTGTTTTCAGCAGCCAAATAATAAGAGACATGCTTTCTCATTTAAGAAGAGATTTCTGGCTCCTGTAATTAAAGAGGAACAATTGAAGATAACCACAATGAAACAGAAGTTCAGCAGAAGCACAGTGATACTTTTTAAAAAGTCCCACCTTTCAGCTAGTCTCAAAATTTTCAATAAGCAGTACCAGTTCTAATTATCAATCTCAAAATCCAACAGTACACAGAAACTCCAAGAAATATATCCTACCTGTTTTATTCAGACACTTAAATATTAAGTCTGAAACTGTTCATCTAGACTTGTCTGATTCCTGCACAGATCCCAAATGCGTCCTTTCCTCAGTCTATCCACACACACAATAATTGTGACTACTGGATTTTCTTCTTAACTTTTAAATGCACATGGATCCTAATCAACATATGGAATACATTCTGCATCATCACAAAGTGAGTAGCTATATTCTTCTCCTTGAAACTCCATAATAGTTGCTTTTTCCTTTTCATCTGTCAAGACTTTAAACCAAAACTAATACAATCATTGGGAACTGTGTATGCCTAAGCTACCTGCTGTTCCCATTAGAAGCTCTGCACTACTCAATCATTCAAGAGTCTCTATCCCATTGTATTAAATATGTTTGTATTTTATGCTGTGAGTACAATTAAAATTGTTTGGGTTTTCACACTGTTCTTATCTTTTATCTGCTCTCTAAAATAGCCAGCATGCATTGAAACCAATATAGGTGATAATATAGATGTAAATATGACCATGGAGGCATCATGATGAATTTGACGTCGGGAATAATTCATTCATCTAGATCCAATTTAAATTCTTTTCCAATTTTAACTGAGCCTTCATAACCAGATGAACTTAAACGAAGGTGTACAACTTCATGCTATGCTGGTAAAGCACCCTAACTAGGAAATAAATTTTCAGTGATTAAGCTGAATTGTTCATACAAAACGCCAGCTTCAGCTTTTCACCCATACTAAACAGCTTGGAAAATATATACTGCATGTGTTTATTATAGCTACAGTTGCTATGAACATCTATAACTCTCCAACAATTTCTTTGATTTATGTTCAAAAACATACAGGGCATGAAATGATGCCTGCAACCTTACATTTCCCTCAAGAACATTGGGGGGAGAAGATACGTTCCAAAACATCATGTTAGATTCCTTGTTATGCCTCCTTTTTAAAATAAATGTATGATAATCAATTACACATGCTTCAAAGCAACTGCCACTAGATTCCCCAACAGAAAAGCTGTTTGAGAAAAGTTCCATTTTCTTTCCCCTAATGTTTGAGTTATAGTAAGAGATCTTGTCTAGATATTAAAGGGAAAAAAATGTATTATAGAGGATAGGCCTTGCTCCACTTTCATATGCATGCACAGGTTTGTGCTTGCCTGGACTTGACTTAGAACAAGGTTTTCAGAGAAGTAACATCTCCACTAATCAACATACTAAAAAAAGGATGTGTGTGTGAAGATCTTGCACCTAATCTCCCTGTCATTTATGCTTGTAGTAATCCAAATGATGTCAAGAGAATGACACAGATGATAAGTTAATGTATCAGGCTAGACTTCCCTTTCAACCTCAATATGCAAAACATCCCTTTAAGAAGTCACCCAGCTGTAGCCTCCACCAGAAACAGAAACCTGCAGATGTTTATAGGAATATCAATTAAGCTGAATGGGAGCTCTGTCATTAACACTGCTGCATGTAAGATTGGACTTTGCAGATCTGCCTGAACTCCATGCAGAGGCTGAAGTGGACGTTTTCTCTGGGGTACTGAGGTCAGTGGGTTATATGCCATTACACAGGTAAACATAATATGGATGGTATTTCCACAGTCTCATGGCTCTGGCACAGGCACAACACCAGCATCCCCGGGCAGCACCCTTGCCCATGGTGGGAAGACAGGAGCAGCCAGGAATGCAAAGAGTGAGTGCATGGACCACCCCCAGCACAGAAAAGATCAGGACCTATGCCTGCCCTGCCATTCCCCATGTCCTAGGCATTTAATTCAATCCTTGGATTATACTGCAAACCAACGAGATGACAAACATAGAAAACTGGACTATAAACTAGATGGTACAAGCCCCTCTAAGGAGGATTGGCACCCGCTGACACTGAGTTTCCAGCAAATATGGAATAAGGTGGATGTGTGATTTGTTTTGTGGCCCTGTTCATCCCTGTAAGTCTGCAAAATTTGCATGCCAAATAGGGAGATGGAAATTCACTCATTCTACTCCTTCCTCCCCCTCTCTCCCCCTCCACATTTTCTTTGAATCAAACCCTCAAAGAACGAAAATTCACAGGAGGAGAAATACAGGCTTGCACCCTCTGGCCCCCAGTGCTATTTTATCCATTACTAAGGAAGCCAAGGAGGAGGGGAGAGGACAGGACATGCATGCCTACTGCCCATGCAGCCCCCGCTAGATACCATCAACAGTTGTTCTCCTATTTTCACAGTGGGAAATAAGCAGGTACTAGCTATGATGGAATAATCAGGAGGAATCTAGGTCAAAATCAAAGCAAGTCTACTCTGTCCATTTGACAAAACTCAAATGCAAACGGAATACCCATGTAAAAACAAAGAAGTTATTTGTAGGAGTTATTTTTGTTAGGATTGCTAAACAAGCATGCAGACATTGGCCTACCTTGAGTAAAAGGCACTATTCCTTCTCTGTGACTTCTGAAAAGGCACTCAAAATCAATATAAAATTGCAGTATTAGGAAATTTTATAATCATTATTTCAAAAAAGCAGACTGGAAAGGGTCTCTTGTTCATGGGTAAATCTTCAGTTACTTTTTCTAGTACCGATGGTTCAATCGAAAGATTCGCCAACTGCCCCCTGGAGAAAACTGAAGATCTGCATTTAAATGGAGATACAGTATTTCCAAATGCACGGTACCTGCAAGGCAGATACTGTCAAGGTTTCTTAGCGAGTGGATCTCAAATTGTATTAGGTACATTTCAGTGCCGTAACTATCCCCATTTTTTAGGATTGGGGCTATTTCCATACTATTTTTTTCCTGTGTGTGGGCTTTGTAATATTTGTTCTGATAAGTCAAAATTAAACCCCCATCCACAACAAAGCTCTCACATAGCAACAACAAGGAATTACAACCTTACGCATAATTTTCTCATGTGGATGATGACGATTGTATTAGATGGCCTGACTGAAAATCTTAAATAATTGAAAACTCTGATGTCTTAATAGAGTAGTGAGCTTGGTTTACAATGCAGCCAATTTAGAGCCATAAAAACACCGTGTAAAATGTTTATCTTGTGGTTGACCATTACATATCCTATTTATTATTCCAAAGTATTTCAACAGCATTTTTCTTCATCAATGTGGCTGTTGGCATTTAGCACCCACTCACTAAATTCACGTGATTTTCCTGGAACAGCTTTAGGAAATGAAAACAAAAAATTAGCAGATCACTACTAAAACTGTTCTTTGTTACTATATGCCTCTTTTTTCACATTCTGACTTGAACCGACTTCATGTGCTGCAAAATACGTTTGAAACCACGGACGCTAAACTAAAATAAATCAAAGCTATATTCATGAAGTTAAAAAGACTTAAGCAACTACTGATCCTGACACATCAGAGAACCAAAAATAAATCAAACCTCATGAATACTTTGTTGCTAATGTACATGAGTTCAAAGAGCAGTGTTCCTCTTAGGAAAACATCTTAATTTTCATATCAGAAAATCATCCTAACCTTCCAGAAAAGTTTTTACGGTTATGCAAGGAAGGCAGAGGGAAGGTTTAGAGTGCAAAAGACACTTACGATGGGTTTCAGACACACAGGCATTAGTCCAGGCTGCCTCTCGCTGAAATTCAGGTTGCAATTGAAATGTTCCTGTAAACAAGGTTACTGCGAACCGCCCAAGATATCCTTCTCAGCAACAACACCTTCATCAGGAGCCCTTCAGCTGTCTACTTAGTTTGTTATACCTTATCTCACAGCCCTGACATCCTAATGCTGATTCAAATTCGGGATTCAAAATGAAAGACGAAATATCTCTAAGATCACTTAATATTGAAATACCATTGCAGTAATAAGTGGTGCCAGGCTGGAGATATGGATATAGTACTCTAGTGGTAACCTTTTAATTTCTGACAAAATACAGTGGAGTAACTGTGATACTGCACAGACAGTTAATGCAATCGATTTGTTTTCCTTATTTTGATAATGAGCATGCTGAATGTCATGTTTACCTTCTCCTGTCCCCAGTATATTTTTAAGGTTCTCTCAAAGGAGACCTGCCAGATTCCTGTATAGACATGAAACACCTCACACGGAGCCCCCCTCCCCAGCACGCTAAACCCCAGCTAGCCTGATGCTCCCAAGACAAGGAAGATCATAACCACATGAGTCACCTCATCATTCTTTGATTATTTTCAGTGGAAATGCAATGCATGTACCACGTATAATCTAATGTAGGTTATATTGTAAACTACTCCCATTCTGAAAGTGAGGGTAGGCATGCTACATCAGAACATTTTGTCCTCTGAAATAAAACAAGGAAGTAACAATGAAATGTATCAAGCAAGTTTCATACGTTGTATTTTAAACAGGGTAGCTAATAAATGCCAAAAACTTTGGTGGATTTATACAAAGGGCACTTGCATTTCCCTCCCAGTCAAAGACAGTGATAGGTTGAAGGAGGGGGGAGGGGATGTCATCTGTTCTGTTGTGTTATGTTTACTGTTAGAATATACTTAATAGTATGAAAAGACAGGATTCCAGGGGGTGGGGGTGCACTGGGACAGGGGTATAGCACAGGGGAGGGGGAGAATTACAGGAGAGAAACCCAAGCTGCTCAGTGCCTGCCATCCCACACTACCATTCACCTTCATTTTTGTCTCCTTTATACTCTACGCATTTTTACTTGCCTCCCCCATTATTTAGTCATATCTTAAATCCAGTCCTCTCTTCTCTGGGATCACAAAAAACATATTAACTAGAACCAGTACACGGAGTACATCCCTTGCAGCACTTCAAAATGTACCTCCAGCCCAGTCATGCCTTCATGGCATTAATGACCAGGGGAATATAAAAAATAAAATTAATTAGAAAAGAAAAACTACAAAAGGGAAAAAAAATTTTCCCCGCCAGGTCACACTCAGACCCCACAGGCTTCCCCAAACGCCTCCTCCTCCCCACTGCCAGCGCTGGGAGGGCCAAGCGCCTGGAGGAGCGGGCAGTGCGTGGACTTTGCGCACTTTCCTTCGCCCCTCCTGATCCCGGGAGCGCTCGGCCCCGCCGACTTTGTGTGCGCGCGTCCGCCGCGGGTCTCAACACCCCGGCACG
>WEIU01004614.1:239806-259406 GCA_013389925.1 Aegithalos caudatus
GGCTGGGATGCGGACGGCGGACGGGACACCTCGCCCAGGGGACGCGGGGACATACGCGTCGCCGGCCACCAGCAGGCCATGTGCCGGGCGGCCGGCGGGGGCGGGGTAACGGGCACTGCACACACACACAAAAAAATCAGTAAATTAAAAAAAAATATTAAAAGACAAAAAAAAGAAAAGCACCCGGAATTCTAGACACGGCTCGGTGCGGGGAGCCTGAGCCATCACTCCCCACCTCTGCTGCTGGGGCAGCCGAGCAGCTGCTCCCGAAAGCAGGAGGGTTTGCATTAAAGCAGAGCGAGCCGGGGCCTGCGGCAGCCCCGGGGTCGCCGTGACCGCCGTGCAGGCTGGCAGCGCTGTGCCCGGCCATGGCAGCGACCACACGCATCCGCTGCCCTGGGTTCGTGTGCTTCTTCAAAGCCAGATCCTGCAAATCTCCGAGAATGTTCCCACCAAATTCCGAGGACATTTTCACTTGTGAGGCTTAACTCGCCTGCAAAAGTAGTCCCAGAACTAGGCCTCGCTTAAACTATCCATGGCCGCCTGAGTTTAAATGCCCTTTCATCTTAAGACCAGTTGTTACCCATACATTGCATCCCAAACGACTGCAGCACCACACACACCACCTACTCCGTGACCGCAGAGCGTCCCAGCAGAGCCCTGAGACAAGTTTCCCTCTTCTGTGTTACTTTTCACACCACCTATTACAATAACAAGTTACAGCATTGCCAATGCACAAGTAACTAGAACAGCAGAGTTCGTGAAGGGATGCATGTAGCAGGGCTGAAACTAAATTTTTTTTTTTTTTTTTGCAACTGCCTCTGTTCAGCCTTAATATTAGCATTAATACTTGCATTTTCCTCATTTAAATACAATAAAAGAGAAAATTACCTTTGCTTAATATTGTTACTAATCAGGTTTTGCAATTCCAGTTTTTATAAGGGATAAAGTCAGAAGTTAGTGTACACCTTTTCTGTTGCTGGGCTCAGTGCCCTCAGCAGCAGCTTATTTTAAATGGTGGGATCACCTACTGCAGCTGGGAAAAGAGTTGGGGAAGAAGAAAATCATTCTTGGAATATTGTACACTTCAAGCATCATTTTAAGAAGCCTGAAATTGAAAGCACTGGGTTATTTTGGGTTTGTTTGTTTTTGGTGGGTTTTTTTGTTGTTTTTTTTTTGTTTTTTTTTTTTTGTTTTTTTTAACCCAAGCTACTCAGGATGCTTTCTGGCTTGGCTAGAAGGACAAGTTTGTTATATGTTTCTGTTCTGGAATCGTTTTGAACTGCTTTTAGGCTAAATCTTTACCTGTCCTAACTCTACTGTCTCAGCAGAGTACAGTCATGTACTCTGTATTGTGTAATGATTCAGTCCATTACTGATATATTTTTGGTAGACTTGAAAAGCAGTGTGTACAGCTTGATTGTTGTCTGTTCTTGCCATTCATTTTTAAGTTAGGCTCTTTTGATTGATGTGAGGAATTTGTTTGAAAGGATGAAGGGTGTTCCATAGCTACCCAAGATGCTACTTAGATTTACACCATACCTCAGATAATAGACATTTTTCATTGTGATTGTTACATTTTTAAAGGTGAATGAGTTAATCAAATTGCTATTTTTGGAATTAACTCAAAGGAACATTAAAATGCATTAATTCATTAAAATAAATGAGCAGATAGGTAACAAAACAAGTATCAGCCAAATAAGCAAAATCTCAGTTATGGAGCCAAATTGAAATCATCTGAGCTGCGCTTGTCTATATGTAATTTGGCTTCTGCAGTCACACAGATGACACTTTATTTGGTTTTCAGAGGTGTGTATATTAAAAATAGGTGAGGTATGCTTCTTCTCCAGCGTGATTAACCACTGAAGTTAAATTCACCTGATTCCCATTTAGCTCTGCTGTGCAGTCCTATCACACATGCAGTTTTTGGTGTTCCTGCACACCTGAGATGCAGGGAGGCATTCCCAGCTCCTGTGTCAGTCTAAGCGACCGGAGTTGTGTCTGAAGTGAGGGTGTGATGAGGTGGATTTCATCAGAGGCTGTTCACAACCAGCTGCATAGATATGCCCTAGTTAAAAGGCTGTACTGGAGTCTGTGCTACCATCTTTCATTACTGCTGTTAATCATGCCAGTGAGAGTTAAGGAAGGGTTGGTGTGTCTGTAATCACACATTAATTTGCTATGTAGATATACCCTAAGAACTTCTCAGCCCAGGAAAACTATGCTGGAATAAGATCAGATGTGAATGTAAAGCAGAACTGTGCTCAAATAGTTTACTCATTCTGAAATGACTGAGTTGTTTCCTAGTTTCACTTAATCCACTTTCAAAATGGATTAAGGTAATTCAAGAAACTGAATTCTTACACTGTAAGAGTGTAAGAGTTGTCTACACATGGGTTTAGTAGAACGTAATTACTGCAGTGTACCTAATAAGTGTCTTGAAGTAATTTGGTGTGTAGACGAATCTGGAGTCCCACAGGTGAAAACAACAGAATTTAGTAATTTTGTACAATATGAGGTTAATTTAGCCCAATATTTGACCTACTTCTTTCCTCATGAAGCATATTTAATACATTACAGGTTTTTCTTCCTCAACAAAAACCTCACAACAGAAGTGTATTTATGATCAGTTTCAAGATAGCAATGCTATGTGCACTGCACTGAAAATAAACAATTTAACCAGTATATACTCTAAATACCATCTGAACTGCCTTAAAGAGGAGAAAAGGTTCTTTACTGGAAGAAATATGGGCTTCTCAATCATAAATATTTTGAGTGGGTTGTTCCAAACAAAAGGAAAAGAAGCCCTAAAGCTTTGCTCTGCCCTCTGAGACACCCCTGATCCACTTGACTGCATTCAATTCATAGCAAAAGTGCCCAGTCTGACTCAGCAGTATTAGTTCATGAATGAGGAACCTCATAGACTCACACAGAAGGGTTTGCAGGACAACAGGGCCTTCAGGAGGCACCTTAAGAATAGAGAGCTATTTTACAGTTTGCTTACAGAGGTCTGAATCAGGGAGAACCTACCTGAAACCCAGGCAGCCTCTGTGCCTCTGCTCTGAATCAGGTGTATTGCATCACTGGCATACAGGAAAGTGACTGAACTGATAATGAGAGCATACAAGATGTTTTGTGACCTTGTGCCAAGCACTGAATGCCATTCAGTGTCATTCCATGCCACAGACATCATGGAAGAGAGGTGACTCTCTAATGTGAATGAAGCTTCCTAAACTTTAAACTTAAGACTTGGTTTGCTTTTGTCAAAGGCAGGGGGGGAGAGGTGAGGGGGCAGGCTGGAACCAAACAAAAACTAGATGAGGTAGAAATTATGTAAGCTCAGGTAGTAAACCAGACGATTTTTTGAAAGAGGCATAAATATAAAAGCCAAATGATACAAATTCCTGACCCTTTAAACATTGACAAACATTTTCCACATTGACATGGGAAAAGCCATTGAAAGCTATGAAGATTTAAAAATCCAGCTTCTGCTTTGTGTCAAAGACTGCAATGTGTCACACATGACAAAGGGTAACCTGCCGTCTTCCCTTACACAGTTGAAGTAGTCCCAGCTACTCTGTGTAGCAGGCAATGATGCCCACAGGATTCTCATTTTGTGATTATGAGCGTGGCTTTGCCCTCCTTTGCTTGTCTTGGTTAAGGATATAGGGAATGGATTTCACCTGCAACTGCCTCATGCCAAACCTGCTTATTTAAGTAAGAATAATTCTGGTAACAAAATAAGCATAGACTGAAGAAGGTAAACATGGAGAGACGTAAACAAGTAATCAAGTACTTAAATTCTATGGTGCTGGATGACTTTGACCATGGGTCTTGATATTGAGGCTCAAATATTAAGCCTGGTATTAAACTCAGATTGAAGGCAATGAGAGTTTTAAAGGAGCATGCCTGATCTCAAATCCTACTTGAATTAAAAAAAAAACTGGATTGGATTATTGTACGCTGTGCTTCTGCTGAGAGGTCTCTGAGCACTGGATCCAGCTGCAGTGCTGGGGTATCTTGGCTCTCTCCCACTCCTGTCATTACAGGGGCATTACTCATCCAGAGAGGAAGGTGTCTTTAAAAGACGATTGGCACCACACACACAAGAGGAAATCTCAGCGCGCAGCCAATGCCAGGCAATGAAGGATCCTCTGTGGGAGTTGGTTAGTAGTGCCAATGTTTGATATTTGTCGTAACAACCACCAACTGTTTTGGTTTTTGTTCTAACAATGTGAATTATGCATTAAACATTAATACAAGTGAGTGTACTTTCTTTTGATCTTCAAGCATAATCATTTCTAATGAGAGATTATACATGAGCATTGAAACAAATCCCTGAGTCATGTGAATTTACATTGGTTTTACTCTGTGGGAAAGATCCCACATGAGTTACTTACATCTGTAAAACATAACATACTCAGAAGAAAAAATGAGCTTGCATTTGTCTGTTGGAACATAAATATCTGCGTAGACATTTGGCTTGTGCCCTAGCAATAATGAAACATTAAAAAGCTAATTTATCAGAGATCAGGATTCAGGGTGGGGCCCTCTACTAATGTGAGATCCAAGTCTGCTCAGAATAAGCTTACCTCTTAGTTTCTACCATCTGGCTTCTTAAAAGAGTTGAGTCTAGTATCAGGGGAATTTAAGCTAGCCCTAAGGAAAGGGATTGCTTGCTTGATAGAGATAAAAGTTGCCAAACTGCCATCACCAAGTTATAATATGCCAATCCATGGCAGGCAAACTGTGCAGTGCTAAGTGGCACCTCTCCAAATGCCCTTGACAGCCAGTGCAGGCCAGACCTACTGTATAACCTGCTTGGCCATATTTAATATCTGCCCTTCTTAAAACAGTCACAAATGGTGCATTCCATAAAAACATAAACACTGTGGACTGTGCAACTGCCAAGACAGTTATTTAAAATGCAAACAGAATTTAAGCCCTTTCCCCTTTGACACACTGCACAAATATTAAAGCAACAAGCGATTAACAGTCTGCACTTCAGCAGCTGTGCTGTGTGTGCAAGGGACAGGCAGCACACTGGGGAAAGTACAGGTGCAAAATGGTACTTGTTGGGCCTCATTCCTGGGAATGCAGGTACTCACTACAACATTTCCAGAATGCCTCTCGCCTTTCCAAACAAACCTCAGTGTCAAAGGTTGCAGGAGGTGGCTATCAAGAAGGTATTATGTTTAATGGCAGATAGGCTCTGTCTATGATTAAGGTCATATCTCAGGAATTCTCACAAGACCATTAATCTATTTTATTCTTAATGTGTAAGTGCTAAAGGAGTCCTGGAAGCCAGAAATCCAGGATTACCCCACATAATTCAATGTTTTCACAGGGGGCTACAGTCATGCTCTTTGCTGCTTCCCCTCTCTTGCCTGAATAACCTTAAATGCTGACGGTAGAGCTTCAAAAGGAGAGTGGAAGCAGACTATGCATAGAATAGTTTATAGACTGGAAGAAGAGCAAACACAAAGCCCTTCATCCCTGAACTTGAATTCTCCAAGTGCTCTGTTGTGTATAATAACAGAGGAGCTTCCTATGTTGCCTATTGATAGCCGATACTATTGCAGTAGAGAAGAAAGCACCTTAGACACTCCATCGTGGAACCCCAACCTGTTTGTATTAATTATCTTCCCCGAGGTTGCACTTCACCTGGCATGTTAAGTTAAAAGATGGATAGGTCAATATTGGCTCTTAAATAATTTTGTGGAGAAGAACCTTAACTCCATCCTTACCTCCTGCTTGAAGCACATTGACATTATCCCACTTTAAAAGTTCAGTGAGTCTTCTGACTTTTCAGAATGCGTCAGTACATCCCCAGGCACTCACAAAATGCTGTGCTTGCAAAGATGGGATAGATACAGGTAGAAAACAGTGTACAGAAGCGTGTCGGGAGGCCTCTCTAAGCATCAGCCAGGGTGACAAAGCATGCTGGCCCATGGGTTCCCAGGCTGTATTCACAGCCCTGGAATGCTGGAAACACTCCCTTGTAATTTAGCTCATTTGATGTGTATTAAAGATCCTCATTTCTAGACCCCTAAGTGAAATGTGATACTGAACTCATCCCTCCTCTTACACCAGCAGGCCCCAGGTGGCCAAGAGGCTGATGGGAAGGAGAGAACACCAGTTTTAATCCAGTTGTTCATGATGGAAAATGATGAGAAAAGTGAAAAGATCTTA
This sequence comes from Aegithalos caudatus, assembly GCA_013389925.1. NCBI lineage: Eukaryota > Metazoa > Chordata > Aves > Passeriformes > Aegithalidae > Aegithalos > Aegithalos caudatus. Next base: position 245,999 of record WEIU01004614.1, read on the forward strand.
TTCTGCAGACCAAGGCATTTACTTATATTTAACTGCATAACCTCAATCAGAAGCCATTACTCTAGATGAATGTTATGGTATGTTGAAGTCTTATTTGGTAATTACCTGGTCAGAGCCAGAGACTAGAAACACAGTATGTAGCCAGTGAAAGCCCAGTAGAGTCATATCAGTTTATACTAACCAAGAATCCAATCTTCAATTCTGAATTCAAAAAATTGAGAAGTTGCATTTTTCCATGGCATTTTGGTCATATTATACAAGAAAAAAAAAAAANAAAAAATAAAGTTGTAGCTATTTATATAACCAAGGCAGAAGCAGCACCAATGTGAAATCTTTAGCAATGAAGTTCTTCATCCAAATTATTAGGTATTTCAGTGTTGGTGCCATGTGGATTACTGCTTAACTTTAGGGCAGCAAGGTAAGCTCATTTTCTTGCCTCTGTCTTTTCAGCCACCATTAGGGCTGCAACCTTCCCATCCTCCAGGGAGAGAAGTTACACAATGTGTGTTTTTCCATGGGCGGATGTCTAGATGTGAAGGGAAACAACTGAGTTTTAATGACAATTTTGAGACTCTTGAAGTTAATTTCTGGGCAGTGCAGAAATTACTGGGGCTGGGGTTTGCTGCTGCCAAGAGCTGCATGTTCTCCCCTTCTTCTGATGTTAGCAGGACTACAGGTCTCAGCTTTTTGCAGAAATGACTCCCAAAGTAGTAGGTCCTTCACTCTTGCCTTTTCTCAAAGCAGAGAGAGAGCAAGAGACCTGCTGCTGTCAGACCCAACCAAGTGTCAGTGCAGAGCCATGGCTCCAAAAAACAGGGTAACTGCACCAGATTTAACTGAACACTACCAGAGACATGTTCTTATTAGGTATTTACAGCATAGTAGAATTATCTGGGATGAAATGGTGAATTTGTTAGGTGCTGCACAAAACATTTAACCAGAAAAAGTTCCTGCATCCAAAAGCACTAAAAAAATTAATGCGGAAGGAGAGTGGCAAACAATGGGACATCCTGGGAAAAAAAGTACGCCAGTGATTGCAGAAAAGGTAGCCAGCTATGAAGGCTTTTCCTACATGCAGGGTAATGATAATTCTGCCAAGGAGGCAAGTTATTTCCTTTTCAGCTATGCTATTTCCACTGCATTACTGAATCGTGGTTTGTTAATAGCTTACAAACATCAAGTTTAAAAGGCTTTCAGAACTTTATCATATCTAAGACAATATATACTAATTTATTAATTTCTGTAAAAATACATGATCCAGTAGGCTTTGGGGTTGTGGTCAGCATGGTGTTTTTTAATGCCTTTAATAAAGAAGGAATAATTTTGGTCTTGTTTTTGTTTTAGGAGATTCAGAAAGGAATATAAAGAATAGTCCCAAAATCTAGATAGCAAAGTAGAAAATAAAAGATGCTTCAAAATAATGCCAGTCATTTAATATGCTCTCTAATTGAATTATAGAGTGTCAAGCATTTTCACAAAAAGCACAAGACCCACTACAAAGGACTGTCTTTTCAATTTTGGGCTATGCAATTATAGCCCCAAACAGGTCATGGAAGGGATCAGCCTTCCCCGTGTTACCCCTCTGGTCAGATGGTATCTCCAGCCAAAAGGAAATACGAGGACAGCCGTAGTCACCTGGCACTGCCTTTTTGCACAGCAAAAAGCAGGCAGGGGAGGAGGGACCTGGTATCTAGCCAGGTGTGGCAGGACTTACAAGCCAGGCTGCCAGCTGGAGCTCATCCTCTGAATGGGGTTCTGCAGGGGAGGGCATGGAGAAGGTAACATCAGGGAACTGCTTCCCTTGCAAAGATCTCTGCGCTCCCATTTACTCTCTCCCATGAGATGGCCAAACATGCCTCTTATTTGGCAGAAATTTTTCAGCCTGGTATTGAGTATGTTACTGTGTCCACCAGCCTGCTACAAGGTGTACATAAAACATCATCATTGAAGTGTTCCTCAAGTTCTCTCACATTGCAGCCAGTTCTCATTTCAGTTACTGGAGAATTAAAAAACATTAGGGAGACTCACATTACTGACTGATACCAAACCATTTTTTCCTAAGACTGTTTTTTTATAAATATACAGTACCCAGAGTTGAGCTGTGTCCATTATTTCCTTCTACTCACTTATTTCACCAAGGGTGATTTTACTTAGAACAATTTTTTGCACTGTACTACTCGACACCATAGTACTATTCATTGCTCTAGAACAATTTCACTGGTTTAGAAGCTCCACCATAATGTTTTGCCGCTAGTTTTCTGCTGAGAAGTAGAGGCACTAGCTCACAAACACCCCTTCCAAGTCCTTATGGAGCCTTCCCAAAAACATAACTTGTGTTATGCTTATCAGGCTTGCACACACAACTAAGTTGCTGTCTCCCTGCTCTGAACCCTTGGGACATGGATGCTCAGTTAAGACTACAGAAAAAGGAAAAGCATGGCCACGATCAACAGTCAATCATTTTAATAGCTGTTAATGTAAACACATATTCCAAACCTTACTTACTGCAGGCAAATATATGGTAGGAGATATGGTTTTGCATGAACCAATTTCTTTTTTCTTTTAAACTCTTTTGTATGAGTAATGATTTTTGGGAGATTGGTGTAGTAATGTTCAGTTGTTATGAGACTGCTGTTTCACATTTCTACCTGTGCAGATGGGATAACCCATTTCTTAGTTACAAAGACCACCCAGAGTCAACACGTAGAAACAGTTTCTTCTATTCCAGCACTAGTTGCCTATTCTCAGTACAATTCTTTAGGTACAAGTCCAATAGAAATGGCCCTTCACTATTTTCCACTACAACTCAGGTTTTCTGCCTCAGCTTTTATGCTACTGTGAGCATTTACAAAATGGGATGCTAGTTTTCATTGCCCTGCCCTCAGTCCAAGAAATGCTATGCAAGAGTAATTCCATCTGATTTCACATAATTCTACTCTTTCACGTAGAAATACAAGAGTTAACAGTCAAGAAGTTCTTTGGATGCTGGAAAGATTAACAGGTCTTCCAATCCTCCTACAGGTGATCACAAGCTACAAGCTTTAAAGACATTTGATGAGTGAAGGGTTGCCACTAAATGAAAGCATGTCACAAAGCTCTAGAGAAAATCCTTGAAACAATGTTTTAGGAGTTTGTGAAGGCACCGTGAAATGAACACACTTTATGAGGCTACAGCATGTGTGTAGAAAGTATACAACCTGCTCTGTATTCATAAAATGATCACCAATATGTCATTGGGAACTTGGGCCTCTGAGAGTCATTTCTCTCTCTCTGCCTCAGTTCCCTTATATGAAAGTCAGGATTATGTCTTTAGTGCCCCTTGGATGAACAGAACAAGTTCACTTGTTAAATGTCAAGTGTTATAATCAATCACAGGTTTACCGCATCTTTTGTACCCAATTATTTAAAACTATTAATATCAAAATAAGCCACTCAAAATTTAGTAAAGATTGCAGAAGTCACAGACTGTGGAACATGAATCTCAGTTTCAATGGATGTGATGCCAGCCTCAGAGATAAGATTAGCTTCAATGTGATTTGAAAGATCCCAGCACTGCAATGACAAATTATTTGTTCTGCATTTTCTGTTAATTCAGGAAAGATCTATGCCAGTTCCATTGCAGTCCCTCAGCTATTGTTTCCCCCCACTTTGAATATTTTCCTATGAATGCTGTTTGCTACCTAACAAACAATTAAAAAAAACTTCAGACCCCAGCATTCTATGGTCAAATTTATTGTATGTTTTCCCTCTTAAAGAATTTTTATTTTGAAACATTGATGAAAATTTATTTGACAGGTAATCAGTAAAGGAAGTGAGATATAATCCAGTCATATTATATTCACTCTCACTTACATGGGTCTACTACAGGTGATCCTTTCTTACATAATTACTGCAAGTGTAGCATCTAACCTTCCTTAAGCATAACTTCATTTTCTTTCTTCTACCAAGACAGATAATGTTGGATGCATAAAGTTCCTCTTTCATGTGGTACTTCCTTCAAAGCAAGTTTGTCCCCTTAAGTAATTTTTTCCTTGGCTGTAATGATATATATATATACACACACATCTGTATCTGTCATAGATATCTATATCTATCCACTTACTCCACTGCAAGATGTTATTACACATTGGAAAAAGAAAAACAAAAAGGACAATTTTCTCTACTCAGTATTTAAGAGAAGTTGGTATCACCAAATTCAGAAGCGTAAATTCCCCCCCCCCTTTTTTTTTTTTTTCACCTGAATACACCACCCACCCCAGCAGCACCTGATGTCAGCAGCAGTTGATGTATGTGTGCAGCTGCAAAATCTTTTGATATCCAGGTGCCACTGGAAACCATCACTGGATTACAATAATTTTTTTGACATATGTAAACTATTCAATTAGCCTAAAAGTATTTAACACTTACTACCAAAACATATTAAGAATTCCAAATGTCTTTTGAACATGGAGGAGTCACTACCCTGTATCCTGCTAAAATGCATACTACTTCCAACATTTTTCAAGTACACAAGATGAATATGGAGGGAGAAGAGAAGAAAATTATTCAGAGAAAATTCAAGTTAGAAAGAATTTTTTTTTCTTATTTTCTTATTTATAGTTCAGAGATCTGTGCTTTTTAAATTCCTTATTTAAATTATAAATGGCAAGCCCATTTCAGATATCTTGCTCTTCTTGTGTGAATACAAAAATATGAAAATAAGGTTAAAAAAGATATTAAATAGTGATTTAGTTTGTTCAGAAAGCATTGGGTGATAAGCATCTGCACAGAATTACATAGCTCAGTTCTACTTGAAAATTTTCCTAACTGGAAGAAAATGTGCAACTTCCTCACCCATTTTAACAGCCGACATGAATGGATGTTAAACTTAGCAGCAACAGTTCATTGGCAGCTTCCCAAGACTGGCATCAATGTAAGAATTTGTATTTGATGTGAATGAAAAAGAAATCATTAATGCTGTATTTGAATGAAGGCTTGAAATAGTTAAACACAAGACACCAAAGATGCCACTCATGTATATAACTATATCAGGGAAGAGGGAGGAGGGCAAACTTCATACTGTATGATGAAAAATACAAAAGTATTTAAGTAGAAATATTTGAAGAAATTAAGGCCTGGAACTACAGCTTTCAACAAAGAAGATGATGCCAGTGATATGTATTTTTGCACAAGAAAACCAAAATTCTAGCTGGGATTTCTGAGCATTTCCACAACCCAAGCAGTAAGAGGAAGCTGTTCAAAGTCAAAAGAGTTTCGGTGTTAACTGAAATGAAAACAGACCAGAGCCTTTATCTTAATCAGTTACTTAGAATGAACTGATACTGATTTATAATCTTTTCCCCCTCTGTGTTTAGAGCCAGAGCCACTTACACGTTACTGGTGTATTTTCAAAAACCCACACAGGGCAATAACATGCAATTCTTGCAAATGTTTTGAGGGAAGGGATTGCCTGTGTTTTGCCAGTGCTATACTTCAGGGTCACAAGTCACTATGAAAATATGGAGAAATATTTATTTTTGTGCTTTGAATAAGAAGTCTTTTGTGACAGAATATAAACATAGGGAAGTAGTTTGTAAGTTTATTATTACCACTCTATTTATTAAGAGTGACAAATTTTGAAACAGTTGAACTACTTAGATGGAAACATGCCATTATCTCCAGTATTTACTGCAAATGGTCAGTCAACATCCTAATTGTACTCCTATCCTATATGATGAAATGAGCTTCAGCTCTCTCCATACATGACATAGCAGTAAGAAAAAGGAAATAAAAAAAAATCTGAATGCTATTTATTCATCAACTGAATCTTAGCCAAAATTTACTATGGTTAGTGGTAATTTTGCACATAGAGTAAGCACATAAGGCACTTGTAACCTTTGAAAGCCTGAGATTTGGATTATTCTGTAGGCTCTTTTAAATTTGTTAGGTTATGATTTAAACTTGTGACAGAATTAAATGCAGTCATTTAAAGGAAAAAACCCACAACTTGTAAAGGCTGAGATAAGCCAATAAAAGAAAATAAATGCAGTATTAAAGATGCTAATGCTTTATTCTCAACAAAATTCTTATAGTTATGTGCTTTTCTTCCTCTCCAGCAACATGTAATTCTCTGCAGGGATGTCAAGGGGACCATTCTCTCCATTTCCCTGAAGTTAGCAAGCTAACATCTGCTAAATGCAGCACGGCATGCTGTTTACCTTTGTGGTAAACTTCAGGCTTCTCCATTTAAGAGCTGTATAATGAGTATTCATTCACACCTATGCCGAGAAGTATCCATTACAAAGCAGAGAGTGCTCATTTTTAATCTCCTCCTTATTCTGTTTTTATGCCATAATCCTCTGCACTGATGCTGTTTGGAAATGCTCTAGATATATGAACAAATGCAAGGAAAGTAAAACAAAACAAAAAAAAGAGGGGGGATTTCCCCTCATTTTCTGCAAGTATTTATTGACAAAGGTGATAAAAATGTAGAGGTAAAAGGTCTTGCCTGACATCTCCTTAACATGCATTAGTTTAACAAACTGCTACAAAACAGAAGTTTTGTCCCCTGCTCCAAAAACCAAGATGACAAAATCCCAAACTATATGTTTAGATTTGCCTTTTTAAATCCTGTGCAATATTTAGTAAGTTGTATTCGATGGCGGAATTTCCAAGGAAAATGGCAGGAGGCTGTCTGTTTTGATTTTTTAAAATGTATATACATTTCTCATCTGCTGAAAGGAAATCTACCTACATCAGCAAAAAGCAGAGGTAAAAAGAAAAATACTAATTAACATGAAAAAATGCAACCACCCTTTCTATAGTGAATGCTTTTGAATCAGAAAATAATTATTCTCATGCTGCAGAAACCTTCTATTTGAACAACCACCCACTAACATCGCTTCTTCTTCTAAGTTGTTATATTTACTGAGACTGAAGCAGCCTTTGTTGATCACACACAGCATTCTCTAAAATCCATTTTTCCAATTACATTTTTATTCTCCTTTTCGTCCGTCTGCTTTTATTTAGTTTTGAGCACAACTACAGCTGTACTTGAGTTAACTTGTGGCAGTAAGGCATTTGCAGAAGTTATTGCTCTCAGTAACGTTGGCTATTACTGATTACAGCATTGCTTAAGGCAGATTCCTTGTTCTAAATGGCATTGAACATTTTTACCTGGATATTGCAACATCACATTATGAGCACTGGGATATAAACAGAACAGTAAGCAGTGCTGCTGGCCTCTGGATTTAAAAAATAAGCCAGTAGACTTGTGTGTGGAGACACAGCTAGAAAATCAAGCTATCACCACAATATCTGATGCAATGGCTGTATCTCTCTAATTTGCTAATGACCAATTATTACATTCAAGTCTGAATCACAGTACTAAACAATAAAGGTCAAAGTTTTCCTGAATATCTTCTGTGTTTGAGTTGCCACCTTGAAATAGCTAAAGCTGTGTTTTGCAGTTGCCAGGTTCCCAGATTTCTCACTGGGATTGTATGCCCTCAACATCAGAAAAAACAAAGCCAGAACTGGCCCCACATCACCTCAAATCAAACCTCATTTTATTGAAAAATAGGCTTAACCTCTGCCAGAAGGATGGGCTGATCCCTCTAAGTGTATTCACATTTAAGAAATCCTGATCTAGAACATTTGTTTAGTCAACTACAATCTGATCTCACCTCATTTCTCAACTTGAATACCAGGAAAAAAAAAGTTAAACAAATTCTGGAAAATTAGCACATTGTAGTAAACATTTGTAGCATTTTTATGTAATACAAAACTAAAGCAAATACAGTATTTTCTTGAATTATTTTATAGGATCTCTACCTATGTAAAAACAGGAAATATTTCTGGACATTCTCATGATTACAAGAATTAGATTCATGCAGCTTTTCAGTGAATGCTGAAGTGCTACAATCATCCATTGTATCCTCAGTTATAAAGGTGGGAGCATAGCAGCACTGTTAGAGAAGCATGCTGGAGTTTCAAACTCTGACCTGGCTCTGTCTGTAACTTGTTGTGACCTACTGCAATGCACCGTATCAAAACTTCCTTTCTCACATCAGCTTTCCTAATATCTAACTCACCCAAATGAAGCATTTTCCTACTCTTGTGTATCGGGAGGAGAGGTAAGAATCCTGTGATAACAGATATTTGTGAAGTTATTTGGGATTTCTTAGTGCAGGGCAAAATAAGCTTGTAGTTCTCTAAAATTTAATAATGATTAGTAAAGAGGGGATAAGACTATTCCACATTGTAACCATGCTGCAATCTCCCATTAACCACACTAAGCCTGTCTTTAAGCTGTGATGCTGCTTTATGAAGACAGTCTATCTACTTTGAAATTAAGCCCCAACTTGTTTGACTCCTGACGACACTTTACCATAGCCCTATCAAGCAAATATGAAAAGCGGCAAAAAGAAAGTTATGGGGACAAAGCCGTTCTGAGATTGTGCATCCCAAACCAGTACATGTGCCCTCAAGTCTAGCGTTCAGAAAACCTTCGTCTCTGTCACCTACCACCTCATCTCATGACGACGTGTTCACTAATTAATATTGTTTTCTTCCCTTTCCCACCAGAAAGGGCAGAAAAGATGCTTGTTCCCCAGAACGCGTTTAAATGGCGAAAGGGTCCCCGGTCCCCATGTGCTGTGGCCTCAGGAGCCTTCTCTGCCTCAGCATCACTGCGGGCACGGCCCGGCTCCAGCACCCCACAGCGACCCCTTAGCGCAAGGAGACAACGCAGCGGGATTTGGGGAATACCTCCTAGCCCTGGAAAAGGACCCCCACCCTCTTTCCTTGCTCAGGCATCCACGTATTGTAATTTCTCAGCTTTCGGCAACTTTGCTCCGCACCACCAAGCCCCCTGGAAACTTCGAGAAGAACAAAGGGGAAAAGAACAAAGAGCCGGGGAGGGGTAGGAAAGGGAGGGAAGGGGGTGCTCCCCCCTTTCGGGTCAGGCCGGAGACTCTCCCCTCCGGCCGCCCCAGGGTCAGCCCTGCCCGCCCTCGACGGAGCCCCGGCCTCGGCGGCTGCTGAGCGGGGACGCCCGGGATGGCCGTGGGCGCCCCACCCAGGCTCTGAGCCCCCACACAGACCCTGCCAGAGCTTGCTCCGGGTCTGGTTGTGCCCGACCGCGCAGCGCCCGCTCCTGCCGAGCGCTCAGCGATGAGATGTGCGGAGGGAGGCTGCCCCGCTCCCCCGCATACGGCCGTGCCTTCCTGGCCGCACAGCCCTGTCCCAGCGAGGGCTCTCACCGAGCATCCTCGGCCGCATCCTCCGCTGGCGACCCATTCCCGGCGAGAGTAACACGTGTCGACCCCACAACCGCCGTGCCGGGGCCGCTCCGCGCGACGGCTTGATGTGCTTTTATAAGGACAGCTTGAAAACAGCGAGAAAGAAACCAAGGCAAAGCAGCGCTCCCATTTCGCTGCGGGGGTCCCGCTCCCCTCGCAGCAGCGTTAAACTTTGCCAGAGTATCGCTATGCACCACTTTTCTGATGGTTCGCTTCCCCCACACCCCGTCTTACCGAAAGCGACCCTCTGGCAAGCGTCCTGCTTCCACTGTTACCAGTTAAACAACCTTGAAGAGCTGCAGGTGCCCTCGTTTACCTGTTGCTATGAAGCCCCTGCCCTCTTATCGAGGGATGAAGGTAATTAAATCTGTTTTGATGGTGTGATCATACTGTGCTGGCTGTGGGAGGTGTAAACCCCGTGCGGCTGCGGGCAGTGAGCAAGGGAAGAAGGGAAAGGTTTGGGCAGGACAGCGGTGCCCGGCGTCGCTGCCCGAGCTTAAAGCGAAGCCAGCGGGGCAGGGAGAGCCAAACCCCGGGCAGGGCAGCAATCCTGTCATTAGGGACCACACGCACTAAGTGCCGTCCTGCAACTACCTCTTAGAGAACGGCAGGGAATTATCATTATTCTTCTCGAGCAGGCATTTCCAATTTGGAGTTAATTGACGCGGTTCTTCATTTGAGTAATGACCAAAGGAAAGCCGAGCTTCACCTGAAAAACTTTAAAAGGTTTTTCTTTCCCCCCCTTTGCCCTTTCTTTCTATTTGATTTAAGATAGAAGTGAGCTAACAAAACATCGCTTTCCTGAAGGTGAAATTAATCTGGTCCTTCATCGGGAGCGGGAACAAGCCGCGAGCCCGGTACCGAGGTGGGATGCGGGTGGCCGCGGGACGCGGTCCAGGAGTAGTTCCGAGTTCAAACCGGGCTGGACTCCCCCTGAACCAGTCCCGTCTCTCAAATCCCGAGGGGGAAGAGGCCCCTCGCCCGGCAAGCCTCTGCCGTGAGCATCCCTCATGAGAGAATTCAGAGAATGGTGGGGAACGGCACAAACACTTTAAAACCTGAGGCTGGCGACTGAGGAGCGTGAGGCAGTGCTGGAACATGCGTTTGCGTGAAACGCTGCCCTGGGAACGGGAGGAAAACTTGAGCGCAGTCTGTGCCCTGAGTTAACTAAAGACAATTACTTGTCTTCATATAAAAGGTTTCGCATATGGTTACAGCTGAGGAAATACGAGAAGCTGATGAGTCTGTTTTGGTTATGATTTAATCAAATAAATTAAAGGAGAAGGGCAAGGATACGCCCAATCTGGGACTTAAAAAAAAAAAAAAAAAAAAAAAAAGGCATGAGTTCTTTGGGACACTGTCTGTCCAAAGCTTTTCCTGTTGTACAGAGCAAAGCGAGGCTCTCCGGATCCACTCATCTCATTAGTGCTGGGTGTTTGGGGTTTCTCTTACTCCCAATGGAGTAACCTTTCATAAACGATTGCATTTCGGGGGGAAAAAGTGAGTAGGTGCCAAACCAAGCTGGGTGTGGGGCAGAATTTTGCGTTTCAAGCAATTTAGCAAACAGCAATTCTGCTTACAGCAGAGAGGTAGGTGGATACTTGAAAACATCTTCCACCGGGGCGTCCTAATTCGGCAATTCCAATTAAAACAAGGTTTAAAAGATGCAAAGAAAGAGCAAGCCTCTTGCTTTTTTTCTGATGGGCGTGGGAGATACCGACAGGCACAAAGAGTACTTCCAGCTTGTTCTAACGTGCACCTTTGTTTAAAAGAAAAAAAAAAAAAAATCAAGCTTGTCCTCTGATTTCAACTAATGTATTTTAAACTGGATTTCTTTCCTCTGCTTTGTGTGATCTGATGCCTACCGTGTAACCCTGGCCCACTTTCAGCCCTGCGGGTGTCCTGCATTGTGTGCGTGTCTGAAAAAAGGGAGAAGTCTTCCATCTCACACTCTTTTGCCCTGTACCTGTGCTTGGGAATTGAATCGTGTCCAGGACAGTGGTCAGCAAAACCCGCATCCTATTCCCCTTCGCGCTGCCTAACCCGAGAGGAGACGCGACTTTTTAGGTGCAGCGTGGCTGTGGTCGTCCAGCACCTTGGATCAATAAAGCAGCCAGTTTTCTGACGTTTCTTTTCCACGACTGCTTATTGAAAAGGAGCCTTTACTGCCACCTATAAATAGCGCTGAATCCAAGTAAATTTTTGATTTTTTTTTTTCCTCTCTACTTAAGGTAGCAAAGTTCTAACCAAGATACCGCAAGTTCTCCTTGCTGCTCAGCGAGGGCTCGCCCCGGAGGGGCTGCGCTGGGGGTGCTGGCTCCAAAGGCGGCTGCGCTGTCGCCTCCAAAGGAAGCGGGGGCTTCGGCGGAGCCAGCCCCAATCCCGCACCGCCCGCCTTTGAACTTTGTTCCCAGGCATGGGAGGGAGAGCAGCGAATACCGATACTCACCGTGCTCTTTGGCTTTCCAGATGTAACTCCGTCTCCCTCTTCTTTGTGTATAAAGGAGCAGAGGTTACATCCCGGGCACGCGGTATAATGCCCTGGATAACCCCGACCCTGTCTGTTAATTTAATGCTACGCTAACCTCGGAGCGTGTGACTGGAGCGCGAGTGTTGGGTTAGAAAAGCGCCTCTCCACGCTGGAAACGAATTCGCTTTCACTCTCCACACCCACCCCCTTTCCACGCGGAGTCTCCCAGCCGCGCATTCCTGCACAAATCAGGACACGTACCTTTCCGGGAGCCACGTTCCCTAGCACAGGTTGCATTTTTTGCCCACTCTGCAAACAACTGTGTAATTCCCCAGACCCACGTGCCGTGCCCTGTCTGCTGCGTGGGGCTTGGATTCGCGCACTGTGCCACGCCGAGCTCTGGCACTGCCGAGGAAGCACCGAGACCTCGCGCAGGGGAAGGAAGGCGCTGCCTGTCGCGCCTGTGCCCCTCGCTGGGGAAGGAGCGGCGGGGGCGAGGGGCCGGGGCTCGCTCTCTCTACCCAAAAATCGCACGCTCAGCCCGCGGGACTGGGCTGCTATGCGGGCGCTCTCTACCTGCCTGCGCGGCGGGCTGGGAGCTGACGGACGGTCATTGCTGTACGCGGAGCGATCAAACCCCCCTATCCCCGCGTGATCTCGGGCTCCCGAGCTCTCTTTATTTATTTATTTATAATTCCCTTTCAATTTCCCCAAATGAGGTTTGATGAATACAGCTCGTTGTCCGCGTTGATACCGAGGTAATAACTGTCAGGGGGTCTGAGCGCTCCAGGAAAAGGAAAGAGGAGGAGAGGGAGGGATACAACCTCCGCTATCTCGCTGTTATTAATTCCCAGCCGGCTCGGACTCAGGGGACAAGGCGATCGCTTAACAAACCCTCCTCCTCCTCCTCTCCCTTCTCCACTCCTTCCTTCCTTCCTCTTCTCCGGCACATTTTCTCCCCCGCGTTTGCCTATGTTTCATTCCTTTCATTCCTCCTCTTAATGAGGAATAAACCGTGCAAACTCAAACTAAAAAGAAAAAAAAAATGGGAAAAAAAAAAAAAAAAAAAGGTGGGTGGGAAGAATACAGGAGGGGAACAAAAAAATAAGAACGGGGAGGGAGGATGAAAGGGACAGAAAGTGTCTGTGCCTGATCGCTGACCATCTGTGCAAAAGGTGATCATTGTTAGCTACTCACATGGCTGGTGGCAGAGCAGCTCTTAGCAATTAATAAGTCTCTCAGCTTGAGCTCTTCTTTTCCCTTTTGGATGGCAGCGCTGTCTGCGTGGCTCGCTCTCACTCGCGCACACACAAACCCGATTAGATGCTTCAGGACCGGCCACTTTGCGAGGGCAACAACACGGGAGGGTTTGTATTACTCCAGGTTCGTGCGTGTAGCCTATAAATAGCGAACTTTTTGATGGAATCAGCTAACAAATGAGAGGAGAAGGCGTAATTTTGCGCAGGGAGCCCCCCCTTTCTCTTTGCAAGATTAAAACCCCCCAGGCAGCAGAGAGAGCTAAAGTTGTGGGTGTGTGGAAAGGAATCTCACTTTACTGTAATCGTGCGCGAGATTTGTTTGTTTGTTTATTTTGAGGGTTGTTTTTGTTCCTCCCCCCCCGCCGCCCCCCACCAACCTATACGTTACATCCTCCTTG
>WEIU01004614.1:260696-286921 GCA_013389925.1 Aegithalos caudatus
GGACACGCAATCCCGGCCCGGCCCCGGTGGCGGCTCCCGCTGCCGGAGCGGCGACCCCGGCAGTCAGTCAGTCCCTCTCCTCCCTGCGCCCGGCTCCCGCAGCTCCCGAGTGACGCACTGGTCCGTCCGCACACGTTTCCAATCTCATGGCTCATAAACTATTAGCGAAGGGATTTCATTAGTCACCTTCTGTATTTTACAAAGAAGAAAGAGAAAAAAAAACAAACCAAAACAACCCCCAAAAAACAAACAAACAAAAAAACCAAAAAACCCCCCCAAAAAAACCAAAACAAAAAGCCAAACCAACAAAACGCGCTCCTGGTAACAGCAAAACCGGGCCGGGTTTAAATCCCAGCGCCTGCTCAGGCTCGGGGCTCCGGGCTCGGCTTGGGGCTGGCGGCCGCGGGGGCTCCGCCGAGTTCCTCCCTCCAGCGCTGGGCTCCGGTCCGGCTACTTGTCCCGGAGGGGCTGCGGCGGTCAGCCTCGGCCGAGAGCAAAGCCAAGCCAAGCCGTGAANGGGTCAGGCCGGGCAGCCGGGGGCAGACGCGCGCCTCAGCAGGGCGCATATAGAAACATAGGACCCGATCCAGGCAAAGTTACTGACAGCCTGGATGAGACGAACACAAATGTTAGTACAACTAACTTTGTTTCTTTCTTCCCCTCAACCCCCTTCTTTCACGATTTTTTTTTTCATCCTTTAAGAAATAGACTGAGAAGAAGTTTAGACCATGAGGTAATTATAAAAACCAATAGAGAGATTTTGAGAAACCCACTTCACAATTTTATACCGAGGAGCAAAATATTCTGGCGAAGTCTGGGGTCATCACCCACAATAGAGCAATGTTCCCTCCCTGTTTAATATACATGGTGTGGGAAATGGAGAGAAAACATAGCTAGCACCTGTAGTGCCAAAGGAAAAAAAAAAATAAATTAGTACACCATATTTTGGGGCTATTTTGCAGGACATTCTGCAAAAATAGACCCATCTTTTTTATTTAATTATTGCTCTAATGACTTTATGCGACTGCTAGTTAATAGTAAGGAGAAAATGGGGTTTCTATAGAGTTTTTGCATTTTAGTGTCTTTAAAAAAATAGTGATTTTCTCATNTGTCTTTTTCTTTCTCCTCCTCCCTTTTCTACAATAAACAGCACTGGTAGTTATTTAGCTCTCCAGTGGAATGTGACACTCCGGGGCGTGCAGCAGAAGCGCTCCGCGGAGAGAGGGACGAAGGCCGGGAACGCGGGGGCAGCGGCCAGGCGGGGNTTTTTTTTTCATCCTTTAAGAAATAGACTGAGAAGAAGTTTAGACCATGAGGTAATTATAAAAACCAATAGAGAGATTTTGAGAAACCCACTTCACAATTTTATACCGAGGAGCAAAATATTCTGGCGAAGTCTGGGGTCATCACCCACAATAGAGCAATGTTCCCTCCCTGTTTAATATACATGGTGTGGGAAATGGAGAGAAAACATAGCTAGCACCTGTAGTGCCAAAGGAAAAAAAAAAATAAATTAGTACACCATATTTTGGGGCTATTTTGCAGGACATTCTGCAAAAATAGACCCATCTTTTTTATTTAATTATTGCTCTAATGACTTTATGCGACTGCTAGTTAATAGTAAGGAGAAAATGGGGTTTCTATAGAGTTTTTGCATTTTAGTGTCTTTAAAAAAATAGTGATTTTCTCATGTATTAACAGCGTATCTGGCACTGCAAGTGACCAACCTGGACCAACTTTTAATTAACACACTGACCTGCCGAAGAAGCAAAATTCCCTTTTAAAAAAGAGTGTATATATGCATACACCGCTGTATCGGCGTGACCCTGGAAGCCCCAGGGCTCTCCTTGCCCTTTTTGTAGGGAGGAGATGATTTTCCAAAGGGGCGAGGAGATGCGCAAGTTCAGCACCCGCCCGCCTCCCCTCCTCGCTCAAGCTGCGCGGGAGGTGACGGCCCCGGGAGGGGGGAGGCGGTCGAAGCGGATGGGGCACAGTGACCGGAGCCCCTGAGCAGCGTGAGCGAGGAAAAGGCCGTGGCAGAAAGGCGGAGGATTTGGGCTGTATGGGAGGCGTGGTACAAACACCAGTGAGGGGGTAACACAAGCTCACGCGTGGGTGCTATAAGCTCCAGAGCCTGTTCGCCATTTCCTCCACACGAAGCACAAAGAGAGGTCAGCAGCCTGCAGGATGAACTCCTTTTCTTTCTGTTGTTGCCTTGTCAATGCTTTGTCTTATTTTTTTTCCCTCATCGTTAAATTCAATATGTTTTTTAAATCATTTTTTTCCCATTCACTTACACACTTCAGGAAGGCTGGATGCCTGATGCAGCCCCCATCCCCCCAAAACTGGCACTAGAGTACGTTACTGCCAAGTTACACTTTAACTTCTCTGCAGGTAATAATTAAAGACCTTCTTTCTAAATCTCTTTCCCCCACAGAAACACCGAGACTCTCTTTCGCAATAGATTATATTGATCACACACATTGGCATGCTCTCCTTGGAGCCACAGTCTGTGAGCTGCTCTCAATTCCGTGCACTCTGCACAACTTTCCCCAGATCTCCTCCCATTGTTTTCCTGAGCTGAAAGGTTTCTTTATGGATGCATTTCTATGCAAAATCCAAATCCCCCCAAAGAGAAAGCTCCACATGCAAAGGGGACAGCCAGTCACTCAAATGCATACCTGCAGGCTTTGGCTATAAGTCTGAATTTTGTCCCACAATTGCATTGTGCGTGAGTTTAAAAATAAGAGATATAGAGGGAACAAAGTCATCTGACATCAGTAATGGAGTATCTCCATCTAGTGAGAAGAACCTCAACATTTTTGTAGTGGCGACACTTTCCAGGGAAAAACTTCAGCCTTGTCCTAACAGCCGTACTGAAAGTTTTAGGGGCTCTGAGTTACTTGAGATCACAAATCAATCTGCCAGTGAAGTGCGGCACATACCTGATATCAGCGGAGGGTCAAGAGCTGGCCAGTTCCAGCTGGTCCCGCATTTGATTTACTTCAGGCTGTTAAGATGTATGCTGTGGTATTTTGATAAGAAAAAAGGAGTCAGCAGTTTGATTTGGCAATTCTTTCCTCTTTTTTTTCCCTCTGAAGAGAGCTGCAGTTTAAGCTGAGGAATTTGTTGTTGCTGGTGGGATGCTTTTTAGTGGAGGTTTTTGGTCTGCATGGGGCTATCGCATTACATACTGTTAACACTTAACTGTGTTTCTTACTCTCCCAAGTGAGCCAGACTGTGACATGAAGTTTCATGCAGCTTGTCTACCTCCAGCATCTCTAGCTGGTGCCTTTGCTGGGGTTCACCCCAGCCAGAGAATTTGGAGCAACAACAAAAGCAGTGACCATCACCCAGTGGGTCACACCAGCAACCTGCTTGGTCTTGGTGGAGCCCTACCACAGCTTTTCCCTCACACCTCTCTCCCACAGGGCCTTGTCCTTAGTTCCATCAGATGCCCCTGAAATATTTAATTTTTTTTTTAATATATTGTACTGATGTAAGCTAAGTGTGGAGGCTGTTTGCTCTTAGCTGAATTAAACTATTATTTGAAAATATCTCCTGCATCTGCTGTGCCCTCTCTTGCAGACCCCAAAACTTTTGATCACAGAGTTAAATCACAGTAATTACACCAGGGATGTTCTCAGATGTGCATGTCTGTGCAGTGTAAAAACACCTGCCATACTCCAGACTAGAGGACTATTGCACAAATGGCATCCCTCAGAGATGGCGCCAATGGGTGCATAAATAGGGGAATAAGGAGCAGATCAGGAAAATTTTAAAAATATTCTATCCCTGTTTTTTCTTTTCCTTTCTTCTTATTTTAGTTTTCCTGCCTCTAAAATAGGGAAGTAAGAGTCACTGACCCTACTGCCTTTCCATGAGGTAACTAGTGTTTGAAAAAAACCCAGAAATCCTCAGAGGACGTAATCTGTGATAATGTATATTGTAAGGTAGATGTGCTGCCATTCCCTGTGTTGACGTTGGCAAACATTTCTCAGCAGAGACCACATTTTCTGTTGCATGTAGCTTTAGAAGAAAACATCATCACTTAGGCTGAAAACTGATATGCTGACTGTCTGTACTGGGTAGATTATTTTGAAAATACCTGCCAAAACAATTTGTCCATTTCCAAGAACAAGGTTATGGAAAAATAAACAGTTTTGCTCATACTAAAATGGAAACTTTTTTCCTTTGAAATGCTCTGCTGCCCTCAGGCTTTGAAGCACAGCCTCAAAATGTGATCTTTTTTATTTAAAATATGCTTTTCCCTCTCTGTCTGAAAATTTATCTAAATGTGTCCAATTTATAAATATTAGAAATTGTGTCATGAACAGACGGCCAACAGTGATTTTTTTTTATTCTAGCAGGAAAAAGATATTGCTAAAGGTTGGCCCTCTCTACAAACAGAAGCTTGAGGATACAGCGGTGAGGTGAGGCTAGATTTCCACTTTAATCCCCACACCCAAGTTTCCCCCGTGAGCTTTGGCATAGAATATGAGAGGTAGGAATTGTCTCTCTCCTAAGCTCCAAGTGATTTGAAGGTTGTGTCAAGAGGAAAGGTCTTTGCATGAATCAACACAGAGGAAAAAACTATCCAGCCTGTGACAGAGCAGGCAATAGAAGCAGCCAAGCCAGCCAGAGAGAAAAGCTGGGGCTGGTGGCTGGAGGCAGGAGCCTGGGACTGATTAGGTAAGGAGATACAGAGGTTGTGCAGAGAGATCCCATTCTGTTGAGCCTGGAGGGCAGATAGGAGGACAAGGCTGGAAAAACCAACTAATGTTGTCAGGCAAGAGCAAGGATGCTTAATTGCAGGATGTCCAGAATAGCAGGGCTGAATTTCATTTGAAATATGGTAGAAATTCTGAAAGTCAAAATGTGGAATTTTTTTTCCACTATTTATAGCTGATGCAGTTTAACTACATAATTAATGCTTTTTGTTTGGAATAGAGTCTGCCTTCTAATGCTGGAAAAGAACTGACCTTCAACAGAAGTGTTTCTGAGATGATTCAAAACATATTTTAATTTGTGTGTGTGTGACCACTGAACTAAGGAGATGTGTTATATATTCAACACTAGCTGCCACATTGTGGATGTTCAGGAAATGACTAACCTGAGGGGTTCAGAGCACCTCCATTCAGCTTCCATACATTAGGATACATGACCACACGGATTATGTTCCACATGTTTCCTGAAGCAGAAACGAAACCCTGCAAGGTATCCTTCCTCTGGGAGCAGATCAGTACTTTGTAGACGTTATTCAGTGGATTCCTGTCTAATTTGTCACAGAGCTGGGTACAGCTCATGTACAAGGCAGCGAATTACAAGGAGGGAAAGCAGGGCTTTGTGGCAGAGTGGTTGCTGAATTTTACCTGCTGAGTTTGTTTCCATTCCCCTTCCACATCAAAGATTCTACGGTATGGGGAAAGTTGCCTCAAGAGAAAATAATTAGTTGGGATTTTCATATGATGAAGGCCCATCTTGAAATTTTGGAGTCTGGAGGACTGAAGTGAATCACTCACTTTGCATGGAGTAGGCCAAGCATTGCAGAATGACAAACAGGTTGAAAAATCAAGTAGATGATATCTCTAATTGGTACCCAAAATTAGTAGGCATTTTGTACTTTAATCGCATTTGATTGGAACAGGGATTTATAAAAAGGATAGGATGTTGTAATCCCTTCAGTTTCAGGCTGTAAAAAAGAAGCATCAAGATGCTATAACATGGTGGGGAGAAGAATAGGAAAAGAACAAGATTAGGATTTATATATCCCAGATATGGCCTCATGTAGGTAAATTTAACACTGGAAACACCTCTTGAAGAAAGCTTTGTCTATGCCCTAGTCTGCAAGCCAAAGGGGTGCTTGTGAAGAAGATCAAGTAGAAAAGCCCCACTGCCCTGTCAAATTGTGTTCATATTTCCTTCCACAAGAGCAGATGAAACAATGGCTTTGTAAAGTTATTTGTGAAAAAGGGGAAGGAGAGGGAGGAAAAACAAGAGACCAAGGCCAGGGTACCAGAAGCCATGGAAATAAGGTGCTGACCCAGAAGACACTAAAAGTGCATGTCTGTACCTGTGAAAGCATTTGTTTGGGGACACTTCACGTCAGGTATATGCCATAGTGGTTTACCTTTTGGTTACTGCACACTCTCTCTTTGTTTATTGGAATTGTTCCTCTTACATAGTCTGAATTTTGAGGAATACATTTTGTTTTTCCTGGAAAATTCCTCATCATCTCCTAGTATGTGATGGCGTAATGATAAAGGGTCTGCACAAGGCATTGATCTGGAGCAATGTGATCAGCTTTCATCCTCTCACTTCTTACTGGCTTTAAATGTTCATAGAGACTAAAATATTCTTACTTTGTGCATGTCCTAACAAAGTTAAGCATAATAGCAAAAGGGCAATCAAACATGAGAGTCCAAGTACTTTCTAACTTCCTTAGTTCTCAATAAACACCTATTTAATTTTTTTTAGTGGGCAGCACTGAAACCTTTTCATTTGGAACTGGACTAAAATCTTCAAAGTATTTTGGGGGTTGGATTTAACACTAACAGTCCTATAGAATGCCATACATCTGGCTGGTTTTAAACAAGCAATACAGAAAAAGACTTACCCTTAAACTTCAGAATTTCTGTTTTCTATATTAGAATATAGAAGATAGGAAGTGCCCTCACCAGGCACATTGTTCTGACCTCAGCTGGAGGATCCTTGGCCTGGAGTCAAGCAGTTGCTGCACTCACTGAAACAGCCAAATTAATTGTCTGCTTAGCCATGGATTAAAATTCATTCACTGATCCAAGACAGTAAGTGAGACAATAATTTGCTACTCCTACTTTGTTTCACAGCAGATTCTCATTCAGAATGAACCTGCAGTTCAGCATCAGGGTTTTTTTTTTACCCAGCAGTAATCACAGTGGCTTTGTAAAATTGTACCTTGAATAACTTCAACAAGTAGAATAAATAAATGCAGATGTAAAAAGAGAAAACTCATCCTGTTTTTAGTAGCACAGAGACTGCATGAAAGCAGAGTACAAAGATAGCTTCAGGAATCCTGATGCAATCAGCAGTTACTATTATTTTGAGAAGTAACTTTTAACAAATAGTCATTTCCTCTGAGCCAAAGACCTTTACAACACTGCCTTTACCACCACAAACTCTTTTCTTCTCCTAAAAACCACAGGCTTGATTGAAATGTTAGAGAGTAAATTGCTTAATGCTTTCTAGAGACCTCAAATATGTGAAACACACAGTGCATAAAAGAGAGAGCTTATTTCAAAACCAACCATAGTAAAACTGACCTGCTGGAGAAAAGAGCCTCTGCCTTGTTCCTGCTCACATTAGGTACTGTGCTTGGATTTCCTAACAAAGCAACATATGCTTCCAAGTCCATCATTTCTAAACCAATATACAAGGCAGAAAAACTAATACAATCTTAATTATTCAATGCAAAGGTGACCATCTGGCTGTGTAGGGATTGCATTTGACCCAGATAACCGCAAAAGTTTTTCGTATTGGAGGCAAAAATTCAGGTGTGACATCCACATCTCTCCTATTATCATTGATAAAGAGAAAACAAACAATTTCAAGATGTAGTATAAAAGTCATGTTGATGGAAAGCCGTATATCTCCTGCTGTATGTATATCCTATACATTAGCAGCCCCTTTGCAGAGCAAGATTCCTCTCACCATGGCCAGTAATAATAGAAGAGAATAGGAAAAAGATCTTCTCAGTGTATCTGACCAAGTCAAAGATCTGGTATTCATGTCAATAGAGCTTTGCTATTGCTTGTGATGGTAATCCTGTATCATCCCACCCCTGAGATGGCTATAACTCATTGTGAATTAATAGAACACTATATAAAAGTATGTACCTACTTTGATGTACATAATCTGACTGTATCTCTGTGTGATATGACAGGCCCCCAAACAACCATAGGAGTGGTCACAATAAATCATTTGAGTATAAGTTTAGTCCTCGCTGCAATAGCACTGTAATATTTCATAGGCAGATGTTCCAAGGGAAAGAGTTTGTTCATAAATATACCAGTGATATAACTGACTTGGACACTCCCAGTGTGAATTTAGAGAGAGGAGTAAAATGAAAGTTTATTCTGATTTTCTGGGTATGAGGATGGCTTTTCCACACTAGCAGTGGCTGGTCCATCCATATCACACATGTTCAAAATCTCCACACTAACTCACCCATATCACCAATACATAGGAAAAGAAAGGCAGAGTTGTCTGGGAAGGTAAATTTAGGATGAGGAAGATATTCTGGACCTGCTGTGTGGCCTCACTCCTGGGGAAGGTTTGCCAAGAGGTGAAGAGAAGCCTTTGCCTAGCCAAGAGCCAGCCTCCCTAAAGGCAGATGAGCACTGGTCTCTCACTAAGTTCAACTTGTAGAGAAGAGCTACAGTGTTTAAACTGCTTTTGTGGGGTGATTTTTCCCTTTTTTTTCCTCCAGGGTTACTCCACCTTTCTGAGGATGAGGAGCATATTCAGGCTTAGTTGTGACACTTAGCAGAGGAGTCAGAGAAGCACTAAATGCTCAAGAAAAGGCAGCTTTAATTTGTGACTCTTAATAAGTTTTCAGATTAGCTTTCTCTTAAAAAAATGGAATAGCTTTTAAACTAAATATCCATTATAAAATGTGAAAATTCTGTATCTTTGAACTCTCACTATTTAAGGGAAGCTCCTTTAAAAGCAGACATTGCATGCATTCACTGCAACAGACACACTGATACTTTGTTTTGTACAGAATATAGAGGACAACGGTGTACAGAAAGCCCAGTAGGCCACGATCTTCTGCACGGATGAAAGGCAATGACAGTAGAGAAGGTAAAGGGTGGAGAATTGCTTGAAGGGGGCCGATGCTGAAGATCAAACTTCATCTTTACTGATAAGTAAGGATGCTGAGATGAATAGAACCAGAAATTAATTCTTAGCCATCATACAAATACTCAACACTATCCTATTTTAATGATCTCATAAGTTCTCTGCACCTGAAAAATATGTATTTTCTTTTAGCAACTACACACTGATTTAATTCACTTTCCTAATAAATCAACACATATTGAGTACTTGTTTTGCAGGCTTGCTTTTCCTTAATACTGAGGATCATACAGTTAATGCTAGAGTATTCATTTGAAAAGCTGAGGAAGAACATTACAAATAAACAAAATCTAAAATGAATTAAACTCCTGTTTTATTCAGTGGAAGAATAAAGAACAGCAGTACACATATTTAGAGTCATAAATGCACCAACAATCTTAACTGAACTAGTATTTTTAAGCACGTGACTGAACCAAGTAATGGACTGGAAGAGAGCCTATAATCAGCAATGTTGTGTTCAGACTTAGTTTGAAGATAAGCAGATGGGTAAATTTAAATTCAGGAACATAGATTTTTAACCTAATAAATTTGCCTCCTGAAGTATCTTTTTTACTGCTCAGCAGTATGTTATTGTGGTGGGACTGTCACACCTATTAATCTGAAAGTGCACTGGATCCTCTCTTCAGGAATAAGTGTTTTTCTATGCATATTTATATCCTCCACAGCCTCGATGGAGAAACTCTCATTTATCTTGAAATAGATGGATATCAAATCCAACTCTTTCTTCAGATCAGAATGTATTAGAAATTGCTCAGATGTATCAGTGCCCTAGATAAAAGAGATTCAGGCCTTTCCTTTTGTACTTGTCTCATCTAGCAGAGAAGTTATGCCCTGTAAGCTCCACAGTGATCAGGCTGCTGGGGCTGGCTTTCCTGAGCTCCACCGCGCAGCTACAGAGTTGTCTTCTCCTGAAGGCAACTTGGGCCAAGATTCTTATGTCAGGTGACCTGACTTGTCTTTTGGGGCAATCCCTTTACCCACAGCTACTGCACCCTCACACCTACCCCTGAGGCACAGACTGTACCATATGTTTAAAGAGGAACTTTTTTTTTAAAAAAAAGAAATTGCTCAATGGCTGGACAAGCATTCTCTGGCTTCTCCCAGTCTTCAGACACAACCATCCAAAACAAATCAAAGCTGGCTCTGTGAGTGTTCTTTCACAAGACATGAGAGCATGAAAGCTTTACTTGTTGACCAGCAGGTGCCATGCTGGGATTGTACCAATGGTCTGCCTACACCAGTCTGCCACCTCCTCACGAGCCAGAATCAGAATCACAATCACATGTGTCTAGGAAAAATGTTGGAACAGCACCACAATGAAGTGGAACTGACCTCCTGGAGGACTTTGGTTTTAAGAGTGAGGGACTTTTGTTCAGTCAGGAGAAAATACAACTGGCTTTTACTAACAGTTGAATCAGAAGTGATATGTTAATATGGAGGTGCTCAGAAAAGAGTGTTTATAGTGTCAAGACAGATTCCTAAGAGGCCAAAATTTTCAAGGCCATGTAAGCACAATGTGAGCATTTCTCTTTCTGTTCATTTGTTCTTCCCTATGAAACAATAACTTCCTACAGCAGCAATCAAGAACAAGGTGAATTTTACATTCACCTAAACCAAACACATTTGAGAAGAATAAATTAGGGAATTTTGTTAGCTTTAATGCAAAAGATTGTGTTTCTGAAGTCTTTATCATTTTATTCCTGCAGAGGAATTAAGAAGATGACATGATTAGCAGGTTAGAAAAATATCAGTGGAAATGCCGGTCACTATAACTGTTTGATGAACATGTTCCTTATGGAATAAATAGATAAGGAGCTTTCTGATCTGGCACTTAAAAGATTTACAACTTGCAAACACTTTGGGGAGTTCCATTGATTTAACTGGATCTTGAACACTGGCACAACAAACCAGTGCTGAAAACACTAAAAGTTCTGTTTGTGGATAGCCCAGTCACCTGATGCTGCTTGCTTTGGGCCCATGGTTAATTGTTAACATTTTGGGGACAAGCTAGTGACCCTATGTTCTTTCTCAGGAATGTATGACCCATTCACCAGCAACCAGTTTGTGCTGAATGCCCACTAGGCTGGAATATTTCGGTGTTTAAAGATGCAACCAACCCAAACTTTTCTGTGTTGCTATTGACTTTTCATCAGGCATCCTGCTTTATGGAATATTCTCTCATCCTGCTCTGGAATGATAAATGCATTGAGCTGTGGGGAAAGTTTGTAAAAGCTAAAAATCACTCAAGGAGAAGTTAAATGGCTTATGATTATAATTTCTTATTAGGTTTAAGAAACTGCTTTAATGAAATCAAGATGGAACACTTTGGATGCAGCAAAATTACGACTTTAACTTGAAGCAACAACAGAAATATTTAAGAATAAATAAATTAGGACATTGTAGAAATATTATTAAGACCAGTGCAACTAATAATAAAACCAAAAAAGATACATACTTATTCCAAGTTTAATTTATTTGTGGCTAGCAAGTTTTAATTAAAACAAAACCTATTTACTGCGTATTTACCAATTTATCATACAAGGACCATAAAGTGGAATTATATTGGGTGATTTATTTTGTGGCTGTTTCTCTCTGCTTCTGTGTTCATGTCTGAATCATGAAGAGAAAATGAGACCACTAGCAAAATCCAGATACTTTATTTAAAACAAAACGTGTAATTGTTCAGAAATGGACTATTGACTTTCACTGGGTTAAACAGCTCATGTACTGATTAGGCTTGAAGCTATAATTGTTCTTGTCACCCAAACTCTGCTCAGTCAATATCTTTTTATCATATACATTTTTAATCACATATTAATAAACAAGAAGGTGTGCTTTATTGATGGCTGGATTAGTTTATTGACCAACTCAACAACTCTCTATATAGTTTCTGAACACAGAAACAAGGTCAATGTGTAAAGATGAGGAATAGTACATTCACCATCTTTAATATACTTCAATCTGGCAGTGTACTCCCTTTCTTATGGAGCAGCAATCCATATCGTTTCTCCAATTCTTTTAGAAATTATTTCATGTTTGAAATAATCTTACTGTTCAAGCACATTTTAGCTTTAGTTTCAGGAACTTTAGAATTCTAAGAACTTCTCTAATTTACTATATTTTTTTTGGTACCTTTCTACTAGGCTGCACTTTTTTTAAACCTTCGGGAATTCAAATTTTCAGATACTTGTGGATTCTTACCAAGTACTTTCTAATTACTTCAATTTTGGAAAATATTGTTGGAAAATTTTCAAATTCTCCTAATAACTCCCTTCATCCTTCTAATCAATTCTTGTACTTTTTTTCCTCTGTGAATTGTTAATGTGAGTATTCTCCTTGAGATCCAGGCTTGAAATTATGGCCTCTAAAACAACCGTATGAAATTAATGATTAAAACAAATACAGAATGTGGTACTACCAGTGTGTATTCTTTTCCTGTCAGAAAAAACTTGTGCATAGGAACTCCCATTCTACACCCCCTCTTTTGATTTTAATTATTGCTTTTATTTTTCAAATAGAATAGAAATAGATCTTTTTATCAGTATCTCCATTTTTACAAAACACTCTTTTGTAACAGAAAATTAATAAATTGAAAATATGTTGATGACTCTGCTTGTCAGGCACTCACATGGTTACCTAAACCCAAAAGTCATGTGGAAAAACAGCTGACTGCCAGCACACACTTCTCCTAAGCCACAAACAGAGATGAAACATGTTTTCAGCCTGAAGTTTTTAGTCTCTGACCCTTCCACATGCTTTTCTCCTTTAGGTATTAGGTATGAGGTCAGTCACTGCTGTATCACGTACCAGTAACTCTGATTTTACCAGGGCCTCATGTCTGAATAGTTTGGGTGATGAGATGTATGGAAAAAGGTCTAGCTCGACTGTTTCTAAAATCACATGCAGAGGCACTATTGTTTTGCTTTCTCCCTGTGTAGTTCTCAAGATGCTTCTCAAATAAGTTCTATTCCCCACTATGGATTACAGCTCACAGTAAAGAGAGGCTGTCTGAAGAGGACTCTGTATTTCTTTTTATTTTTTTTTTTTCAAATATATTGATTTATTATCTAACTACATTTATGCTCTCTCTAGGTCCTTTTATGCTACTGATTATATTTACTTTTTTTTTTTTTTTAGGAAGAGGTAAAATATCTCAGTACTATCCAGTAATATGTTTCTATGCCTTTGTCTCTGGAATTTAAAAGATACGTCAATTTTATTCTTTTTGTGAGTGCTATGCTATAATCCTGCCAGTCAAGGAAAACACTTAAGACTCAAATATACTGAAATATAAAAATCCAGCATAATGATGTAGAGAAAGCTGCTAGTGTAGTTATTAAACACCAACCAGTGACCCCCAGGCACTTCAGTTTTAAATGGGTAAGTTTGAGAAAGCTAGTGAAGAAGAGAGGATCCTTCACTCCGCTAATACCTTAAAATACTGTGAAAGGGAAACTGAGACAACAGCAGAGGGTCAGGCTGAACTGCTCATTACCACAAGGTCTGCTCAAGAAACAAAAGGTGTTACAGAAACACATCTGAACCAACAGCAGACTAAACTCCTGTGGATGACTAAACTGGCAAACCCATTCATATTCACAAGAGCATTAGCCCTATGAAAGCACCAAGTGCACCGAGATGTGTAGAAGTTCTGGTCATGCAAGGTAAAGCTCCCCAGAGGCACCCTTTAATTGGTCTCATTTTCTCTGCCAAACATCATCAAAGTTTCAGATGTTCAGGCCAGGTCTTGTCACTTTACTATTTCATCACTTTTTGGATTACTGACTCCCAGCAGAAATATTCTTAAACATATTTGCATCCTGTATGTTTTTCTGCCTTTCACATGCACTCTTACTTCCCTCTAAGAGCCTTGATGAATTCTTAAAAAAATAGAGAAACAAAAATTATGGAGTGTGGACTACTATAAACCCCACAAGCTAAATGGTTGTCCAGATACTTTCTAATTTCAAGGGCAGACAGAGGAAATTTTCGTAACTCTTAAGGCACACAGTCCCCTCTACCTAATTTCTGGCCTTTTAAGTAAAAAAGGCTCAAAACACAAGAAACTCCAGCAACTATGCAAGCTGTGGATACCACATGCTGCTCCCTAGGTTTACGTGTACGAAGTATATGGAGTGAGGCAAGCAAAAGCGTTTCTGGGAAAGTTGTTATTAAAGGGAAGGCAACTACTAGATCCAGTTTATGAAATGATTGAAATGAGTGCTATGCACAATGAATAGGCTGATTTCCACGGTAGGAACACACCGAACCATGCCAGCGTGGGCTGACTCACCACAAATAGGTGGGTTTGACTCTTGGCACTGACACTGACTTATTGCATGGCCTCAGGCAAATCCCTAAACATTTGTTTTTAGTTCTCCATTTATATGATTTGGATAATACTTACATACCTGAAGGGGATACTTTAAGATACAATATGTTTAAGATAATACAAAGATTTTAAATGCTGTAACATAGCTAAGCCTCATTAACACCGTCAGACTAAAATAAACACTGGATGATTTAGGTAATGCTGTACATGTTCTTGGAACTGGGGAACTCCACTGAACAAAGAGCAAAATCTTCAAAGAGCCAGAGGAAAGGGAAGGTACAGCCTATTGTGAAGGTGAAGCACTTTGCAAGGGTGGGTGAATTTGTAGGGGAAGAAGAACAAGCTTGTTAATAGGCAAGAGTTCACCCTTCATTAATTACTGAAGTGGTTGGACAGTGCTGAAAAGCAGCACATGTTCAGGGCTGGGTGAAGAAAACAAGAACCATAGCCTCAGTTACCCCCTGTATTGGAGCTACAGAGGACTTTTCCAAGAAGAAACCTGAGGGTTTCTTTTTATTTCCAATATAATGTGAAAACACAAATGTCAAAAGAAATCCTCTCCATTCAGCCCTTCCTCCTGTCAGGAAGGGGAGGCAGTTTTCTGCAAAACAGCATGAGATGTTCTGGGAGTTCCCCAGCACTAAATCATGCAAAAGGATGATGCTGAACTTCTCAGCAGGGCAGAAGTCCATGGTGAGAGATGGGTTGGAAATCCCTCTAGATGAAAAGGGCCCAGTAAAGCCACTGGGAAGAGAACTCATCCTCTGGTGCCTGCATTAAACTTATTGCAGTAAGAACAAACTCAGAGCCCCCTGTCAGGACCTCTGCTGGAGACTCTGGGCCTGCTACCAATGTCCTGAAATCCTTAATCACAGAATAAGATCAGTTTGTGTTGGAAGGGACCTTAAAGATCATCTAGCTCCAACCTCCCTGCTAGACCATGTTGCTCAGAGCTCTATCCGGCCTGGCCTTAGCACACTTCCAGGCCAGGACAACCTGTTCCAGTGCCTCACCACCTTCACAATAAAGAACTTCTTTGCAATATTCTCTTTTAGTTCGAAGCCATTCCCCTTTGTCCTACCTCCCCATGCCCTTGCAAAAAACATCACTCTTCAGCTGTCCTGGTCCTGTAGCTCCCTTTATGGCAGCTGGAAGGTGCTATAAAGCTTCCCTGGAGCCTTCTCTTCTCTAGGCTCAAAAACCTGAACTCTCTCAACATGTCTTCATCTTAAGCCTCACTTATACCAGAAGGAATGCATTTTTGAGCTCACCCAGAGAGAGGCAAATCCCACACACAGAATATCAGATAAGATAGAACAGCAACATTTGCACTTCTGAGGTTTCCTCCCCCGACTTTTATTTTTTCTTCTCCAAAGTTTCTTTCCACGCTTAAAGGCCTTAGTGAAAAAACACATTCTTAAAAAAAGGGTGGAGGGAAAGCCTGGAAGCAGAGTGGTATAACAGAATGTGAAATCAGGTTAGCTGCTCTAAAAGTTGGAGGGAGAGGTTGGAAGTGAACAAGGAAGAAAAGGAGAAGCTGAAGTGGAGGTCTTGGAACGAGTGAGATGCAGTCAGAGGCAGGAAAAGAAGGGACTTCTCTTGGTCAGTGGTAAGGAGCAGGTGAAACTGCAGCAGTCAGGTTTCAAGTATTAAGAAATGATAATTGTGACAATTAGTGCCAACATCTACTCTTTCCATTAAATACATTTGCAGTAAGTCTGAGAAAACAAGTTGAGGGACCAGTGATTTGAACAGGATCTCCAACTTTATGGGATAAACCTCAATCCTTTTACTGGTTTGACTGGAAAGGACTAACAGCTGATCTCCAGACCAGTTCTACCATCACCCAGCTCTGAATACCCACTCCTGGTTGAAAAACATTGCCCTGTCCTGCAGCTTTTATTGCCCAGTTGAGTCCCACAGAAAGGAGTCCTGTCACCTTTGAGACTGCCCAGCAATGTGAACCAAAGGGTGGTAGGTGGATAAACCTGGGAGATTTTCTTCCAAAGGGCACTCCTACTCCTAAGGAGAGTACTCTGACAGGCACATTCAAATTCATATTCAGTGTGATATGTATGATAAGCTAGACTGGACTCGTCTCACATCCTACAGTGACACCAAGAACATTTCTAAGTTGCTAGCACAGGGTGCCCCATAACTCCTTGGTAAGATGTCACTGAATTGGGCAATTTGGGTTCTCCATTCACTACAACTATTCTCGTGTCTTATTTACTGCTTGTGACAATCCTAAAGATGGAGCTGGATCTAGAACACAGTTTGAGACACTGCTACACTGCTGTCTACAAAACTGTTGCCCATACCAGAAAACAAAAGTATTTTCACCTTGTAAGCTAATAATTTCTTTATAGATACACATCAACTGAGAGACAAAAAAATCAAATTCATATTAAACTAGGAAAGATGATCTATTTTTACTATGTCTACAGACCACAGAACACTTTTCTTCCAAGAAAAGTTGAATATAGCACAGAGCTTTCTTAAGGAGACTTTTCTCCTGTTCTTCAGAAAGTCCTTAACGTGACATCTGTCCCTGCACTGTCACCTCCTTTAAAACTAACAAATGCATGACAGATAGTACAAGATTTATAAATTAAAGAAACCCACCCCTTTTAAGTAATATTCTTTAAATCTCAGTTTCTGACAGTCCTCCTATTTGCTCAGTAACTGTAATAGGCGTATTTTTCAGAAAATAGTGAATAAAAACTGACAAGCTATCAGGGGAATCTGAATGCATAATTGATAGGGGCATAAATTAATATGATTAGGCCTTTATTGGGTGCCACTGCTGCCAAACCTACAAAAGGGGCATGGAATAAAACATGGCTGTGTTCTCAGGGCTGATAGACATCAATATGTAATGCATATTATCTCAAACCTTCTCATGTAGTCTGCTTATGACAGCACTCAACCTAATTGAAATTTTTATCTTTCTGTTGCATACAGACAGTTTTGACTAGCTGCTTCCAGGGAAAAGAGAGAAATCTAAATGACCCAAACCCAAGATTTCTCTGTAGAGGTATATACCCTTCTAGCAAATCACTTTAAAATGGCTTTTTGCTTTCTGGTTTTATAAAGTCATCTTCAGAAATCTGCATTAGAGACAACTCGGGATTTGGTTTGCCTCTCTTCTTTTTAACTAAGCTTAACAGTGCATTTCCCTAAAAGAAAGAAAAGAATCAAAAGATTTCTCTGTAAAAATCAATATATTGTACGCTCACATCCACTGAGGCCACATTTTGCTCCAGTTCTTCACACACACACCTTAGGAAACAATCTCTTTCCTGTTTAATAAAGATTTTTAAACTACCTCCTAGTCTCTGAGGAAACAGTTAAAAATTAGGAGTGATTTCTAGAACTGACATCACCAGTCCCTCAGAAAATGTTGGTCAGGTGATATAGTTCAATTATGAGAAATTGAAATTATATTTCAAGTATTATTTTCATCTCTCTTTATGAATTTATGTGCTGTGAAATGAAAAGCCATGGCAAAACAGTGATAGCTATCAGTTCTAAAATGTTTCAAACATTTTTCTGCAAATGAGAAGTGTAATCAATGTTCACTTTTCATGAAGGATTTATTCTTGGACAAGTCAAAGTTGATTAAAAAGTTTCACATTTAATGCTTATCTCTTCATGGCAAAGTTCTATACTGCATGAGTGTTCCTGAGAATCTGTTCTACTGTTACTAAATATTTTTTATTACAATAGTGCTGGATGTTCAAGTAAGATAATGAATCAGTTTCTGCTCTGTTGTTAACAGTCTAGAATGGGATTACTCCTGGAATAACACACATTTATTTAACCTGTAAAGATAAAAATAAAACTAAGAAGGGTAGAAATGGGTCCAAACCCTTAT
This sequence comes from Aegithalos caudatus, assembly GCA_013389925.1. Taxonomy (NCBI): domain Eukaryota; kingdom Metazoa; phylum Chordata; class Aves; order Passeriformes; family Aegithalidae; genus Aegithalos; species Aegithalos caudatus. Next base: position 278,801 of record WEIU01004614.1, read on the forward strand.
TTTTGCTTTACTGAAACTAACTTCCTAAGACACAGGAAATAAATCTAATCTTTCCTTATGAAATATGTTAAAAATGCCATGTATCTACATCGATAAATAGAAATCATGTAATTAGTTATTTTCATACCATGACATGAAGACAAAGGCAGCAAGCTAAAAAAATCACTTTTTTGTGTTAATGGACAATCTTTTATTCTTCTGCCTCATCACTCCATTATCACAAGCAATAGGGCATCCATAAATATAAAGAGGCCACATATTTTGTAGCTTGAAGAATAACACATTGTATTCTGAATGATCCATTTTGCTGCAGCTGTTATTTCAACTAATTTATTTATTTCAGAGGCTATAAAGAAGTCCCACTTTCATTTTACATCTGCCTTTGCTAGTTGCAAGTTCAAGATGGGAAGCAGACCTGCTATGATTTCCCTTTTCACTTATGTATGGCAGAGAGGTCAGGGCAGTTGATGGACAACAGGAGCTCATGAATTTTCCGTCATGTGCCCTGGAGAAACCCCAGACTTTATTTTACCCTAATGTGAATTTGTCATAAGAATAAGTTTTAATGAAACACATGTTGGGAGCTGACTGCTGCATGGCTTCAGTGCTGTTTGTTTCTGCTGTGGGGCTCTACTGAAAAGGGATCTCCCCCTCCTTTTCCAGAAACAAGGCTGATAACCATATCACTAGAACGTATTCTGTGCATCCACTGCAACTTTGTGTGGATTATCAGGGGCACAGTGGTGACATAAGGATGTGGGGATTTAAAGGCTGGCTGCTAAAATAATGGATTACAAATATAGCTTTAAGTTAAAAATTACTATTCCTAATCCAACCATAAGGTACATTTAGAGATCCCTATTCATAATGCAGCTTCAAAACTGGAAGCCTCAGTCCAAGTCCATGAACAAAATTAGCACTGGTAAATAAGAGAAATATGAAGGTTTGCCAGTAGCTTGTGGAGCACAGAGGTAGATTCCTGCAGACTGATTTTTTGCTGCCCTGGGTTTGAATGCAGGTTTGGTTATAGAAGTTACAGGATCAAGATGTTGCTAACCGGAGCACTAATACCCAAATGACCTCTCAGACACCTGTGAGCTGTCCAGGACTTCTATAGAGAAGTGATGGTGTGGGGCCTGCTGCTTGCTCTGCGTAGAACAAGTGCAGACTTCAAAATTTTCACGCTGTTTTAGAAAGCTGTGGAGAATGATTGAAGGTTTTTCAATGGGGCAAATTCACATTTCATAATGAGGAAACCAGCACAGGTCATAGCACTCTCTGTGGGCCAGGCTTTTTTGGCTGTCCTACATACTTTAGTACCTACTTGGCCAAACCAAGTGTGTGATGGAGCGTGTAGTAGATGAACCCAGCTTGTTCAGACATGGTATGCACTTGGACCCACTGCCTCACCTGGGCTTGATGATCCATAAGACAAATCCAGGTTATTACAACTGCCTTGAAACCAGTTAGTGAACACATGCCCAAGAATCATATTAAATATGGGACGGAAGAAGAGAGAAATGAGCATCATTTCCATAGGTATGAAAGCATGGGACCACACAGAAAATAAAAAACATTTTCAGTGCTGTTATAATGAATCACAGGTATTAATTAGCTCACAGAAACCTTGTACAGCAGGGATGAGCTGCTATCCATTCATGCAGAGGGGAGAACTAAGACTCAGGAAACAAGAGAGACATTTCCACAGAGGTGAGTAGCACCCTGAGGCTTCCAAGCCTCTTTGTAGTTTGGAAGTCTGTTCCTCTCCCACAAAGTATTTTGCCTGAGGTCAAAGAGGGCTTCTAAACAGAGGCTGTAGAAGTTCCAGTCCTAAACCTCCACTGCAGGATACTAGCAGAAATCTCACTGTGCTTACTGCAAACCAGTGAAGCCCAAATTTGCCAAATAATTATGGCTCTTCAAGGGGCTAGAACTCACCTGAAATTAGCAAAATAAAACACACATAAGGTTTTAATATCCCCTCCCCTCACTACAAAGCCATTTGAGCAATTTCATCATTGTGACATTTTCAAAAGACCAAATTGAAACACTTTGCATGCTAGTAAAATGCTTTGTACCAACCATGTTTTAACAAAGATCATTTATCACCGCTGGAAAGTTGCTGAGTAAATCCTTTTGACTTTGGGTTATCCCATTCATCCTTGTTTCAAATAATGTAATTCTAACATTGTATTGATATTCTTTTAGATTTCCCTCCCTTGTTTTCAATTTAAAAACTGGTTTCTAAATACATTCGATGCAACTAAGTTTTATATTTGTCTCCTTATGGAAGTATGCAGAAGATGTGCTCACCAATATTGATCTCTGAGGAAATGTGGATGAGGTAGATAATGTGAAACATTTTTGTCATTACTACCAGTTATATAGGTTCTGGAAACTTTCTGTGTTTGGCTGACTAGATAAGTGGATGCACTCACATTTATTTGATTGGAAAAGTATGGGGACTGAACTGTGTTTTCCCAGTTTCTGTATGGAATTGATCTTTTGTGTATTAACAGTTTTCTATTACAGCATAGGAATTGCTGATTTAGAGATCAGAAGCACCCCTTTCTTTCTGCTGTAGTCTTTAGAGACTCCACTGAAAGAAAAGGGAAGGAAAATAAACAAGTTAAGGAAGGAACAACAAAAGGGTACAGTGCAAAGAATAAAACATTTCCACTCTAACCTTCAGAAAATGAAGGAGAAAGAAATTTCTTTCTTGACAGTATTAGCTCCTTGCATCCCTCACATCTCTGACAGACCTATCCTTACTCCCCCTGGTCTGGAGTAGCTGCAAGATGCAGATACTTGCCTCGTTCTGACTCAGCTGCAGGAGCCAAGGCTAGTACTTGCCTTTACCCTGATAGCTGGGGCATCAGGTAGAAGGTTATCAATATTTACATGCAAGCCCTATGACTTGATGTACAGGAGCTTATCTAAAAGGTGAATGGGTACAAACTCATTTGTTTGAGTCCCAAAAACTCATTGTGTGGGAAGCACACCATCACAGAATAATCTGAGTTGGAGGGAACCCACAAGGATCGTCGAAGTCCAACTACTGGCCCTGCACAGGACACCCCAAGAGCCACACCATGTACCTAAGAACACTGTCCAAACTCTCCTTGAACAGCCTTGGTGCTGTGAACACTTCCCCAAGGAGCCGGTCCTGTGCTCAGCCACTCCCAGGCTGAAGAATCTTTCTAGTATCTAACCTATGAGATACCTTCTACTGGCAAACTCAAGTAATTGATTTCCTCCCCCCTCTGATTGTTCAACATGCCTCAACACATCCCCCACTTTTCTCTGGGTTTCCAGGTTGTGTTCTATAGCTGCTCTGCAGTAGACACCAAGACGCACACAAATTGCTGCAAACAAGTCCAGGCCATGAAATCTTAATTCTGGATCCAGACTGAATTTCTTTTGTGATGAAGAGATCTTTCAGTCCTCTTGCATCACTTACTCCCTCCCCCTTATAGGTTACTGCCCTCTTATCTGAACTCTGCCCTATGGAAACAACAATTATCCAAATTAAAAGGCATTTTTTATTTTTTTGTAACCTTTTTTTGTATTCTTTTTTTGACCTGGTTTACAATGTGAGTGCAAACCCCAGTTAGACTGTGAGACAGAGAGACTTTTTAGCAAGGGGGAAAGCAGTTGGAAACAGGGATCATTTAAACTGTCATTGCTGTCATAGTGTATATAATTCATAATACAGGGTTAGGTGCTGGCACCCAGAGTTCAGAGGTGAGTAGCAAAAAAACTTCGGTGCTGTTTTTTCAGTCTGATAGATCTCAGGACCAGGATTAACCAGGATCAGATGGTCAGAGACACAGCCTCCCTGTAGAGAGCAGGCAAAAGCAAAGCCTCTCACACTCTGTCCACAGTCCTGACACCTAATCCCAGCCCGCCCTCACAGCTCATGTGAATGTGCAGATATGGACCTGATATGCTGGGCTTTGGCTTGGTGCCCCTTCAGCCAGGATCTTCTTCCCCCTCTGCACACCAGCATGTGTTTTTTATGACTCCTGTTTTGTTTTTTTTTTTCTGAGACCTACAAACCAGTGAGCTGGCACCAGATAGTTTATCATGTCTCTGTTTTTACGTCAGCCCGTCCTGTTTACTAAAATGTAAATCCATTATGTTTATGTCCATATGATCAACCTCCTTCCTAAGTTGGTTGCTGACCTGCAATACAATTCCTGATAATGGTGATTGGCATAAAGCTCGTCTAATCACAATAAATCGTGCTCACACTAAGGTCTCTGTCCTGCCCTTGGTGACCCTCTTATGCATTTCAGCTTTTCATGTAAGTTTAGACTAGCACTTTTTTCATCCAGTCCTAATCAAAATTAAACAATTCTCTGTTACAACTGACAAAAAGAAGCACACAAAATCCTTCAGGCAAAGCTAAAACTTGTGCAAATTGGCAAACTGGTGCATTGTAAACAAGAGACACAGCTCAGAAAACCTGGAAGGGAGCCATTTTCTTTAATTAGCTGTGCCATTTTATGTTGTCCAAGATTCTGGCCTCTTTCTTAAAAAAAATATTTTGGATGTGTCAAAAAATTTGGTGTATAAATTACAGCTGCCCTGCGACACTTTAATTTGAACAACCAGTACTTATTCAGTCAGCTACATAAGGTCTCACTGTCCTTGGCAGGATTGTAGGGGTAATAATTTCTAACATGGATGAGCTGCTCTTAAGCAATTTCTCCAATGTATTAAGCATGAACAGGCTTTCCTTCAACATCAGGTGAGCATGTCTTTTTCTCACACTTATTTTTCTTCACCACACAAATTTATTGTGGCCATTGCATGGGGAGAAACCTTCCCTCCCTATAAATATTTGTCTTCTCCTCCCTCCCTTTTCTGGGAACACCACAAACTGATGGACTGTTCTGTTTCAAATGTCTGCCTTGTTTTATTTATTTATATAATCAAAGACAATGTTCTCTATTGTTATATTGCTAAGGCTTCTTCATTGCTTGCAAGGGAACTTGTGGGCAGAGATAAAGACATGCTATGATAGATATTTTGTTAAAGATTTATTTTCTAACTTCTTCCTGACAAGAAATCTCATTTATTAAAAGGGAGTTTGTAGTATCAAAAAATTTACAAACTTAGATAAAGAAAAGGTAGTAAAACACTGTTGACTTATTCTGCCTTTATAAAAAGATTTGGGGGCCTTGACATATCCTCTACTGGCAACTAGACTTCAAATAGATGAAATAATAATATTAATATCTTCTACATAATGATTGATAGAACAACATGACTGGTACATAGATGCCACATATTATCGCAAATTCTGTATCTTAGGGCCTGCATTTGCAGAAAGATAATTGCTATCATAAAGGGCTCAAAAAGAATTTTAAACACTTGAATAGCAAGGGCTTAGTTCTTTCATTAATTATCAGTCTATTGCCAAAGCAGAGGGTGCTTTTGTTTTTTTCCCTCATCCTGCCCCCCGTTTTTTCCACCCCTTGACCTTCATTTTCTAAAGTCTTTATTGATTTATTGGAATGTATTCTCCTATTTTCATAAAATTTCCTTATGCAATGTAGTGGCTGCTTTTACAGAAAGCTGTAAGTATTGGTAACTGGCAATCTAACTCTGAAGATGCAAATAAGTTCCCTGTGTAGCATCCAAGTCTACTGAAGACTTACAGAAAACAGACCAAGCATGCACAGGCTGAAGTGAAAATGAAATTCTTTATACCTTACATATCCCGGATAAAATTGCATAGTTTTTTGTTTTGTTGTTTGGTGGGTGGGTTTTTTTTTTTTTTTTTTTTTTTTTTTTTNTTAATTTTTTTTTTTTTTTTTTTTTTTTCCTTTGGGGGGGGTGGTGGTTTTTTTTTATTTTTTTTTTTTTTTTTTTTTTTTTTTTTTTTTCTTTCCAGGAGGAAAATGCACCCTGAGCATAATCATGCAGCCTTCTAAATAAGGTCCAGATGCAGCCTTCTAAATAAGGTCCAGTATTAAAAGACATTTAGAAAGACTTCGCAAGTCTACATGAAGTAGTATATTGAAAGAAGATGCCCTCATTTGCTTGGCCAAAATCTTATTTTAATTGTTTGAGCCTCCAAACTTCCTTGTCCTTTAAGCAGTATTCCTTAAAGCACATCTTCTCCACTCAAGTGTCAGATCAATTAATTTATTCTCTCTTCGTTTGCTCTAGAGGAGACTTTTTATTACAAGAAAAGGAAAAAATGTACATGTGATAGTAACTTTAATTATTGAAGGTTTTTGACACTGGGAAGCGATGAAAATACTTCCCACAAAGTCAGCTTTGAGCATAGCCAGGGACAAGGCTGTGAAGGTCAGTGTTCAGATTAACATGCTCACTGTAAAAACACGACAGACTTTTGTACTTATTGAAGGAAAAATGTATGGACTGATTGGAAGAGGGAAAAACTTCTTACATCCAGAGTAATTAGAATCCTCTGACACCAGGCAACTAAACAGGCTTCCTTGTGAAACAAAAACTTCAAATTTATGCCCTTACCTGTTTCACCTAAAGTGATTTTAATTCTGAGATTTTTTTTTTAAGTTCCTTCTGAGACAGTTGCCTGACAAAATTTGGATAGATGGAACTATATCCCCTTAATATTTAAGATATTACACACTGATTCTTGTCCCCTCTCAGAGTGTAATTCAGAGAGCCTTCATGAAAATCAGCTAGTAAAAAGCCCAAGAGTTTTCAGGGTGAGATGGAATTAATTCTGGCTGGTGTAAAAACTGATTTTTTAAAAAAAAATGTTGATCTCTTTGATTTCTTTGATGACAAGTAAGCCCTCGCACTTGAGACAGCAGATGGGGAATTGTGCAGTGTTTTTCAGCACAGAAAAGTTGTGCCTTGGTAGTATCACCATCATACACACATTCAAGGCCGATGAGGAGGATGGGTAAAGGTAACACTTTACTAGGACAGCTGACAATACATTTAAAGGAACAGAGGCTTTGGAGAAGAAATTAAAAATTCTGAAAGAATAAAATTACTTTCCCTCCAGAACCCCACAAAAATCATAAGCATGGGAAACACTTGAAAAAAGCATAATAGCTGATAAAAAAGAGAAGTCAGCTGATGTTCTGTGAAACAGAGGATCTGGAAGCAATTTACTGAATTAAGAGAAGGCCTTTAAAGCAGAATCCTTCTCCTTACTGATTTTTGTTCCCTGCCTTTCAATAAGGCCTCATGAAAGAAATGATCACTATCCTGGAGAAGACGCAGTCATGCAAATGTTTCTCTTCAACACAAACTGCAAACTTCAAATTATATTATATAACTAAATGAAACTCATTAAAACCAGGACAAAATAAAACAGCAGCACACATTACTTTTTTTTAAGCAAACAATTGAACAGAAAATCCCAGATTCCCTGTATCTTGGTCACTGGTCATACAGCTAGTCAGATAGGTGACTCATAATGAAGTGCTAGGGGGTGAAGCTTCAACTGTTTTGCACATCTAGGTTACTCAGAGTGATTTAGTCCTCTGTGGACAAAAGGCAGAGCATAAGGAAGAAATGGCACTGGCAGAGGGGAAAAAAAAATAAAAAATCTGTCCTTAAGCAGTAATAATTGGATTTGGGGCTCTCTCCAGCACAAATTAGCATTTATGGCATCTGGCCTAAGGACCAGATGCTGTAGGACTTCAGAGGTGTTTGGAAGCATCCAGTTAATGCAGCAAGCTGTTGTTAAGGGAAGAACAGGAGACAGAGGCCTATGAGAAGGACAGTGCTTTCACCAAGCTCCACCTCAGAGTGCGATGGTCTGGAGGGACCTAAGCCATTGCTCAAAGTGGATGGAGATAGAATTTTTTTCTCTGGAGGACTCAGCGGCAAAAAAGAAGCATCTTCTTCTCTAAGCATTTTCATTTATATAAAGAAAAGCAATTTGACACTCTCTATGTGTGGTTGAATCAATCTGTCTAAGAAGTGGAAGGTTATACTACCTCCCACATGGAATTATCCCCTTTGACCAGGTCATTCACCTTTCAAACCACCCTGCCATTTCAAGAAATTCTAAATTTCTCTTCAGCACTATGCTGGCTTGGCAGACTAATTCTGGTATGCAGCTAACCAAGAGAGTCTAAAATGCCTTGAACATTTTTTTTTTTT
>WEIU01004614.1:287014-383473 GCA_013389925.1 Aegithalos caudatus
TCATTGGGTTCTTTATTTATATAACATCCTGTAAAATTTAGATGTCAACATTACAGCAAATCAACAAAAAGATCTAACAACAGACCAGAACAGTCTGGAATACGTGAGAAAATGAAAAAAGAATTGTAAAGGAGCAAAGAAATACAGAGCCTAATAAATCATAACCAAGGAAGGTAAGCCAATAAGATTTAGCAATCATCAGTTTATTTGTGATGCTTTTTATTTTGCCTGCTAGATAGGGTACATACACAAAGTCTCCTTTCAATTCTAACTTTCCTTCACTTTTGGATCTGCAGATTCATTAGACCATTCTGTCACTGTGACACTAAATAACACAATTATGGAAATTTCCCAGCAAAATGTTGTCTGTTTTGAGCTGGAAAGTGAGATGCTGATGCTATCAGAAGTGTTTATGGTGACCTATAAACATTATGGCTGACATTTTACCTAGAAACATTTTAAATGGCTGACTAGGGAGTTAACATCCCTTTTTTCCCCTTCAGCTCCTTTGTCTGTAGCTTTGCTATTTCAGAGTTGCTCAGTTAGGAGTATTTTCTGGAATGTACAAGGCCCAGCTGAGGTCCCTTTGTTGAACTGGTTGGAAGCCATAACCACCAAACTATCAGCCCAGCTGATCTCTCATGTACATGTAACTCCTCCTTCTAACAAATATTCCAACAAAGAAATACATAAGTAGGAGGCACATTTTCAACAGTCAGTTTCAAGAAACATTTATACGCACACATATCTAGATTCTGTGATGTATTAATGTAATAGGACAGCTCCAAAGATGGAAGGGAGAGAAGCTCCAGCACAACAGCCATCAGCAGCTGTTGCACCACGGGACATATGAGAGCAGGGATGTCCACATGGTTTTTCCTCATCTTAATCCATTACAAGAGCCATGCAAAAGAATGATGAAACATGGGTCAGTAAGAAACAAAAGACAGAACATGAAGTAACCCTGTTGGACCTAGATGGAACCTGAAGCAAGTGAGCAGCCAAAATCTGTCTGCTGAGGTAGAAGGGAGGAGCAGGACAGTGGAATGTAGTCAGTCCCCTTCAGCTTGGAGACTTTGTGTCCATGGGAATGTGGTCTTGAGCAGTTTTTCAGTACTAACACCTCAATTGCTTTTTCCTCTGGCCTACACTTTAACAGTGGGGAGCTGAGGGGTTTGAAAAGTGCCTAAATAATTTGGCTGAAAAAATTAAATGGAATCAAAAGCCATCACTTGGCATTTAAAATAATTTAGTAATTAGAAGTCATCACTCAAGCATTTTCAGAGTCTCACACTTAAAGCAAAAGAATTAATCTTCAGAGCAAGTTTTTGAATCCTACTTAATTTTTCTTGAATAAATCTTGTCCAAAAAAACCTTTCAGAAACAAATGATGTAATCATTACATTTTAATCAACGGCCATTTGAAAGGGATATTTCAAACCCTCACACTCTACATGCAACATGGGTATCTCAGGAGCAAAAAAAGCCTGCAGAATGCTTTGAAATGATGACAATTTGAATACACCATCCATATATTGAAACACAACCTCATAATTTCCTCTGGGCCAACCCAATTGCTGTGGTACCAGTGACCAAGAGTGGCTGTCCACAAGACTGATGAAACAAATGCCCACTGACCCCTACAAGTCTTACTCAAAAAGAAATACTGCCTTCTCTCCTGCACAAAATACACAACAGTATAAGAGACACCCACATTATTCTTATTTCCCCCTCTTTTAAATTTATTTTTTACATTCTCTACTAATGTCTGGATTATTGAAGAAGATAGCTGGTAATTTCTCACATGAAAATTTTAATTTTTGCCCTAAGACTAGCAGAGAAAGTAAGGATCCTCTCTGTACTTGAATTAATATTTCTCTGTTTGTCACAAAATGCTGCTTCCTTGCTCAACTTGATGAAGAGAAGCTGGACTTATCTTTCATGGTCTTACTGCACATTGCTGACACAAACTCTTCCTAACCAGTGAGAAGACCAAATCACACAAACATGTTTTCTTTCTAAAAAAAGCTCTTCTTACCCACATAGGAACTTGGAAAGGGGTAAAAAAATACATCTTGGTGAAAATCAGATGACTTTAATAAATTGAAATTAATTTAATTAGATTTTTAAAAATTGAAATTAACTCTGAGAAACTGAGGGGAAGTAGCTCAGCCTACTTTTTACTAGACAGCATGATATTTACATAATTTGTAGGAGATATTAGTACCATAAAAGCTAAGCTCAGCCACTCAGTGCACCCACCTCCAAGGCAGGCTCTAGGTTTGTGTAAGCAGTACTTCTATGCTCTCCTAAGCTGCTTGTTTGCTGAAATGTGTTCTTAAGATGAGACTGAAAAGAGAGAGATCAAGCGCTGGTGACTACACTTACATGTATTTTTCTCCTTGCTGAGACATTCACAAGATAATTACATCTGGACAAAATTGTGTCAATATGACATTACACAATTTTAAGAAAGATGTAGCAGTTTCCCCCTCTCATTTCCCCTCAACAGCACTGGATTAATTGCACTTGCCACTCACCTGATTTTTAAGTTTAAAACATTTCAAGAAGATTGTTATTTACAGCCTGCAATTCAAGTCTGTTACTCCTTTTGCAAAAGAATCAGCTATATTGAACTGGATATCTCACCCTCTAACTATTTATTAATATAGTTTTAAAGGAATTCTCAGATTTTTGTTGCTAACTGCTCACTTGGGTTGAAATGTGATGCACTTGTTGGCAGTGTTGCCCCAGAGGGACTGCAGGGAGACAGACTTACTCAAGCTTCACTTGAACACAGAAATGAAAATCAATAAACAATTTGAACTTCTCAGAAGAGAATTTTTCTCCTCTAATGAATATACAAGCTTGGTTACAGCTTAATTTAAAGATTGAATTCAGTGTGTGTTTTTTCCCTGCACTAGGAGCATGACAAATACAAGCTTCAAGTGACATGTCCCAAAGGGAGACTTATTGTTTAAAAAAAGTGGGGGAAAAAAGAGAAAAAAAAGTGAGCAGATACGAAACAAAAAAGATTCCTGGTGCCATGAGAGGGAGCTACTTTAAAAATAAGGAAAATGTCATGCAGCTACAAAAGAGATCTCCTTTGTGACTGTAGAGATAACTAAGCTTTAAGCTTCTTGTGGGGCAAATTTCATAATGTATATATTTTTATTTGCTTTTGAAAGTGACTGCGAATGGGGTCAGACCACAATGCATAAATGTGATTGTAAATTCTCCAGTAGTTTGAGGATGTTTGAATGCAGCATGTGTTGTGTGGGTTAGTTTCTCACACGCAAAAATTGGATCTGTTTATGACTTTTTCTTTCAGTATTGGAGCAGGTTAATACTATAATTTCTGTAGAAATTAATAATATTAATTAAATAAAAAAATTACTGAAGAATCAATTACAAGACATGCTTGTACTCAATATTAACTATCAGAGGGGTGAGGGCTGGGATGAGCTGCTGCATTTGTTTTCAGAATTTCTGCAGAGTTGTCAAATTAAACAGCTTTTGCCGTCTGATAATCTTAGCAAAGTAATTAGTTGAAAGCCACAAAAGTGATTGTGTACAGCATCTAATTCTTCAGCTCAAAAAGAAACAGATTTGACTTGAAAACTTAGATCTCATTGGTGCAAACTGGAAACCAGATAAATCAAGTCTTCCATACAAGTGCATGTCAAGTAAGTGACAAAATAAAAAAAAGATCTCTTTTTCAAAACTAGTTCTAAAAAATATAGTGTTTTCTGGAAAAAAGCAGTGGGAATGTGGTTGGGCAAATTTACCTGATAGTATAAATTTCAATCAGTTGGTTTCAGTTTCTATAATGTGCAGGGAACATATTTAGGACATGTACATAGATAACAGGTAGCTTGACTGTCCAAACCAAACCAGTTAGAGCCATATTTTTGTTACTATATTAAAAAAATCTGAAATCTCTTTAGCCCCTGAACTCTTTTTCATGTTCATAATCTTAACAACCCACTCAAAGGGATCTCTAAAGCTCTTCATTTAAACAACAATTATTCTTTTGTCTACTGGGAGCCCAGTGCAAAGATGATGTCCTGTGTGCAAGAAGCAAGCAAGCTGAATATTAATTAATGAACACTACTTAATATGCAGAAGAAGAGAAGCAACAATCAGTTGTGAGCCCTTACATATTAACTGGTAGATCATTGTTATTCTGGGAGGCATCATAAGGCCAAATGCAGGTTACAACTAGTTTAGAAAATCTCTTTAATTAAGAAACATGAAAGTTTAAGTCTCTCATTTTAAATATCTTATTGTGGCCATAAAAGACATCATTAAATGGGGTGATGGTGTAGCACTTTTAATGCAGTTTGAGGTGGTGAACTAGACTTCAGCTGTTACTCCATTTGCAGTGTTATCAAATAAAGAAGCAAAACACTGAGTTTTCACTATTTTTCCTAAGATCATAGAATCATTACAATTGAGAAAGACCTCTAACATCATTGAGTCCAACCATTAACCCAATAACTCCATGTTCACCATTTTAACCATATCCCCAGGCACCACATGAACCCATTTTTTGAACACTTCATGAATGGTGATCACACCACTCCCCTGGGCAGCCCGTTTCAATGGCTGAACTACCCTTTCAGTGAAGAAATTATTATATCCAATTTAAACCTCTCTTACGCAGCTTGAGGCCATTCCCTGTTGTCCTGTCATTTGTTACCTGGGAGAAGAGATAGACCTTTCTCCTTTCAGGCAATTGTAGAGGACAATAATGTCCCCCCGAGCCTCCTTTTCTCCAGACTGAACAACTCCAGCTGCCTCAGCAGCTCCTCATATGACTGACTCCCCAGACCCTTCACCCACTCTGTTGTCCTTCTCTGGACTCTCTCCAGCCCCTCAATGTCTTCCTTGCAGTGAGGGGCCCAGAATTAAACACAGAGTTGAGGTGTGGCCTCACCAGCAGCAAGTACAGGGGGACAATCCCTCCCTGATCCTGCTGGCCACACTATTGCTGGCACAGGCCTGGATGCCGTTGGGCTTCTTGGCCACCTGGGCACACACACTGGCTCCGTTCAGCTCAGTCAGGTGTCCACCAGCACCCCCAGGCTCTTTTCCACTGGGCCATTTTCCAGCCACTCTGCCTCAGCCTGAAGCTTTACAAGGGGTTAGTGTGACCCAAGGCCAGGACCTGGCACTTGACCTTATTGAACCTCACAGAATTGGCCTTGGTCCATTGATCCAGATCCCACTGCAGGGCCCTCCTGCCCTTCAACAGAACAACACTCCCATCCAGCTTGGTGTTATAAACCTGCTGAGAGTGCACTTGATCCTCTCATTCAGGTCATTGCTGCAAAGAAACAATTTTTCTTTTCCTAAGAACATGTGAAGGCCATGAACAAACAAATCTCCATGAAACACCTCCAAATAGGTGGATCAGGAGTTTTACAAAGCAAAGAACTACTCCTGTTTGTCACTTTCTACAACTATTTGCATCCTTCCAGAAGGGAAGAAAATATGAATGATACAGTCCAATGTTTTTTACTTTGCTAAATTAACTGAAGCAAAAAGAACACTCCCATCAGTAAGTCTCTGGGCCCATTGCTGAAGGAGACTGGCCTCCTTGTTCCCGTTTGTCAGATCAAAAAAAGATTATGAAAAGATGAGCTGTGATCTAAGCTACTCCTGAGGGCAGCATCAAAGGAATATGTCTTTCCAGACACGGTCTCTACCATGTCTCACCCCTCAATCAATATTGCTATTGCTACTAACAAATTAACCCTCCCCCTATATTAATGAAACTATGAATATTAAAATCCAAACAAGAATACATCTTTATAAGATTCTTACTTCAAGTTTTGCATGTCTGATGACAGGGGTTCTTCAGGTTTTGTTACTGCATGGAACCACACAACAAATAAAACTGAAGTCACCCATTGTTGTGCATTAGTTCATTACAAAATGCATTGTAATGAAAGGAACATCATCTGTTTGCAGATCTATTTCTTGCAATATGCTTGACTGTGAGACAGGAAGAATCAAATTATATATATTATATATATATATATTACATGGAAAAAAATATTATTTTAGACAATCTGGACAGGTTCAGCAACTTGAGTTGAAATATATGGACATTGATTTGGAAGAAGTATACATTTGCCTCTTGGTCTGAAAAGGTGGTAATCCTTGTGGAATACTCACAGGTTTACTTCTTAACATGCATGAACAGAACAATGCCATGAAATCTGATTCAATATGAGGTTTTACAGAGTTACTTCTTCTTAGCAGTACCAAACATTATTTACACAGCATTTTCTCTTCCAGGTGATCTTAAAGGCATGATCTGGCCTTGAAGAATCTGAACCATTCCCTTTCTCTGTTTGTAAACTACCCCTTGAATACAATTAGCCCAATACACTGATAGCACTTGTTAGACTGGAAGCTAAATAATGCCAAAAAGCAAAACTGGGTGAGAGTAGGAGGAGGGATAATGTTTACAACGTATGGAAAACAAATGAGCCAGTATTTCCAAGAGCCTCCTGCAGCAGTGGAAATCCTTCCACTGTAAATGTAAATTCCCACCAACAGGGAGGGAGGTGAAGTTGGCCAAGAACAGTCTAAAAGTATCATTGGTGACCAGGTGGCACTATTCTATACCATCGTAAAAACCTGCACCTGCTCACAGATTTCTGTTGAGCAGGGGAACCTCTGGGGAAGAAATGTTGGCCTTGAGAAGGGTCCTGTTTGCTGCTGGGCTGTGCTGCCCCAGACTGGAGCTGGCCAGGGGTGCCAGTGGTGCTCTGTGCTGCTATGGACAACTCCTGGCATATGCCACCCATCCCATGCTGGTTCTCATTTTCCATATGATCTACAAAATATGCCATAGATGAGTAAAAGGATGAACCTATAAACCAGGAAAGAATGTATTTTTCTATGAAAAAACAACCCAAAAGTATAAAAAAACCTGGACATGACAGGAAACTTTGGGTAGATGGGGGTGCAAGGGAAAAGGGAGAAAGTCAAAAGTCATTTTCAGGATGAGAAACATTTTCAGAGCAGTGTATGAAAAAGAATAGGAAAGGAATGGAAACATGAAAATGGGTCAATCACAATTTATTGTAGCTCGTAACTCCCTTTCCAAAGTAGCAGCATTCAGAGAATCTTCTCTGGAAGCTAATTGGGAAGTTCTGCTACACTCATTCATTTAAAAAAGATAGGAAAAAAAAAAAAGAAACAAAAAGAAAGAAACCCAAACCTTATGTTTTAGGACTTTCTGATTTTTTCAAGTTGTGCTACTCCTTTGTGGGTGCATAATTGTCTTTAAGAATTATTTTAAAATTCACTCTTTCCATCTACAATAGCTCTTAAATGGAAAAAAAAATCTCAGACAATTGTGGCCATATGGTTTGAAAACTTATTAATAAGAGACAACTACTAAGTCAAATTTAAATATCCTTTTCTTAAATTAACTTGGTAACAACTTCTGATTTGCCTAATGTCCTGTTCAGAGAGAACACCCTTCCACGCAGGGTGGCTTGTTTGTTTGTTTGTTTTAATGTATTGTTTTTGTAAGAAAAATAGGAAGCCACAAATAAGTCAATTCTTTTTGTCCAGAGATCAGAGAGCTTTCGAAAATATCTGGCATGCCAAAACACACCCCATTTGGTCTCATGATTTGCCTTCTCCTAAACTGAGTATTGTGCTTATATTCTGTGCACTCAGATGTTTTCAGACTGTGCAGATTGTCAGGATGCAGCATATGTTTAATCTAAAATAGCTTCTCTGAACTTAAAGGCAGCACAAGCCATGGGCCATACCAATCACATTAGATTGCCCCTTCCTAATGGGAAAATCTCTTCCTCTCCAGCTTTCCAGGTTAATTAATGTCTGACTGGTCTAAATGATGTCAGGAGCAGAAGAATGAAGGCAGCTTGTTTACTCTGAGACACCATCTGAAATCCAGCATGAGGTAAGGCTACATGTCACAAAGGAAGTGTCATCTCCCTCACCCAGAATGAGAAGTTTGTGATGGAAACATTGACTAATATCTCCTGGCTGGAAATAGGATCCCAAATCCAAAAAGAGAACATGCCATGGAGTCACTGCAGGTCTACATTATGAGAATATATAATGTCTTGCATTATAATTACCTATAAAACCACTATGCCAGTAGAGCCTATCACTCATGCAAGCCAAATATGTGGTACTTTTAAAAAAGTACTAATTTATAACACTGAAAAGTAATTTTAAAGTAAGTCAGGAACTTCCTGCCTGTATTGCCTTAGATCCATCAGTAACAGTCAATCTTTGCCTGCTTTTTCCACATTTCCCTTTTCACTCTTTAGGTGCTTGAACTCCATACTTAGAATCCACACTTGATTAAAAGCACATTGCCAAGCATTGCACTTTTAGCACTTAATGGAAGAATCATAATGTAGCCAGTAACCTGGGTGGCACAGACAGCCGAGTAGCCTAAGGTTGCCTTCCTAATAGAAATAGTTAAATTCTATTTACTAGGGGGCCTCAATTTGCCATCTGAACAGAATTAATTCATTAGTTAAATCAGTACATAGCACCATTTGTTTCCTTTAAGTAACATCACTGAAATTTAAGTGAGAGGATTTTGTAAACAGTTAATAAGATGAGAAAATAAGAGTCTTGTGAAAGAAGGGATATAGACTTTGCTACACAGTAAACAGAAGGAAAAATATTCAGATCTTTCTCAGCAGCTGTGTTTTCCAGTCACATTTGTGAGATCTGCTTTTGCCTCACTCTAGCTCTACTCATCTTCCAAAACATACTTCAGAGGTATGTCAAAATCTCAGCTATAAACAAGAGGAAGAACCAAAATAAGAAAAGGAAATAAAGAAAAGGGAAGAGCAATGTTTTTAATGTTTATATTCCTAAATTGTATGTGTAAAACAATGAAAACATTTTTGAAGGAATAATTTACTTCAAGAAAATTCTTTTCAGATTAATTTAAAATCAAATATATGCCCATATCCCATATTTACTTACCAATTAATCACTGAAATCCCTACATATCCACACCAGTTATTACAAAAATGAGACAGAATGCATAGAGAATTTTTCTGAGAGACACTTAGGTTTTTTTTTGTTTGTTTGTTTGTTTTTTTTGGGGTTTTTTTTTTTTTTTTTTTTTTTTTTCCAATAAAATGCACCACAAAGGGAATAAAGAAATTCTTTGCCCAAATTAGTGGTGAATTATTTTGTCATGAGAATAGAAGTTTATATTCATTTAAATGAAAGCACATAAATTGTTCTTGACAAGAATAACACAGCTAGCCTTAGGCAGTATTTTCATTATAGAAAAAGGCACATGTCCATGAATATCTAGTATAATATTAACAAAAACTGTTCAATTAGCTATGCATGTGCCATTGTTATGAATATTTATTTGCATTGCAGCTGGGTAACATTGATACCTTTTTTTCCAGCCTGTTAAGAGATACAAAATGAAGTGAATATTAGTGCTCAGTGAAGAGCAGCAGAACTTCTCCAGAGAGCTGGACAGACATAACACTTCTTATTAGCAGAACCTTCTTAACTACTAGTTGTTTGAATCTTTTTCACTAAAAATCTACTCACGAAATTTCAGTCCATTTTTGAGTAATTTTGATCCAATTGACAGCCTAATCTCATATTTTCTTTAAAGAAAAGTTATTTATGAAAGGACAACCTAGTGCATGAACTTTTTTTTTTAAAGTGGATTCACTTGAATTGCATTCTAATTACATAGAGCTCACTTTTTCAAAGTATTTTACTTTCTGTGAAATAGTAATATCAAAGCAAAGCAAGTTTTACCAGTGTATGTGTATAAAAATCACTAACATTAGTCATCATAGGCATAAGAATCAATTAAAGTGGTTATATCAGTAGGAATGTTTATGGTTAATAATTCAGTATAAAGCATCATGTGCTTTATAGCTTCCATTACAAAGAAATGTTGAATATTAAGCATTTGTAATGAACTACCAGTAAAAAACTGCAGACAAAAGGTTTACTTTGACAAAAATATATTCATGTGATTAAAAATGTTGTTCTGTATATGAATAAAGGTATTATCTGAAGAATTTTCTCTAGGAATAATTTCAAATAATGAATCATTAGACTATTACTCAGTATTAGAAACGGAAAAAAAACCCTAAATTAATTGAATAAATTTGTCCCATTTATGATTGCCAGAAAAAAAAAAAAAACTTCAAGAAAATGGTTAAGAAACAATTACACATGGTCCCTTGAAATTTTATTGATGATGTATTTCATTCTTGTTTCCATTTGGCCCCTCCAGGAATCTTTTCTGAAATCCACTAAGGTCAGCAGGAATAATTTTATATAGTGGGGCAAGCAAAGATCACATAAATATTCCAAAC
Organism: Aegithalos caudatus; assembly: GCA_013389925.1. NCBI lineage: Eukaryota > Metazoa > Chordata > Aves > Passeriformes > Aegithalidae > Aegithalos > Aegithalos caudatus. Next base: position 297,391 of record WEIU01004614.1, read on the forward strand.
CACTGATTCTCCACAAAATGATTTCTGAATGATTAAGGCAAGATTCAGTTCTGTAAGCTGCTTTAGAATTTGCCTCTGTTTTTCTCTAGGCTTTATAAAGATATTAACAATATTTCTTTCCCAGCAGCACAGTGCTATGCACTACAAGAACACACGTAGAAAGTAGGAAATTGTTACAGCGTGTTTTGAAAAGGAGAGAAATAGTAAAAAGTAAAATGTGACATAAATATATGATGTATTTGTAGCCCCATTAATAAAGGTAAAAGAATCAATTTTATTTTAAGGTGGCTTAGAGGAAAGCTAACAGGCTAATATAGAATATTGCAATAGGTAACCATATGGAAGATGCTTTGTGTTGATTTCTTGTCAAGTTCACTTGATCCCCTTCCAGAGAAAGGCCTAAGACAACAGTAAGATACATTTTCTGTAGTTGATCTTGCAAGCAAATATAACCCACCCTCCTCGATAAAATATGACACTTGGCATAGCAACCCACTGAGAAAGAAAGGATAATAAAATTGTGATAAAGTATTACTCTTACAAAGACATTGTTTGATTTTAACTTGTCCAGAATGAACATATCAAAAAAAGAGCATCTTGCAGCTGATGAGCTGGGAAGAAAAGAAAATAAATTTAAGTGACATGATCTGGATAGTTCTCAAAATTAAAATCTCAACAGAACACAGTTTTGGAGACCACTGCCAAGAAGGATGCATGTCCGAAGTTTTGTTATCTATTAGAACACGAGCTGCTTGTCTCTTGCACTGCTCACTCTTTGCATGTGTCACACCAAATGTGTAGCTCTGCCATCACACCAGTGATAGGAGTTGTTATTGTAAATGGTACAGTTGCGTGTTGGTGATGAAATAGGAAGCGACAAGCACCAGAGAAATTTTGCTGGTAATTTCTTTTGATGAGACACTTACAAGTATAAAAGCAAGAAAAAGACAAGGTAATAAATGATAGGCTTCTGGGAGAGTTAAAAAGAAGAGGCTCCTGGTTAAGCTGGACTGGATGCTCTGTCTTGGCAGCCAAATGATGGCATGGTAACAAAGCAGTAAAAACAAAGCAGTAAAAACAAATCAGCGGCTGCAAGACTGTGGCAGCACAGACAGGATCTGCACTGTTGTATTGCACTAAGTAGTTTTAGTTCGTATTGCAGTGGGTGTTTTTCTGTTCACACAAAGTATCTGCTGTACCTACCCAGAATCTCCCATACCCCCGCTACTCGACACCACCTAAGCCTTACCTGCCTCAGGTCAGCCCCAATTGGCTGGCAGACCCCTCCCCTCCCCCTCCTCCTCAGAGGGCATAAAGGACCCCTGGCATGGGGGTTCGGTCTCTTAATCATCCCAACTGCATGGAGAAGGTTCTGCAATAAACTGTGGGACTGTGTTCCTGGAAGATTAAGGGTGCCTTTGTCTTTTATCTTCATCCTTGCCTCAGTTTCCCACCGGGGATCACTGCTAGCCAGGGCTGAACCCCTGGGGTGTGGGAACTGTGGCACTGCACAAGCCCTCTGGGACCTGGGGACCTCTGGGTGCTGCAGTTGCTGGCCCCCAAAGGACCTGTGTGCTCTGCTTTCTTGCCATTACCCATGCTAGCTGAATTACAGAGAGCCTATGCACACCTGACCACATTACAGTCACGGTTGTTTGGCCATGCAGGCAGAGCAATGGGGTAGGTGTGCAGCACTTGGATGATGTGCCTCATGCCACAAGATCAATAGGTATATTCCAACTGATCAAAACTACATCCAGGACAGGAATTATAAAATGGATTAGACCTAAACCTCCAGTGCAGGCCCAGGAGGGCCTGCCAACTACCAGTGTGAACTGTGGTCCTTGGGGGCAGAGGACCCTGAGGTGGCAACAAGGAGCATTTAATTTGAATCAGCAACTAGTCTTTTTCATATAAAGTTACAAAATTTGCTATTTGTGAGGGAAAGAACCTATAAAAGGGTGTTTATTTAGAGTGGGAAAGGTTCAAGACCCAATTAAAAAAAAAAAAAGAAAAGAGGTGCTGAGCAGGCAAACCTCAAGCTTAACCTCAACCCTTTGCAGCTTGGAGCTCAGGGGATCTCTCAAGTCACTTGAGTTTTATCTCATCTTGTCACTGCAGAACAGCAACTGTGCTACCCTTTGAAGAGAAAATGAGGAAAGGAAGTTTGGAGTAGCTATTTGTTTATCTTTCCAGTTCTCAAACTATAAAAAACCCTTAAAAGTCTATTTTTACAACATCTTAGATGGAAAGGCACGCTCTTGCTGATAGACCCATTACCTGAGAAAAAAATCAGCTGCAAGATCCACACCCTGTTCTTTTCTTTTCCTCAGCTGTCTACCAGAACTTGAAGAACTTGCCTGGGAATATTTGTCAAGAAGAGAACTATACCTTGACACTCTAAAACAGAGTAGGAAGAGATGTTCCTACAATAACTGAATTTAGTGGTACAGAAATTTGAAGAGGCCACAGGTTTTCTGTCCAAAAAAATGTGTTAATTAAGTATTTTGTGGCTAAGAAGGCATCGGTCTTGTTTAAGTATGCTGAAAAGGAGTTTTCTTAAATTCTGACATTTGGTGATTGAGAGGCTCGATGAGTCACCTTCAAAATTTGTCTTACTGAGCACTCTGAACCCGGATATTCATTAAGTACAACATGGTGTCAAAAGCAGCCTGTGAGCTCTCAAACTGAGTTTAAAAGATGCCATGAAGCGTGTAAGAACCTAGGTTGAAGGGCTTCAACGACAGCTTTCTGGAAGCTTCAAGTATTGTTCAGTATCTCCAAATTTAGTTCCCAGCTGCAGTGATGACCTGTGCAGTCAGAAGCCAACAAAAAGCCATAGAAAAAGCTGAGAAATTAAGAGACCTTTACTATGCATGCTAAAAAAATCAAACAGGACATGAGAGAAATCTAAGACACCAATCTGGATTTTGGTATTCAGCTCTCATACAGGGAACCTTTAATCTGATTGAACTGGTATGGTGACTGTTTGTTTTTCCTGACTGGGAGTGCATATGTGTATGTGATAGTACCATGGCAGCAGGCCAGGCTATTAAATGGAGCAACTACATTCAATAAGAAGCAAACAATGGCATTAAGCTTTCTATCATTTTTACTATTAGACTGAATCTGCAGTTTTCAAAAGAATATAAGTTTGGAGCTTGGACATGGAAAGCCAATATAACTTTAACTTCTAAATACTAGAGCCCTTTTCTTGGGTAGCTTATGAACCTAAGCTACTTCGGGATTCCAGGAAAAAAACCTCCCTTTCACTTTCTGCCTTTCGTTGTAACCTGATGTGTTGAGATAGAAGGACAGATTTGAACTAAAACTTTCCTAGAACTCAGAACACTTAACATTGCCAGCATTTAATGTGAAAGAGGGAATTACACCAGTATATCCACCATGTTTTATCACAGGCCAGCAGCATCCATCTCAGCTGCCTTATTTTCCAGCAGACTTCTGAGTGGCCTCAATCCTGCTCACTCTATTTGGAAACTCCACAGCACTCTGCTCCCAAACTCTGCAGTACTAAGTTTATGGCATCTATTTAGATGCTGTANATACTGCTCTGCCCCACCTTTTTCTTCCAAACGAAAAGGAGAACAAACAAATATTTGGACTGCCACAATAGCATTAATAAACATGAGAATGCAACAGCTAGTGTTATTCTACAGAAATGAATGAATAAATAAATAGACTATAAGCACTTTATTCTTCTCACATAATTTCTTCTCAGTGACATTATTGAACCGACTGTTGAAAACAAACATCGTTAAAAGAGAAAAGAAGAGCAGGAGCCTGTCTAATTCCCCACTGCAACATTTTCCAATGACGAATGCTCCCTAAATGGATTTAGCTTTTTGAAAAGAAGTCAGAGAGAAATTTGATGTGGCCCCTGACCCCTGGTAAGCACATGTATCTTCACCTGTCACATAACACACTGGCACTTGCTTACTTTTCAGCAAAGACTATTGATTTTGCTTATTGGCTGCAGGCTAGTCCATAAAGAACAAATTACAAAGTCAGAGGTCTACAGTTAGCAATTGCTTGCATGATAACAGGGAACTCAGCACTATTCCCACAATGCAGTATTAACATTCTCACAAATGTGTGCAAACCTAAAACTTTAATTCCTGTGATGAAGTCCTCTGGATTTCCAATGATATACAGCAAGCAGAACTCAGAGTACATCCCATCCCATCACAAATGATCTAAAACAGGGATTTTGCCCCAGTACATAAGCTACACTTGTGGTTTAAACAATAACTTTGTAAAGAACAAAAAGAAAGAGGATTAAGCAATGGTTACATTCTACTATTAAAAAAAGAAAAATGTAACAACCTAATGTTATTATGAATGTCTTCACAAGTAAATCTTACACAGAACAAGCCAACGTGGTGATTTTTAAGAAATGTTTCATTGTGCTGCTTCTTTGGAGCTGTAAAATTTATCTTTACCCCTGCCTTGATAGATGACCTTGGGGACATATAATTTGATTTGCTTTCATCTTACAGAAAATAGGATACAATACTGTCGTCTGCTGTTCAAGTGCTGTTGAAACCCACTGCCAAAAAGTCCCTGCAAAAGACAGTGTAGCCTGGCTTTTATTTTTGAAATGGGACAGGCATAGGAGAGAACCCTGGCGAGGATCAAAATTAGAGAGCCTGAGCGAGTTTCCAAAATGTCATTTTAGTTTTTGGAACTTAAATTATACTTGCCATATAAAAATTGCATTTGTCTTTTAATACCCAGCCATATAAAAATAGAAATATATACTGTTCATCTGGTATATATTTTCAGTAAGAGCCATGAGAATGACACAGAAGGGTCTCATTTTAACAGTATTTCAAGCTCAATAAATTTATAATAATTTCAAATATCAGAATATTAATGACAAAAAAGAGAGCTATTGTCTTTACTCACTTGCCTAGAAAGGACAGTTTTTCTTAAATTTTAAAAGGTGTCTTCCATAATAAAATGTGATGACTCAGCAGGTCTGACACAACAGTTTTCAGGAAAAATTTCCTTTTCCAGAATATTTGAGTGGGAGAAAGAGACTGAAAATTTCAAAGGTGAGGTAGAGCTGAGCATATTTGAAAAACCTAACTCAATTCCCCACTGAAATCAAAGCGTTCTGGAAGAAAGAGCAACAAAAAGCACTTTGGGAACTCATAGTAAGCACTGGCTTAATGTGTTTCTATAACAGACTGTTTAGCTTCAGGTTAACTGATTACTAATTAACTAGAACTAGTGAGTGTATTAGTAAATTCTACTGCTGACACTTCCTAAATGTTTCTGGTTTATCCAAAGACTGAACATGGTAAGAACCCAGAATAATAAGCTATACAGAAATCTGGACAGGACAAAGTCATCTTATGGAGTAATTTATAGGGCAAACTGAGATCAGTGATTTCTCAAGACATGGCCCTTCCACTGAGAAGGCACAGGCAACCTCTGTGGTCAAACAACAAGCAGGAACAAGCAGTCACAATGCCTCATCAAGCAGTGACAGTCACAACAAAAAGAAAGGCTCAGAACAATAGATGGGAGATGCTGTACCAAGGTGGGTTGGATTTCAGAGGTGGCGGCAAATAACTTTAAATTGCCAAGAGGAAGTTTGTGCCACATGGGGTAGACAGTTTTAAATAGCTCCAAGGGTGGTGATGCAACCACTTCCCTGGGCAGCCTGTTCCAGTCTTTGAAAATCCCTTCAGTAAAGCATTTTTCCTAAAATCCAGTCTAAACTCTACAAGCTTTATTAATCATCTCCAAGGTGGAAATTCAACTTCTCACATTACAAGATTATGGGGTTCCTTTCTCTCTGTTCCATAATGAGATCAACCTAAAAGTGAGGCCTTGTTGTGCCTGAACACTTCTGCTGTGCCTAGTCCATAGTACTAAGTGGTGACCACATTTCTTTAGAATTACAGGTTCTGAGTGTTCCCATTAAAAAAAAAAAAAAAAAAAAAAAAAAAAAAAAAAAAAAAAAAAAAACCCAAAAAAAAACAAAAAAAAAAGAAAAAAAAAAACCCCAAACAAAACAAAGAAGCAAAAAACAAAACCAAAACCAACCAAAAACAAAACAGCAGAAAAAGCCTGGGTAAGAAAAAACATGTCACAGCTCTGGATGCCTTCATCAAGGTCTCCACCAAAATTCAGCATTGCTGTGAACACATGATAGTAAAAAGGGTTGGGCTACAATGAACCATCCTGAAAACTTACAGGCGGAGTCTTCAACTAGCATCATAAGTCTACATTTTGCAAAATATGACCTTCCCATTACAAAAAGTTAGGCTTTACGTTCATTTACTACATCTCCTCTCACTCACTTTCTACTTTGATATCCCAACAGACAAACTTCAGTCACATAATGGGAAACCAATATAACACTGTGGATTGCATCTCTGTGTCTATTCTGTAACTAAAAAAAAAAAAAAAAGAATAAAAAAAATTGAACATAATAAAGAAACAAGCCTCCCTACTGAAAAGTAACGTAGAAACCAAGTAAGAAAGGGTATGCAGAAATTGTTATGGTATTGCCAGTTACAGGGAGCAAAGAAACCCAGTGAGTTGCCCTGGATTTTAAAAGCTTTTGAGATTTTTCTGCTGCAGAAGGATTTTATGGTTTATGTCCTCAAGGGTTTGTAAAATTTAAATTAAAAAAAGGAGAGAAAAAAAAAATCTTACTTTGCAAATATTGAAGTTAAGATTATTATTTTCCCAGATGAATATAGATTCTGGAGCTGTATGAAGACCTCCTTTATCAGCAGACATGTAAAGAAACAGCAACATGATGGCCTTTGATCCAGCCAAAGAAGAGAACACAGCCCAAGAGAGAGATCACTTGATGTTTAAATCTTCTGACCTCCTTGGCAAGGCTCTATAAGGACCTCTAGCTGCAGAGAAGAGCTCATTTTGCTCAGCTAGGGATGTTTGCAATTAGATTGAAGAGAATTACCGTCATGCGGTGTATACCTCGTTATTGCCCCCTTTATAACAAAGCTGAGAATGACTTCCCCAGTTAAGGCTATAAAAGACACAATTTTACAGACATTTAGAAATTATTTCTGCTGTTTTAAATTACTTTTCATAGTATGAATGAAGTTTGAACTAAAGATGAACACCACAACCACAAAGGGAGAACTAATAAAAGATGAAACAGATCTGGAAATTAGACCTTCCCTCTAATCTTGTCCAAGATGAAAAGTCCTCATGAATGGACATAGAGAGAAAAGCTGAAGAATCTCTATGGATTACAATTAACAGACCCACTGGTCACGAGTCAACCTCAAGAATGTGGGCTGGAATCTGGACTGAAAAGCAGATCATCTGTGTTCAGCTCAATGTCAATAAGCACACAATTACTTGTTAAGACTGAGATGGGCTCCTCCAATTCCTTCTTCTAATTTGTGCAGTCAGTACCAAAAACAACTCCAAATTTGACTTTTTAAAAAACTATTACTATTTCGGTGGGAAGGGAAAGATTCTTGACTGCAAAGAAAATCTGATACTATTATTCAAACAAGGCATAATCGTTTCGCAGGTAAAACTGAACTACTTTACTGTCAAATGGCCAAATCTTGGTTTCACTGTTCAATTCCTTTTCCTTTCTCACATGCATTTTCTTTGAAATGAATTAAAATTGCATTGTGCCATTTGTTACCATCAACGTGGCAAAAAAAAATAAAGACATACAGGAAATCAAGGTTTCTGGACCAAGAGCTAACTCTTATTCATCCATACACAACTGCATTCACTCCCACTGTCTTCATTGGGGTATGCCAAAACAGAGTGCACTCTCTTTTGCCTCTAAGTCACTGCCTTCTATGGAATTTTAGCTTTGGCCCCTTCCAGAGATCAACAACCTGCATCCAGTAAGGGCATGATTCAATGAATAAAATGCTGAAATATTTAATTCTTCTAATACTGTAGAGTTTCCAATTCCATTTAATGCTGGTTTCCTTAAATCAAAGAGGCAAAATTGATATAAGCAACAGTGAGACACACGTTATCTTTTAAAGTCCATCATAAAAATAATGTCATCTAAAATACATAATTGTTTAGAACATTAATGCTAAAGCTATCATTGTCACACTGGAAAATAAAAAATTACTTTCTGAATGCTGTTCTTTTGACAGTGTAACCCTTTTAAAAACACATTTTTATAAATGTATACTGTTTTGAATTGAACGTATAGAGAGCAACTAACAGACTTTTGGATTTCAAGTTAGGTTTGATGAGACAGTGGTGAACTAAAAACCAACTATTCTGTTTAGCTATATCCTCTGAAAGAAACTCTGAAAATACATATTTTACTATAAAATAAATAAAATCCCTCCCCTAGCGGAGGCTGAGAAATTTTAAGTGGAATTGTTATGTACAAGATATCTAAGTTCATACTAAAAGCTATACTTTTAAGGACACTACCAGGAGTTGCAAACAGTTATTGAACAATTTTTTTGTTTCAGGTAGAAGAAAGCATTTCGAATTTATTTCAAACAGTACAAGTCAGCACTGCTATTTAAAATTTGTCACAGAACACTTCAGAAAAGGCTGCTTATCTATTCATCCACACATTTAAGTGAACTCTTGCTAAATTCTCTATGTAGAGATGAGGATTACATGTACTCTGAATATGGAGAACTTCACCTGACAAATTACAGAGAGAGGACAGGGTGTTCAGCAGAGTCCAAATACAGAGATCTACTGTGCCTTGTAAAGCCTGACAGTGTAATATGTCAGGCAGGGAGAGCCTCGGGTACCAGGGCCAAGTTGTGCTTGTTCCCAGGATGTGATTTAGTGTTTCAGAACCGGTGGCTTTGCGGCGTGTGGACATCTCACAGTGCCAAATGAAGGGAACAGATTTGTCACCGCCTGCTGCCAGGAGCGGTCCCAAACAGGAACGTTTTCGGCCTTCAACAATGATTGCTGTTACTAATTCTACTGTGAAACATGCTGAGCATCTGCACAGGGACTTGAGGAAAGTGCTGCCAAAACAGCTCTGCCTTTATGCTGTTGCGCCTGGTGTCTGGTTGAGGCAGTGATGAGACAGATCATATGACTTAAGCCCTTGCAAGACCTCATAGCTTTTCATGGGAGAATGGAAAAGTGCTGATCCCAAGGCTTTTATGCTGAGGGAAAGCAGATAAAAATCTGCAGGTGTAACTTAAAAAAGTGGTATGAGAAGCACAAAATAGTGTAAATAAGGCTGAATTTCTAAGGAAAACAAATAAAGATCAAGCATGCGATGGCAAATAAATTAAAAGAATTTAATGATATAAACACAGAAGTGTGAATTGTTAATCTAAGTGGAGATAGCATTTTGATTTCCAGAGTATCTGTTAGTTTTAAACTACAAACAGTATTGATACAAAAAAGCACAAAGATGAATGGATATAACAATTTCTATTTTATTTTTCCAATGAAAAGGAACTAGTGATAATTGACTGTAACTCTGCCTGGGTCTGTCTCTAGAGAGACATAATCATTCTGGATATATGAAAATAGATTGCTCATTCTAACCCACTATTGTTTTACACTCTTTGGGGCCCACTTCTCAGCTGGTGATAATCAATGGCATTAGTCATTTCAATACACGGAGCTGATTTACTCTATCAAGGGTTCAGGCTTTGAGCAAAACTCACATTACCCATTTAATTCTCCTCCTAGCAGCAGCAAACTTTACAAGGCTTGAACAAGAAGTTGTCTTCTTTCATCCAGTGTGCCAGGATAAGCTCAGAAATGCTCTCCATACACTGCTGAATCATCACAAGAGCAGCCACCAGAACCCATGCAGTTGCTGTTATGACTCTAGCTCCCCCCAAACACTGAAGTTTTCACTTTGAGAGCTTTTCAGAAGTTCTGCAAAACTGTTGAGAAATTGATGTTTCAGAGCTAACGCAAGAACAGTTTGGTTTTGTGCACATCCTCAAACATTACCAAGATGTTCACCTTTTTCTCTGCCTGTATTTTCTTGGCTAGAATTATCACACCTGCCACTTAAGAGTCATAAAACTACGCAAAATTTACCTGGGCTTTTCTAACTTGAGCAACAAAACAACTCAAACACAGAGAGAAGCCTTGCCCACACCCCCAGTGTTAACTGGCCACATCTTACTTGAATAATCAGTTTTTTAAAAACAAGAAATTGGCTGCATTTAACTGTTAAATAGCATTTTCAATCCAATTCTGAGTGTCTAAGGCAAGCATGGATTGGTTATGAATTCCGTTATTCAGTCACAATATTATTACCGTTGGAGGAGCAAGGTTTACCACTGTTGTCAGTACGATTATGCAGCTTTCCCATTTGCCTTATCTCAGAGAACATACACAACATGGTCCTGATCAGGTTTGTCATCTTCCCAATGCTTTGGCCATGATGATAAGTCAGAATGAATGAACAGATCGGCACTTTGAAGTGCTTATTGGTATCTCGAGGTCAGATGTTTCTTGCATGTTTCTGGACCATTTCCAGGCACACAGGAAGCAACTGGAGAAACAGTAGCACAACTGGCTCTGCTGGTCTTCCCCAACTCCATCCTGCTCCTTCCCCGCATGGCCTGGCTGGTTAATGTGCCAGAAGTCACTGCAGAAGATTGCCACCTTTTCTTTTTGGTAATGAAGAACTATTACATCAAAGCGGTTTGTGACCATTGCTTAAACTCTCTTGCTAAATCTGAACTAGCTATCAAGTTATTCCTCCCACAGAGAGCAGAACAGCTTGGTCCTGCTGTTTAGGGGTCCTTGCCAGCTACAGAGACAGGGAAGGATTTTTTTTCCCCTCTTCATTTTTACTTACTCTATTTTCTCCTGTGTAAGTTTGTTAACATTTGCAGCTTGGAGAAAATGTAACTCAGGAGAACACCCAAATAAAAGGATTCAAAGATTGAAAGAATAGAGAAAAAAAACCCCCAACAACAACAACAACAACAAAAAACAACAACAACAAAAAAAACCCAAAAACAACCAACCAACCAACCAAACAAAAAAAACCCAAAAAAACCCCCACCAAACAAAATAAAACAAACAAAACAAAAAACAAAACAAAACCAAACAATAAATATGGCAGAGCTCTTGTCAATATGAATATTCAAGAAGAACAAGTTCTGAAATCCTTAATCTGTTTCAATATTTATTTTTTTTTTCTAATTCCTGTTTTTATTCAAGCAAATATATCCCAAAACATGCAGAAGAGCAGCAATTGCAAAGATGTCACAGTTCTTGCTTGGAGTAACTCACATTGTTAAGAAGATAAGTCAATGAGAAACTGCCCAAAGAAAAACCTAAAGAATGTGCAGTACTGAGATTAAGTAATAGCAGCTCTAGGACATATGAATTTAGTTGAAAATTTTGTTTCCCTCTGCCCCTTAAAAATAAATGACACTGGAACAAACCTTTTCCAACTTTAGAGTTCGCAGTTAACATCTTCTGGTATGCATTTTTTTAAAAAATCCCTGTCATCACCAGCCCCTCAGACCAATGCATAAAACTTCCTTAAACAGCCAGTGAAATGAATAGCTGGCACACTTTGGAGGAGTGCCTGGGAAGCAGCATGGCTGCAGCAAGGCACCAAAAGGCAGTGTCATTCCTCAAGAGAAGAAAGGTGTGCCACCAGTAAATAAACACACCCAAAGAATGCCCCTAATCAGCAAATTTTGTGCTATTTCCATAATGAAACTCCACTGCTGTGCAGAACTTTTCATCCTCAAAGCCTAGGGCTAGAATAGGTAAATTATAAGTCAGCTCCTGGAGAAGCACTGCCTTACGCACACCATGTGGGTGTTCTTGACATTGCTCTTCTTCAGAGGCCTCCAGTCCCAGGACAGAGGAATCATCTTCTACGACATGGATGAGCCTTTCATCTTTTAGCCAACAGTAAATTGGCTCATTTCAGCTACTCAGGCAACTGAAAAAGTCTGTGCACCACCACCATGTGTAATGCTGCTTGGCTTCCTAGCACATTCCAAAACCTACTGCTAGCAGTGCTCTAAAAAGTTATGTTTAAATGTCCAGATAAAGATTTCAGGTGACACTGCAAAGAGATTTCAAAACTGCAAAAAAACACTATGAGCCAGTGCACTGTTACATGACTACTCCTATTTACTTGATTAGTCCATTTACTCCTATTTACTTAATGAGTCACATGGAATGTTTAAGAATGTGTTTACAATAAAATGCAAAAACCTAACCAAAGCAGCTCCCTGAATTCATCTAACAAGAAGGTAGTCTTCAGGTTAATCAAAGAAAATAAAGCATAGCTCCTCTGTACATCTATTTTGCTTTACAGAGAAAAAGAAAAGGTATCCAGAAGGGCAACACAGACTGAGGAAAGGTATCACACAGCTAACATGACCTACCATCAGCATCTTATGGTCTAGGGCTTAAGGCACCCAAACTTAAAATTTTCTAGGTAATTTGAACTCTTGAAGCAAAACACAAAAGACAGGTAATTTCAGAGATATACAGGATCCAATCCAAAAAGAGCTTTGTACATCAAAACCAGCACTTTGAAATAAACCCGTAAATAAAATGCAAGTCTGAAGGAGGTCAAGATACCACTAAGAAAGCAGAAAGTCACCAACCCATTCCAGGGGGGTCAAGGATACCTCCAAATGAAGTGCAGTAGCAGGTTCGAAATGTGGAAGCTGTGGTCTGCAATTTTCACATCCAATAGTTGAGTTACAAGAATGAAAGAAATCACACCTTCCCGCCCCTTCCCTAATGATGAGTTCCATTGGTACCAGGACAGATGTGTGACTGTAAAGATACATGATGCCCAACCAGTATTTTGTACAGGCTTATTGCATACTTGAATTATCAACAGTACTGGTCTCCATGCAGCCTAGTTGCATCTTACTAGTTGCACCTTACTCCTTGTATAGCCCTGCCCACTGTTTCCAACCACCTTCCTGACCCTATTTCCTGGATTAGAACAAATCAGGATCTTCCCAAAAGATCACGTTGTCTATTCCCTCATCACAAAGCAGAATCAGCTGTTGCTGACAGAACACCCAAAAATCTTGGTAACAGCACTCAAGGATGGAGATGCCACAGCCTGTTCATCCCACTGCCCAACTACCTTAAAAGAGACAGCTTTTCCAAAGTCTTATTGCACTTTAACCACTTCCTCTCACTTGTTTCAGACCTGAAACAAAGCCCAGGTAATTTACAGGCTCAACCCTCTGCTGCAGGCTTTCAAAGTTTTGAAGACTGCTACCACATGCTGCCCTTGTACCTCCGTTTCCCGATTTCTTCGCTGTACTAAACCACACAACTCTTCCACTCCTCTCATTTAGGCCATATTTTGTTAAAATAATTTTGACAATTTTACTTTTCTCTTATGGACTGTTTTCAGGTGGTCTCAGAGAGACAGAAAGAGGCAGAGGAAAGACATGGGAAGGGAAGAAATGGGCACAGCCTGGGTTTGAACCTCTCTGCATGCTGACCAAAAGGCCCAGCATGACAGAAACTGAAAGATTCACAGGAGATGAGAAAGGCTCTGCACCAGAGCAAAGGAGGAGCAGAGGAGGAAGTCTGAGGTATAATCCAACTTCTTTGTCTGCTCACGTGCACTGGCCATCATAAGTTCATGACTAAGAGTGGTCTGTTGGGTTGCAAATTCATCCTATGTAGTGAAAGAATATAGAAACATCTTCAATAGCTGCCTACCAAAGTTATCTGCCTGGGCACTGAAGTATGGTCCTTTTAATATGTGCGGGGTGCCGGGGGACATGGCAAAACGAGCTTTTGTTTGTTTGCACACTGTTGGTAGGCACATGAATTCTGGGCAGCTGGAATTGTGAGGTATTTTCATGAAGAAATAACAAATCAGAAAAATCCCTTTGGAACTTCAGTTCAGTCTAGAAGATATCACAACCTTTGCACAAATCTAAGGTTCCATACTCTATCCGATCTACAGATGTGGCTCAGCAGGTTGCTGCCATCTACTTATTTTACCTGTATGTGGGTTTATAGACAGGTGAGATTGTCACAGCTACTAGACTGATGGACCCTGTTATCTTGGTCTCAATAAAAGACTGGTTTGCACATACAATCCTCCCCCAGCACACACTTTTTTCTTTTAAACCATGTTCCTCACGACATTTGGGCATTGACTTTTGTAAAGTTTGTCTGAATTCTTTCCTGCTGAAAGAAAAATCATCTTGACCATAGGAAGAACCTGGCAGAAGAAAGTTTCTGATCCTCCGTGAAAAATGCTTTCTTCTGCCATTTTATTTTTTCCCACCAAGATATAAACAAGGTTCTTCCACTAGAATATTTCTAGCATTTACCAGAACTTACAAAAAAGTAATTGCTTTTTCTTGATATGATCAAGAGTTTGAACACATGCCTGTTGCCCCAGTTTTCCCCATAATATGAATGTTTTCTATTCTCTTAGATCTTCATTTTAAGTAGTTTTTCAAGTGTTTTTTTTTTTTTTTGTCTGTTTTACACTCCAGCATACAAATACAGAGCAGAACACAATAAATATTTTCAAAAGGGTAGCAAAGTAATCCAAGATCTGAGTCCCAATTTGTATGGCACTGGATGCACTTGGTAAAGAGGCTGTTGTGCTCAGAAAGCTCCTCAGACACCACTTCTAAGCCTGACAGAGACCATGAATCAGAGCCCTCAGCTGCAGCAGTTCAGCCAGGGATATTCATGTAAATTGAAATCAATAATGATTTAAACCATGGTAGCAGGCCCTCAGCTCTGGCCATGCCACAGAGTCATTTGCCAGGACAGAGGAGGGATGAATCACTGGAACATCTGACCCCACCTACCCCACCTCTCCATGAATCATCAGACCTCTTGAGCCTGCAACTCTTGAGCTGCCCCGGTGTAAACATTGTAAAATAAAACCTGAAAGAACCTCCACCATACCCAAGTCACAGTTCTGCATCTTTTTAAAAAACAAAAGCCAAACATAACAAATCAAAAAACCCCAGCCCCCAAATTTCTACATATGAATCAGTACTCTTATTCTCAAGGGACTGCTGTTGTGTACTGAACACTTTGTGATTGTTCATAGAAAATTAGGATTAGGAAGTGTGACTCAAAGTTCTGAAAACACTATCCTGGAAATACATTAAAAATTCATGTCCCCAACCTATTTTCATGTTTGGAAAATTGCTTTAAATATTTTTGAAAAGGCTCATTCCTACTAAAATGCCTTGTAATACTATAATTACTCCAAATACAAAGTTTAATAACAAACCAAAGATAGTTAGCAAGACGGAAAACTTGGTGTGTTTATTCTTGAGATGTTTGCATTCTTTTCTATGTTAAAAGAATACTTTGCACACACATGTGTAAGATATACTGCACCCTGCTCAACTTGTCATTGTTAGCAATTACTTTTCTCGTGTTGTAGTTGTGAAGGCAGTGAAAAGCATGTTATTGTTCTAGGAACATTTTTCTCAGAGTTGTAGACCCTCACCCCATGGTGAATATCAAGAAGCATATGATTTGATGAAACCAACCATCTGGAAGAGCCCCTGAGCTAAGAAATCCAGAGTGAGATAAGGTGGTGTAAGAACTTTGGATGTTGAGAATTTTGGACTCTCTGTGCTGACAGGCACAGAACTTCAGAGAAGCACTGTTTCTGACCTGAGGCCTTAAAACAGGCTTCCAAAAATGG
This sequence comes from Aegithalos caudatus, assembly GCA_013389925.1. Classification (NCBI taxonomy): domain Eukaryota; kingdom Metazoa; phylum Chordata; class Aves; order Passeriformes; family Aegithalidae; genus Aegithalos; species Aegithalos caudatus. Next base: position 313,034 of record WEIU01004614.1, read on the forward strand.
GTGATAGCAGTGGGATCATGGGGATGTAGTTTGGATGGTATTGTGTAATCTCACAGGGTGAAAAACTTAGATTTGGGATTTTAGTGTATGGTGGTATATGGTAGCCAAGAGGGAGAATTCTGGGTGTGGGTTAGTTGTCTTTTTGCACCTTCTTCTTCCTTCTTCTTCATGAATCTGTGTGGTTTTCTCTAACTGGGTGAAAGATGTGCGCACTGCAAGCTTTGGGTGATCATAATTGAGTTAGAAACATAAATAATATAGATGTCAACTGTTTCTTAGATAATTAGGACTTAAATAGCCTAGAAGAGGCACCATTTTGGGGACACTTTCTGAACTTGTCAGGTAGAACTAACATCTCCTGAGTTTGTGATAGATAAGGATAATAAACTCCTAAGTGAGACTTCAAAAACAACGTTTCCTGAGTTTTATTCGCCCTGACCTTGGAGCAAGATAGAGCCAGCGACACCAACAAGGTGGAACCTCCAACTTCTTTCTGTGGTTTTGGAAGATAAAATTCAAACTCTTAGACAAAACGTCAAGTAATCTTTTACTCATGTGTTTGTCAAAACCATAATTCAGTAGCAACAAAGTCAAATGTAACATCTCTTTGAAGTTGTATTACATTTACCTGGGTGTATTTTCAACACAAATATTTCTGCACAACAGCAAAACACATAGTAACTATTGCAGACCTGATTCTGAGGTCAGATGGAGTCGATTAATCATTTATTCCACTGGACTTGTTGGAACTACAGCGAGACAAATGGGTTCATCAGAATTACAGCCCCTTAGCTGCAATAAATAAAAGATATATTCAAATCTGTGAGCAATTTTCTATTACTTAATCTTTCATTTTCATTTCCCCACAAACTTTACCCAAATAGAAATTAAAGCACTGTGGCTGAAACTGAGAGCTTCATGAGTCCATAAAAGGCACAAGACTAATGTTCTCTATGTGATGGCAAATTACACTTCTTTGTGTGCATTACAACACTTTTACAAGAGTGGCTACGTAAAAAGAAAATACTGATGATCATTTAACACAGTAAGAATTCACTTAAATGAAGTGCCAGAAGAACAGAACTCTTAAAATAATTGATTTTTCCCCACATCAGATGAAAAATGCATAACACTGTACAATGAAATCCGTTTGAGCAAAAGTCATTTTCTGGCCATTAAAAGAAATATAAAATACATTGGGGTACTTAATTAAAAGTCTTAGAACTGATTTGCACACTATAAATTTACCAAACACACACAAACTTAAGTAAAATACCTTAATTAATGCTTTTACTAAATCTATGGGTCCTCCCAAATATTTTATAAGTGTAGAAAATTTACATTCACTACAGTTTAAAGAATGCCACTGTCACTAAGAGATAAATTCATAACAGTTGCTGCCTCAGTGTTTCTGCCAGCATGCTGATGCCTTACATTTATGGAATGTATGGAGTGATTTGGAGATGACAGCTATCTCATGACAGGCAATACCAACAGACAGCCTTTGAAAAAAATCTATACTGACCTCACCTCCATCCAACACCTATTGACAGTTGTCACTCAAACTGTGATATCACATAAACACTTTCCGATCTGAGGCTTAAGTTTCCATAGTAGGGCAAAATCCTGTTAACTTCTGACCCACCTCTCAGACACCCTTTCTGTTGTATTCATGTTTGCAAACCTCTGACAGGTTTTTCAAGGCAGAGCATGTATGGCTTGTGCAACACCCATACTCCCTGCCCTCTAAGTCTCTTCCCGTCAGCTGCAGTCAGAAGCTTGTTGTTAATCAAAGGCAAAGAAATCTGCATCTGAAAAAGACACAGAACAATCCAGAGAAAGAAATAGAATATTGTTTGAATATATTCTGTAAAAGACCTGTGACACTTTTTCTGCGTGGTCTCTTTTACCTTCTGCTATAGATAGATCAGTTTTCCCTGTTACCCATTCCTTTTTATTTCAAAACTTTGGGTAGCTCCAAAACACTGTGATGAAATAGTGATGAACCACAAAACCACACTGAAGATATCACCCAGATTATAAAGAGAGATGAGAAAACAAAATCCTCTTCAATTAGAAAACTTAGGGTATCTATAAGGAGGCAGCAGGGACTGAAGTGTTCTCAGTGTTATAAAAAGAATGATTTATAGCTGCAGCAAAGAAATTAATGTCCATCTATCACAGCTGGTGATGCAATACTGTAATGAGAGGTTTCAGAAATGTGGAGCATGGATGAGTGTTTACATCATCTATCTGCCCCTATGCAAAACTTTTGGTCATTTATACCAAACTAAGGAATTCTTCAAACTCTGTCAAGCAATTAAAGGAAATAGGATCAATTTCTCTCCCTCTCCAGCACTCCAGTAACAACTGCTAAAAGGTCAATATTCCAGTAAATCTAGAATAACACAGTTTATACTCAAATACTTTAATGATTCAATCTAGCCTTTCTTGTATACCTCCTCCACCCTAAAAAGTAGCTCTTACTTGAACAAAAAACCATGGATGTCTTATACTACATACAAAACATACCTCTAGATGAGTAATTCTTTTGCTTTTTGCTCTCTGATGCAAGTTATGGATATATTTCCAAGTTACATTTTGCATTCTGAAACTAAATACAAAATACAGAGGAATGGCTAGGAACTTCAGCCAGGTTTTTGGAGAAAATAAAAACTTAATTTTGTAACTGAACTGTTGTAATGCTTGTAATTCACAAAAACTGAGAAAAAAGATTCAGTCTTTGTGAAACTGCACTAGATATGGATCTAGAGTGAAAGGCTGTCCCAGAAAATTAGAGAGAGTTTGGAGATATGGATTTATTCTTTAGGATATATTCCTTCCTGGATGTCAGGTGCCATTTGTCACACCCTAGATTTTGCTGTCGATCAGGATATAGGTGGAAAAAATATTAAACTGCTTCATAGCTCAAGGAATTTAGTCAAGAGACATTTTACACAATAGAAAAAGAAGTCACTATCCACTAACAAAGAATAAAAGTTCCAGACAAATCTATATTAGTGTGCATATGTACAGTGGCAGGATGAACAACACATCTCTTGAAAAAGCACTGTTGCAGAGTGTGCTGCAGCCCCACTAAAAATATCACATGCTTTTGGCCTGCCTAGTTTGATGCAAGGTTGCAGAAATGCTTTTTGATTGCAACAGGGCTAGAGAGACACGTAGCAACTTCTGAATCCCCAGGTACCTTTAGTTCATCAAATAATTTACTCTGCTTTACTTGCAGGTTTGAAATTGCATTAAAGATGTAAAAAAAATCTCTTCCCAGGCTCTGGTCCTGAAATTGATACTCCATGGCCAGGCTGCTTTGTCCACACCAAGCCCCATGGACTTCGCCATGGCTCCAGGCAGAGCATCCTCAGTTTGCCTACAATGCTGCTGGCTGCAAGAGCAGATCTCAGTCACTGACACTACCAAGAGGTGGCATTAAAAACAGGTACACAAGCCTATTCCCCATTTTCTCTTCGGATGGATTAGAAAGAGGGAGAGCAGCTGCACAATGAGACTGTCATAACATCTACCAACCCATTGCTGAGGATCATACCTGACCTTGGGCCACCACCCACTGCTGGCCCCAGGCAGAAATTTCCTTCTTCTCCCTCCACCCTGTGGGCCTCCCACAGCTGGAAGCGAGAAGCTATTGCCACTGCACTGCTGTTTTATTGAATATATTCCTGTACAATGGGGGACCAAGATCATTTCATCTGGGAGCTTTCACATCCATTGTGTCAGGCGGGTTTGCACTCCCCTGAATTCAGCTGATCTGAGATGCAAGCACTTGTGTGACTGAAAACACCAACCCATGGAAGTGCAGTGGCCCTTAAAGTTTAACAAGAAAGATGAGCTTGACATTTATCTCCTTTCAGGATTCTCTGGAGCTCTGTGCTGGTTCATTGGCACAACCTTCCTGAAACGTTGACAATGGGTCATTAAAAAAATGAAAATGCATGGCTGTAATGACAAATCTGCTCTGTATTATGTCTCTTGGTCCAAGAGGATCACTTGTGGATTTTCTGGGATGATGTCACTACCACATGGCATGTCCCAGAAATGTACAGAGAAAATAGGGATAGGGCTGAGATTGTCTAGTGCTGTACAGTCTCTGTCACAGAAAACTATACAATTCTCATTCATCTACTATGAACCATGAGCTACATGTGATATGGTAATGATGTCAGAGAGAGAACTTCTGACTCCCTCTATACATATACACACACATCTATTTTATATACATAAATAAGGAAAATACATATGCATATGTAAATAGATATAAAAACTATAAAATATGGGATGGTGTCCAGGAGTGCCACCACAACCTGAGTGATTAATTACAAGAAAGTAGAAGCCAACTGAAAAGAGACATAGAGCATATCCTATTCCTATTTTCCCTTCCCACACAGTCTGGTGCTGTTAATTCAATTTTCTTAATTTAGTGATTATTACAAATGCAAATCTAACAGTGCGTAAAAACCAAAATTAGGAAGCAAATAGTAATGGTTGGGTTGATACCAACATCAAATGGTGCCTGTAGCATCACATCTGGTTAGTGACCTGAGAGGACTACCTCTGCAGGGAGAGGCATTCACACTCATCTTTGAAAGTAGGATGAAGATTCTCATTATCAGGGAATTTATCTGCTAGCAGTAAATTACAAGCTGAAGTAACACCTTCCTCAGCACTGCAGGAGCCAGACATGAAATTAGGGGGATGTGGTGATGTTAGGCCAGGTGCTGCATGACTCCACAAACCTCTTACTCAGTGTTATACAGAAGGGACACTTTGTGGGAATTAAAGGTCTTGGTATGTCGAGTAGAAAGAGAGTAAGGATGGAAATAAATGATGTTTCCTAACATGTCATTGTTAGTGGACACCAGGGAGACAAAAGAGTTGCTTAAGCTGAAGGACAGTGTTCATATATTAAGAAATGGGTGATGGACCAAATAATTTTAGACTGCAAACTGGAGCTTCCAAGTTTCCAAGACTCAGAAATCTAGGAGTCCTGAGCTTCCCCAGTAAGAGGGCAACCAGCCCAATTTTCTTTCCACCTTGTAATGTGGTTTTATTGTATTTTTAAAACAGAACAATATGAAATAGATACCCATGACAGCACAGACTGCTTCAGAATCCAAGATCTTTCTTCTAGCCCTATATCCTTACAAAGGGAGACAAAGGAAGAGAGTAAAATAGTGCATGGGTACAATTTACCATGAGGAAGCATTATTCTTGTTAAACAGCTTGACAAGAATATTGTGGTTTGGGAGACAGAAGGGCAGCAAGGGGCAGGGTTCTTGAAAGTCACATTGCTTTGCAGCCCAGGGCATGTGGTGGCCTCAAGCTTTACGAACACTCACCACCACGGGGTCTATTTTCTGCCAAGTGCCACTGATGCCTGAATTATTGTATTTCAATAAAAATTGCAGCTTTGGTACTTAACCCGATAACTAGATTGTTGCAATCCCTTCCCACACTGAATTGGCATCAGTGAAGAAGTGGAAAGCACAACAGCCCCTGTCCTCCCCCCTCAGCAGACACACATATGTGGCAGCTCAGATGGGCCAGGGACAGAGTAAATTCAATTGGTGATGAACACTAAGAATGCACCACACAAACCACAGAAACATCTGTGCTAGGCACAAAGTATAAAATGCAGCCTGATTGGAGGCAGAGTGGAGACATTGTATCGGGAAAGCAGAGAAAGCTAATGAACCCCCAGAAATTAAAAAACCCCACAACCCTAAAAATACATTTACAAATTTTTCTTTGTAACAGTGTACTGTAAAAACCCAGAAGAAAAAAAAAAAAAACCAAAACAAAAAAAAACCAAAAAACCAACCACCAAATCATGCTGCTTACAAATGCCTCTATGGATGTAAACTCATTATTCATTTATATATGAAGTGAAAAGTATTAAGATAAATGATGCTATTTACTGCCATGATGCACCTAACATCAAAACAGATATGTATTTTCAGTGTTGGGTGCATTAAACACATTATCCAACTTTCAAAATACAGTAAGTGATTTATGCTAGAGGTTGAATATGCCCAAGTAGCAACTAAAAATACAATAGAGAAAAACCCAAATAACCCAGAGCAGATCAGCACAACTAAGATACAAATTCAGCCAGAAAGCTCAGATAAACCATAAAACTGAAAGGTAAAAATTAAATAAATCCTTGCTGGGTATCTTGGGCAAAATATTTTTTTTTTCCTAATCATGCACAATGTTTTCTAGTATTTAATCTGTGGTTCTGTTCCTTAGCGACACAAACATATTTGCCAACCAAGAAAAAAGCGTCTACAATATTTGTATTTTGACAGAGAATCCAGCACAACAGTATATTTTCTGATAAAAGCATAAGCCAAAATTTCTGGAGTCAAGCATACTGTTTTCCAACCTTGGATTTTCCTTATTAAATCCACAGCAAAATATCCAACTCCTCACATGTCCCAAAGGGGGTACATATTTATCTCTGAACAGGGGGGAGCAAAGAAAACAACCAAGGTTTTTAAATAGGCTTCCCCAGACTTGACTACAAGATAAAGAAAAAGAAAACTCTCCAATCATTCTGCTTACCTCATGAAAATACAAGCTCGTCACAACTCAATTAACCAGCCTGGACACAAGGGGTTGTCCTTGGTGTGGTGGCTCACTCTGAGGAGACTGGAAGAATACTTAAAAAGAGACTTTACCCGCTGGCAGCAGAGGGGTTTCTATTCATGGCTCAGCTTGATCAGAAGGGCTTTCCTTCCTCGTTAAACAGCACCTGATGAGGATAAAACAAAGCAGGCTGAAGCTCATATACATTTACCTACCAATAGGTGTTGAACCATCTGAAATCATTCTAGCCCTGATCTGCAGCCACTTCTCAGCCAGAGCAGTCAGCTGGTACTGAAGCTGTATGTAAAAAACAAAAATGGCCAGAACATGCATTGAATGTGTGGCAGTGAGCTCCCTCATGAGGAGCAGTAGCTCTGCTGTGGGGTTGTGCTGGTTATGTCTGGATAGTGGCCACAGGTTGGGAGGTCTTCACGTCTGCCTTCTGAAAACGGGGAAAGGAGTTACTTTGGAAAGGGCTGAGCCAATGTCTAGATACTTTGTTAAGGGCATTGAGCCAAAAAGAAGCAGTTTTTAAACAAACTAGGGAACTTCAGTATATTGTGGGGATTTAACAAAAAATCATATTGTGTCATACAGTAGGAGCACAACGAGTTTTGACATGCAAGAGTTGTTCTGAGTTTACAAACCATGCTCAGTGATATTAAAAATCTGGGTTTGTTTTTAAGATGCAAAGGAACAAGGCTGCCAATATTCAGGAAATAGTTCCAAGAACAATTTGCTTCATTAGCCATGGGTCTGAGGCCCCCTGTGAGAACATATCATCACCTCAGGATTAAGGAGAGGCCGATGGGGTGAAAGCCTAGGAATGCTCACCAGCTGGACCACCAAAATGGGCAGCAGGTGGCTGGGAAGCAGCTTGCTGAAGGTGCAGCTGCTTGGCTCTGCTTAACGGGAAGGGCTGTCCTGGGAAGGCATGCTGGAAAAGAGCTCCTACAGGAGGGCAGTGCTGTGGAGAGAGTTTATAAGGACTGGCCAGGCCTGGGCAGTGAGGACAGCTTGTCTGACCCTTCCCAAAGCCACTGAGGGGCTATGCAGTCACCCAGGAGGGCACTGCCCACCTGGCAGAGGTACTCCAAGAAATGCTGCCTGGTCTTGCTTCCAATAACCAATTACTTCAGAGGGGGCTCTCTATGAAGGAATGTCCTTCCTGCTGAGACTTCAAACACCAGCACCCAGTCAAAGCCAGGGTGTGAGCTTACTCCCCTCACCCTCTCACTTTGCCTCGCTGGCTCTTAAAGTGTCACAGTCCCTCCATGCTGCATTACATTGCTGCACTCTCTGGTGCCAGAGGCTGTAGGACATGTGAGAGTTTGGAAAACCTGAACATCCAAGTGACCTCTCTCTGGCCTGGCTCAGATACTCACAATCATTTGCTTCTTGGAAGCAGAAATTCTTCTTCTCCTCATGGTATGCCTAATGCTGCAGCACACAGACCTTTGTTGTCTCGCAGAACAAGAAACAGATTCCGTTTTATTTGTTCTTCAGGGAACAAATAAAATCTACAGGGAAGCAGTGGTAAGCTGGAGAGATCTGCAGCTCCTGAGGCTGCTCTTAGCTGAAAGAAAGTGCCTTAGCTGCTGCTTTCATAAGCTTGCTGACCATCTTAGGACCCAGAATTAGAGCCGGACTGGAGAAAGGCTGATCAATAGTTTGGGCATAACTTTTTTACAATTTAGGAAAAACGATTTCTGATCACTTCTTCAAGACTATGTTTATGCATGCTCCCAGCTGCTCCTTGCAGCTCATTTCTCATACAAAAGCATGAGGGGGAAAAATAAACCAAAATTATTCTAGCTACTCTCCCTTCAAGTTTGTAAAGGTGGTTTAGGAGTGTCCTTTCTCACTGTGAACAGCTGGAGGGCAATCAGATGGGGGAGTGTTGGAGACCACATGAAATATTTGGTCGTTACACAGCACCAAGGAAGTCTGAGATAAACATATAAGAGACAAGACTAACTAACGACTAGCTGGTGCTCTTCGTGGATAGAATCAGTTAAACATAATCATAGAATCATTTAGGTTGGAAAAGGTTCCCAACCATTAACCCAGCACTGTCAAGCCCAGCACTAAACCATGCCCCAAAGTGCCACATCTCAATGTCTTTTAAATACCTCCAGGGCTGGTGACTCAACCACTTCCCTGGGAAGCCTGTTCCCATGCTTGACAACCTTTTCAGCCGAGAAGCTTTTCCAGTAGGCATAGAAGAACATATCCCATCTCTATGGCCAGCTTTTAATAGCAGCCATTCACTCTGCTGGGGTCAGTAGAGACAATGTGTTGTTAAAGTGTGTTAACATCCAGCTTAATCTTTTCTACCCAAATCTGTATAAAACTCATTTTTCTCATAACATTTTAAACTCATTATTTTGTCTCTAAGATCAGTCTTAGAATTATACTGCTTTTGTCAGACCTTGGCATCAGCCAAAGAGATATTTGCAGGGTGTTCTGAAATTCCATCAATGCAAGGAAGAAAAACCTAACAAATCCTTAAAATTAATTGATGGCATTCAGAAATGGCATTCATTATGTGATGCACCTCTATAAGCATACCTTTTAAAACCTCTCTATTTTTCCTTGATATTTGGGCCAGGCCTTGCACAGCAGGTGAAGTCTTGAAGAATTTACTTTCCACGGGGCAAGATTTGTCAGACTTATGAGTCAAAACCTTTGCATTGAGAAGCACAGTGAGGCAGGTCATGCAGAAACCTGTAAGGGATGAGCTAGATGCAACTTGTGGTCTATAAAATTTGGTGTACAACTGCTGTTTGACTTGTTCTGTTTTAAGAAGTTTCATTCTGCTGCAATATTGCAATGGACAGGAATAAAATTTTAAAACTGATTCATTCTTTCATTCTTCTCTGTAATGTTCACAAATAAGTTTTCCTTTTTTCATATTCCACCTCTTATTCACCCTCAGTCAAACCAAAAAGATTGTAGACACAAGAACCATGCAATAAATCTCAACCATATCATTATTAACATTTCAACAGCATTATCTGGGTGTGCAAGTTCACACCTCAGTGAGGAATAGAGTGAAACATGGAGAATTGCCATCTTTGCAGCTGCTACTAGCTGACATGGCAGCAAGGCAGATTGCTATGAGGACAGTGCTGCATCTGCTGCCCTGTTCATGGCAATGAACCAGACTGTCCTTAGTTCCAGGTTCCTTGTGCTGCTCTCACAGTGCAAAATGATGCTAGTAAGGCCAAAAATAACTTATAAAGAATTAAGATATTGAAGGAAAAAAGGAAATCACACTCACCTAAGCATGACAGACTTGAGTTTCTTTCAGGTGGGTCCTTCTCTTATTCACATTGTGTGATGAAGGGTAAATTTGGGAATGGTGGTGGACTGCTACCAGCCACCCACTTGAAGGGAATCCTCACACTGGAAAGAGTTTAACCCCAAAGCTTTGAGGAGAAAAAAAAAAAAAAAAAAAAANATTTGATATGGCCTGAGCTCACAGCTCAGGGCAGAAGCATTGGCCTCTGCTATCCTCAGAGCCTGGAGTGGCTGCATGCCAAGCAAGTGCTCTGCAGTCCAAGCATGAGGAGGGCTCTAAATAACACTTGCTACCAACAGCCCAGAGGGCAGCAGTGCAAGAACTGCCTGTGAACTGGGGCAAGCAGCACCATTGCCATGCATCCTGTTTTGGCAGAAAAGGGAGGTGTTGATTTTGAGAATGACATCTCTAAGTTGTCTCTTGAAATAATATAATCCTCTTATGTCCTGCTTCACCAGTTTTAAGATTGCTTTGGTCTTCTGGGGCAGTAAAACTGTTGTAGGTCCACAGGGGAAAACCTTGGCTTTTCCTCTTACAGCAAAGCTTGACTGTCTAAGATGTTGTAGAAAGGAACATGAATCTCACTAACCCTCTGAAAGTGCAGTATACACAAATAATCTTTGTGCCTGCAATTCTCTCCTGGCCTGGATGCTATGGCAGTTTTTAATGAGGATTTGGCTCTGAGTGCATGTTTCCTTGAAATGCTTACAATCTTCTTTTCCAGCCTCCACAATAATACCTACATGCACAAAAATAATAAAGTCCTGTGTACAAATATGCAGAACGACATGCCAGTTCTTCAGCTTTCCAGCTCTTCCAAGGGCTCCAACAAAATGGCATTAGAGAGGGGGCAGGAGGACATCTAAGATGCTGACATCTGGAACAAGGAGCAAAGAACATATTGAAACACTTGTCAGGTCAGGTCTTTATTCTGGCACTGAAGACAGAGCTATAGACTGATAGAAAGTGGTTATGACCTGAGCAACAAGAAGACAACAGTGAAAGGATCAAGTCCTGTTAAACCAGGATACAGCTGTTCCCAGAGAACTTGATCCTGGCCAATGGGCTTTGACAAGGAACAGTTCACATGCAATAGCTGTGTTTTGCTGTGGATGATTGCTTAAATCCCAGCTTAAAGTGGTTAAGTGCTCTACTGCCCCTCACATGATGATCTCTCAGTCTGATAAGTTTAGGAAAAAGGGATGCAAAAATAACTAAAAGCTAGGTTTTTATATATATATTTTTAAACATCTATTTTCATTATGAAAAGAAATAAAGACCAAATAGATGTACATCACCTTTTTGCTTCTGTGAGGGTAAACAAAATTATAGGAGATGGCAGGAAGACAAAGAAGCATGCTAGAATGAGAGAGAGAGGAAAACTGCAAAATCTAGTTCATTCTTCAAAAAATTAAGAAGTCTAATGATGAAAAAAGTACCAAGAGATGCAATACAGAATCACAGAATATGCTGTGTTGGAAGGGATCCATCAGGATTATCGAGTCCAACCCCTGGCTCTGCACAGGATATCCCCAGGAATCACATCCTGTGCCTGAGAGAATTGTCCAAATATTTCTTGAACTGTGGTCAGGCTGATGCTGTGACCACTGCCCTGGGGAGCCTGTGCAGTGCCCAGCTACCTTCTGGGTGAAGAACCTTTTCCTGATATACAACCTAAACTTGCCCTGATTCAGCTTCATGCCACTAATAAATAATTAAATAAACAAATAAATGTCATTCACTGACTTCTGAAAAATTGTTGTTGTCCTTATGAAATGAGTAATAACAACCATTAAAGTAATGCTACAAGTGTTTTCTCTACTTACAAGAAAAATAAAATGATTGAATGTTTCTATGCAGGAAAATACAACCTTGAAAAACTAGTATTTGTACTTCAGGCATATGCCAAACATGAATGAAGAGGATGAAGAAGTAGAAGTGTCCACATCAACAAAATGGGCCATCACAGGAATAGAGCTACCTAGAAGGGTCCAAAAGGTGGCTGGCTGTGCAGTTCAGTCACTTATTGGTGAGAAACCTTTGTGACCAGAAAACCCTTTGACATTAAAAATTTTACTGGACAGTGACAGTGACATCAAGTGGATACATTAGTGAATTAAACAATTGAGTTACTCTGATACATAAGAAGCTGTATTTTAGTAATGATTCATCTGAAAAGTGCTTCTACCATAAGACAGATTGAGAAGTGTTTTGCCCTTTGAGGGACTCTTTCTCTTCATGTGTACATCATCCCCTCCCTACATCTTCATATGAAGGGTAACTCCCACTTCATTTATTTGAACAGAGAAAAAGGGGAAATTTTCAAAAGTGACTGAGAAAAGGGTAAAAAAATGGAAGCTTCATCCTTCCAGGTACAAATATCAACAGTTCATGAATGCAGGATTAGTTTGGGAAAACTCAGATGCATAAAATAGGGCAGCCCCAGGCTGTTTTAGTTTCTTCATAACAATACTGTAGCACCTATTTAGTTATCCAGTAATGCCAAGCAACTGCTGATGACTTCATTAGCCACAAAGTATGCATGCATGCACCCCATTGAGTCCACTGCAAATGTACTCGCATCATTAAATTTAGAGTAAGGTACCAAAGCATTTTTAAAATGCAGGGGGACTCTAATGAAAAGACTACTTTTTCTCTACATGGGTGGAGATATTCAAACGCAAAACCTTCAGAATAGTTTTATTCTGATATAAGAACACACCATTGTTACCATGGGAGTGGTGGCAGTGCCTCTTTTATCTTAATCTGCTAACACCACTGTTTCAACCATATACTCCGATGTGACCAATACTCGCATTTCAGCCTAAGTGCCTGCCACTCACTGGAACTTTTCTTCATTATGACATTTTATTAGAGGGTTTGTAGTGCTTGCTCAGCACAGCTGGACTAGTGCCTTGGTAGTGAAATCAACAACGATGCTCAGGTGTGTAGTGGCCTTGGTGGAATACCCACACTTTCTTTTGGTAGTTAAAAACAGGCTTGAATTTTGTCTTGATTTCAGTCAGTGTCTGCCTGCTTACTACAAAGAAAACTAAGTGTTTTAAAATTAGATTAGCAGGTGGCAGAACCTTTGATGGCATGGCCCAATAAAATGTCCAGATGTCAGCAAAATTTTTTGGGCCATCTCCGTTGCCTACAGCTTGCACCACATAGTGGTGTGAATATCTCTGTGTGGATGGAAGCCTAAAGAAATGCAAACTTACAAACTTGAGAAGTTTAGGACTTTTCCATTATGATGAATGTTTGCTCCCTGGTCTTCTCCAAGGTACAAATCAAGGTCCACTGGTAGACTCACAGAAGAGATTTTCTCCACTTCAGGTTGCCCAGTGCAACTAGGGTGGCTCCCAATCTTTTTCCCATTTGGCATGAGAGTACACACAAAAGCAGATGAGAGTGCCAACAAAGGAAGGATTTTATGTTTTGACTGGGGCCATGATGGCACTTTCATTCAGCTTTTATCCTAAGAAACAGCATTGCCTTAGACTGCACATCTGCTGTAAAAGAACAAATCTTTGCCCACTCCTGTACATGCATCCTCTGTCTCCTCAGAGGCCTGTGCTCCCCACCACAGAGGTGCCCAGCCTTTGCTGAAGCAAGGTGGCTATACTGAAAATCAATGGTAGAGCTAAGCACACTAATACTGTCTGTGTGCTTCAGCTTCCAAGACCAATCATCTGCTCTTGAGGAAATGGTGAGAGGAAATTAGAAATATTTTTAAAAACCCCATGCCTTTATAAATTATTGTCAATGTATCGCTACTGCAGACACATACGTGAAAGTAGGAGTTAATATTCTTTGTCACTTCAGAAAAAGCTTTAGAGAAGTGCACTGTAGGTCTTACCTTACTTACATGTAAAGGATTTCTTTATAAGTGGGTGTGGAGAAAAATATAATGCAAATCCTGCAGTGACTAAACCTGAGATTACTTGCTTTATGAACAATTTAGATTTCTAGGGAAAAAAGTAAAAAGAGGAGAAACAATTTTCTATTGTAGAACTGCAAACCATTTGCTTGAATGCTTCCAAGGGCAGTGCTAGCATTCCCTATTCAAACCTAGATGAACCTTCTTCCCTACAAGACCATTGTCATGCACCTAGGCCAGGAAAACACTGAGAAGACAAAACATTTGTATAAGTTCAGTGTAACTGAAGAATAATTAGTACATAAGTAAATAAATAAATGTGCTAATGCAATGTAAACCTGCATGATATCTGTGTTCTGTAGTACAAATTTTATGTCAATGTCAAAGAAAGAATAATGCCTAACAATTAGAGTTTGTGATGCTGTCACTGGAGGAAAGGATTTCATTGCATGTCTACAGGGATTGTCTTATCAGGCCATTTGGATGCAAGACTGTGATGGTAAAACTATTCCACTGTATGCCTAGCCCCTCTGACTATTGCATTACAATGCTGTCAGGGTGCTGGGGCATAAAGATTTTACTGCAATCATTCTGAAGCTAATATGTCCAGATACCAAGATCTCAGTGTAGCTTGTTTTTCCAATAAATTTAAAAGAAATAAAAAGGATAAAAAGAACTGAAAAATCCAAGAACAATGCTGAAGGTTGTTAAGGTTTGGGAAGGGCACTCTAATTTAGTAAGGCACATAAGCTCAGACTCTTCCATATTATTATAGCACCAGTTGAGTCATGTGACTCTGGGATAGGATGCAAGCAGTTGGAGTGGAGAACCGTAATTTGCAAGATATTCTAAATGTTCTATTTTTTAGATACTGTGGCATTTGAACATAGGTAGTTCCTATAGTTCCTGAAGGGAACACCATACCTAGTCCTGAAATCTTCCTCAGATGTCAAATCTTTGTTTTTATTAGCTGCTTTAATGTTCTATTCACACAGGGTTAAAGTTAACTGATGGGGTTGCATTCCTTCTCCGAATCACCAATACATCTCTATTCCCATTTTTAAATATAAAAAAATGTGAAGTTAAAATATGTATCATCCCTGCCTCAAAGCCTTAGCTCTGCCCCCACACTCGAGAGCAGTACAGCTAACGGGGCTGTGTACACTTGCTACAGCCATGGCACATGTCTGACACACCATCCCCTTGGCAACCCCTTGTCTCATTTATCTTCCTGAATGCTTGGATAGCCTTCTCTATCTTATAGGCAGCTGCTCTGATTGGCACAGATGTTAATTAAACTAGGTAGTAATGGAGCACACACTGGAAAGGCAGCCCTTGGAGCTGAAAGGGATCCTCGTCCGCACTGCTGCCCCACTGCCGTTCTCAGTTATGTGTAGTGAGGAAGGAGTGGAAAAAAATAACCTTATCCATGTTCCTGAGATCTATAACAGTCTTGTGATGGCAGAAGAAGGGCAGCACAAGCATCAACTGGTGGCAACAGGCAGCAAATGGAGGTTACTGGTGAGCTGGAGACGTGGCCAAAACACTGCTAATCGCTAACACTGACCTAAGTTAAATTTCTGTTTTCTCTGCCCCTGGGTAGCAATTTTCTTTTTCCTCAACTGTGATCTTCCATGTTGTCCAGAGTATTCTTTCAGGGTGAAATGTGCCATGAGGATATGAAACAGAGTTAAAATTATAAGAAACAGGCTAATGCATCCTTCAGCCCTGTTTGCTTTTCTTAATTTTTCATCCAGTACTCTGGAAATTTCCCCTGAGAAATTTTCACAGTGACTTTCCTGGTTATTAAAGAAAATCACAGCTATAAGGTGGTCCCAACTGTGAGAAAGACAAATCAGGAAGTTTCCCCTGAAGAACCACTCTACTGTACCACCCAGTCACAGAACACTTCAAAGGGCAGGATGAACTCCCAAGACACACTGATACGTGAATTTTTTTGGACATGGCATATTTTAATACCCTACACTTATTCCAATGTCAATAAATCCCTATCCAATTCTCTGATCTGTAGCAGAGCACTGGTCTTCCTGCACATGTTTATCTTGCATCAAGCTGTGTTGCAGATATAACCAGAACCTTAAATTTTGAAAGTTTTGGCTGTGCCAAAAAGTTGATAAAAATTAGGTACTGGATAAGAGTGATTGAAATCAGGTATATCACACTCAGATTGGACCCGTCACTGAACATTCATGCAAAGTGAAAAAATAATTCTTGGATGTCCCCTGTTTCTTTGAGGGTGTCATGAGTTGAGTTTTCGCTTCAGTGAAATGGTTGAGTTTTCACTTCAGATCCAAATAATCACAGAGATTTTTCAGAACTGAGAAAATCTGTGGATTGTGTATTTAAAAATAAATGATTTTCCATGAGAAATTAAATGTATTTGATATCATTTTTACTAACTGCTCTGGATTCACCTAGATTCCAGATAAGATTAAAAGTAAGACCAGAAACAAGCCTGTTTAAACAGATACTACAAGTTTGAGAGTGTCTGGACCAGACCCCTCTGCAATCAAAGCTGTGAGCAATGAGCAGAGATTCTCTGTACTTCCCAGGTGAGAAATTACCTGCTGACAACTCTGCAGCCACTGGTCAGTCTTCCCTCTCATCAGTCCTCTCACTCCATTCTGTGGGGCACTGCAGCTCCAGAAGTGCTCTCTTTCCCATGATGTGTAACCTGAATATTTAAGGCTGTAAAAGGTCTCGGAGGATGTTACCAGGCTCAAGTCATTACCCCTCTGCCCAGCCAACATGCTGCTTAAGAACTTTATGCTCTGTTTGCCTTAATCCTTGCTGGTGCCGTTGGATGTGTCGTGCTTCCCTTTGCCTTCTCCTACCAGTTGTGATTTAAAATACATCAGAATATGACCCAGTTTTATAGTCACTGCGGGCTGTTTGCAGCACATGGAGCAGGTAGGAAGCTTCTCTAAGCTCCCTGTCTTTTTGAATCAAAAAATCATATGACTGGTCTCACACATCCTGTGCCAAGCTCATATGAACTGAACTTCAGTCGAAGTAGAGAAACACTCCTGCCATTACAGGATTAAGAGTAGAATCCTAGCTCTGTGTGCCTGCACTTGAAGTGCAAATATTATATAGGTAGCACTGAATATCACTTTATTGTATTTCCAAAAAGTAATTAAATAATAATAAAAAATTCCTTCTGTCTACCTAAACCGCTGCTTTTCCAAGACATTCCTAATCAATAGCCATCCTCCTATACTATTACCCTGTTCAGTGCCATCATCATACAGTTCCTGTAGCTTGTGAAACTGTTCAGTTTAATTTCATGGTTTCATATTTTTCAAATAGAATGCAGAAGAAAAAAGGAAGACACTATCTAGGACCTGAAACCAACACCAAAGCCCAGGCAGTATGTATTAGAACTTTGTAATTAATAGGTTTTCACTCTCTAGTAAAGGGCTTAAATCATTTATTCCAATTTTGTTGCCAAAAAAACCTCAATGCTCTTTTATTAAATACAATATATATTAATGTATTTTTTTTTTCCTGAGTGTGTTCCAAAACCAGCCCATCAACTCTAAGAAGCACTTGTTAATGTCTCAATCATATGACAGCATTTGTTTGAAATATTTGCATGCCATATAGTTCAGAGTACCTTCTTTTTCCAGGCAATGGCTAAAAATTTTACTATAACATTAAGACATTTTAATGACTGTTAAAAGGTTCCCTAATGACTATAATAAAGGACAATATTTTATTGATGTCAGCAACTAGCAGTTGACTTACGTGGTTACGTGGTACTACTTTTTAATCTTCTGGTTTGTTGTATTCTTCTATATCTCTGCTCCAATTCTTAGAGCAAAACCTGATGCATCTCAGCTGTGATTTAAAGGATTGACTCATAGAGCTAAAGAAGTCAATGCTGAAGTTACTTAATGAATTAAGTGCTGTTTCTCCAGTGCATATTCAATTTTTCATGAGCTCTTTTCATGCTCATCATCATTTATGTTTGGACAGTTGTCTATGAATCTGTACAATGACTGCTCCCCTAGGCTGGAAATCCAAAGCCTCATTGTTTGTGCCACAGTTAGTTTGCCAAGACATCAGCAGAAGGTCCAAAATCTAATTCCCAAGTAAAGAAGACATCCCAGGCTTGGGTGCCCAGTCCATTTGATTGCCATCTACTTTGATAACAGAAATTCAAGCATGAGTTTGTTACCACCTGATGCTCTTTCCTCAGTCTATGGAAGTGCCTGTGTTGCTCTCTCAGGACATCCTGGAAGCCTACAAAGAGAAAGGTAGAAAGTCTTTGAAAGATTGCAAAAGATCACAGAATCAAGTCAGCTATTTTTTCCTGAATATACCCACACCATAAGGAAATGAGATGTGGCTGGGGTTCTGGTATATTTACACTTTTGATTTAATGTATGACTTTGGGCAAGTCACTCATCCCTTTTGTGCCTTTATTTTTGTATTTGCATTACAGAAAAAATAATTACATTTTCTGCTTCACACAGTTCTTCTGAGGCTTATTTAGTGTTATTAATACACAATGCTTCACAAAATAGTGGAATTATCTTAACAAATATGTCAATCTGGAATGACTATTGAGAGCAACAAACTCAGAACTGGTTCTAACAGCAGTTCTTAGACCTGCCCTCATGATCCCAGGCACCTATCCAAGGAAAAAAGCTTTTAAAGAGTTGAATTATCAGTGAAAGGCAGTAGTATCAAAGCCCCAGGGTTGCTCTGGCCTCTAAATGCTAGTGCAAGAATATAAAGGTAACACAGACGCATGGCTGGAGCAACCCCCATTAACAGCGTGAGAGGGAACTAGCAGGGAAAAAGCCAAACACAATGACTGGCTCCCAGCCTGGCTGGGCTGGTGGTGGCACACAGAGCACAGCCCATTTAAATCACACTGCTGTCTCAGGTTAATCCTTGCAGAATGGTGAAACCATGCTACTTTTGATCACTTAATTCATTCCATTACTCCAACTGGTCAAAACAGGGTTTGGAACCTGTCCTGCACACAGAAGATGAAAGATGGAAATGGTGTAGGCACAAAGGTTTCCTCCACAGAAGTCTGGAAGCTCCTTCCAACTTATTAGCGGACCTCCCTGGTCCTTGCAGAGACCAGGAGAGTGCAAATTAACAGAAGCAATTAATTACTCACATGTAAGCTGCTGGACTCAATCCGGGGGAATGGAGAGGACGACAATCCGTGAGGTCAGATTGGAGCCTTAATGAGCCCTTCTGGCCCTAGACCCTGTGACTATTCAATTAGGCACGAGACCTCACTGCGTGCCAAAAGGCCTTTCACCCCAGCCTCCAGAGTGGCAGCACCTTGTGCCAAGCCACAGACCTCACCCTGGCTGTCTGGGCTGGCCTTAAACGCTGGGTAGTTGGACTGCTCTGGATCCCAGCCCTGAAATGAGGGCAAGCGAGTGACAGCCCAACACAACAGCACAACTGCAGCTGCTCTTCACTTCTGTCTTGCCTTTGAGTGCATTGTGTTTTGTCATCTTAAATTACAGTAAAATTGCAGTCAGCTGGGTAAAACCGAAAGCCCATGTTGTTCTTTGCTGGTTTCTGCCATTCACAGAGTTTTCTCTCATGCACACCTACAGTTACTCAAAAATGCTTAAACATTATAATGTTCAACTGAAGGCGGGGAATTCTGTGTTTAAATAAAAACCCAGCTGTTTTTTTATATCCATTTGCTTTTTCACCCACCTCACAAGTCTCCTTCAAAATGATCCCTTTCTAAGTGATTAATTTTTCATGAGAAGATGCTAACACCACGACACTGCAGAAATAAATATCAGAAAAGAGCAAGCAAAAGGGAATGTGTCACATACTGACTACAGGGAAACAGTGCAAAACATCTAATCACAGCAGTGCCAGGAAACTTGAACCTGTCCAAAAGGATCCAGCACTCTCAATGTTTAATTGCTGTTGATGGCTGCTGGCCAGTCATGCATGACAATGTGTGTGTCACGCTGCTTCCTGCCTATGTTCATTCCTGTCAGCCTTCACTCCAGGTGACGAGTACAGCTTCTCTGACCAGGGGAGAGAGAGAGAAAGAGAGAGGGGGGTAAAAAAGAGCCCTCACAGACAAAAGGCAACATGTACCCAAATAACCCAAGCCACAGGAACAGAGTACCAAAAATGGACAGCAAAGGCTAGTTTTTATCAGCCTCTCTACCCCTCCTTATTTATGCATAAAACAAAACAAAACAGAAAACCAACAACAAAAAAACCACCACGACCAAAAAAATAAAAGTGTGGCATCTGCAACTGACAGTATTCCAACTGGCAAGTCTCAGGTCTCCTGTTTGCTTGATTATATGTTTGAACACATGCTTGGGGCTGCACGAAGCAATTTGAATTACAATTGGGTAGCAATGAACATTATCTTTTTTTTGGAACTGGAGCTTTATAAACCTCTTCCTTGAGCTAGTAAGAGAGAGGTAGGGGAAATGTAGGAGAAGTAACTAAAAAGGTCTAGAAATTGTATAACAGATTTCCACTGCTTTCTTAAAATGACTGTTTAATGGTTTATGTATTTGGGCCCAGATTCAGCAAAGCACTTAAGCATACATTTAACTTTAAGTATGTGAATGATCTCATCCTTATTCAGCAAAACCCTTAAATAAATGCTTAATTTAAGCCTATGGTTAGCTGCGTTGCTGTAGCAGGACCTCATCACACACTTCTGCATCCTGCTATGTCTGTCATATAATTAGAAAGAGTGCTGCTCTTTTACCTCACCCATTGCTCTCTTCTTTTCAAAACAACAATCATCATTTTACCATTGTTTATCTTCTTTTTGCTTTGTGCAAAACCAAATGCCTGGGAGTGAATACATTCCTTAAACATCCAGAACTCATTCCCATTCCACTTTGGATCCATCTGCAATTGAAGTCAGGGTGAGTCCTGCTGCAGTCTCCAGTGGGAGCGTGGTCAGGATCATGTTCCAGTTGTGTTGCAGTAGTACATGAACTGAGTTGTCTAAGAATGGGAAAGGAAGTGCAGTGGGGAGGTTTTTCTCCAACAAAAGCACTATAACAAGGCTCTAGCTGATTCAAAATTTATCTGACTTCAGCTGTGGTCAGGATAATTTGAGGAAGGAACTAAAACATCATTTCTGGACCACGATATTTCAAGCAATTAGGAGATAGCATATGATGTTAGTTTTGATGATGTAATTGTTTTACAATCATTTTGTTATTCTATCTGCGTACTGCTTTCATTCATCTCTCCAATAAGTGGAAAATGAAGGTACACTACAAAGCAGAGAGAAGAGCATGTTTCACACAACATTTCTGGCTCCTTTGAAGATGTTCCTTATGGCAATTTCCCCCCTTTCCCCTCTCCATATCCACACCCACCCACCAGCGACAGTCAGGAAGGCTGTTCAATTTCATTGATGTGAAGGATGATGATGAGAATCATGCTTAAGTGCTAATACACAGATACAAATTGAGAAATGCTGTGTGGGGAGGTCAGTCCACTTTATTTTTCCTGAATCGGTTTTTACTTTCTTTAATATTTGAAACAACTTGACTTCCTCTGACAGCACTGAGGCAAGCCTATGGGTTTTTAAATTATTCTTATTACTACTACTACTATTACTACTACAAATACTACTACTAAAGAGGTGATATGGACAAAGAGAGCAATAGGTGCACAAGGAAGAATAACTTTACTCAATTTATGTTATTTAATATATGTGATCATTCTTTTTTACCACAGATTGAAAAGTGGTAGCAAAATAGCTCACAACAGAAATCCTGGGATACATTCAAGTGCCACAACTTCTATGTTCAGAAGTGCCATGGAAGTAAAATAAAAACATAAATAAGTAGTTTTGCAAGAACAGAACTAATGAAGACCTGTTTCCTACAGCTTTGTGCCTTGTAATTAATTGTGAGCTACAGTTGAAGGTTTTCCCAGGGGTGGGGCACATATGGTCCATCTCTCACACTCTCTGAGAAATATATAGATAGATATACTGTGTGGATTCTTTATGGTTAATAATGCATGAACTCATTCTGCAGTCTTGTTGTTAGGCAGGCTCCTTATTGCGTGTCATTTCTTCACCATCCTCCTTCCATCCTTCCACAGCAAGTACAGGATTTTATTTTAATCTTAAAGATTTCTGCTCTGCCAAATTTGTCTGAAATCACCAAAGAGATTAAAACCTGAATAAGTTAAACTATAGACATGTTAAAATGTATGTTAAAATACACTACACGCAAACATGCAAACTGTGTGACTGAATAAGCCTTACCAATTACGAAAGGTGGCTCCCAATTGTATATGGCACCAGTAGATACTTATTTTCATACCATGTAAAAGCAAAGGGAAAATACTATAATTTAATCCTTGCTCTTTTTTTGGCATCCCCCCTCGTAAAGGAGAAGTCATCAACACTCATGAGAACTACAACAGAGAAAAGCCAAATGAGCTCAACAAGAAATGACAAACTCACTGCCAGCATGGGAACATGCCATGAAGTCAAGTCTGTGAAGTTCAGGTTTGGAACCATTACGAATTCTGAAGAAATGCTCTGACTAGAGTAAAGTGCAGGCTGGCACTGAAGAACTTTGTCACACATGGCCATTTCCTTTCTGTTCTGCAGGGATGTTACTGATTTGAAGCATTAAAAGGCATTGTTCCTAGTTATGGTGATTTTCAGAAAATAGGAACTGTGGAAACAGTTTGGATTATCAAACCATTGGAAACTTAGAACCACTTTTGAAGTTCAGGCCATGTAATGATTGTGTGTAGAGAAGGATGCAGCAAATCAGTTGGAACTTGGCCTTGAATAAGATAGCCGAAAAAGCTCATGTAAAATTAATAAGCAGCCTTCCTTTTTATTTTAAATGCAACCAAAGCCCAAACATTGGAATAAATACATTTGGTATACTGACAGAATTTTCATAAATCAGCCATGCTTATCCATATCCTTTGTACTTTGTAACCATTAGCCATACACTCTATCGAACATAATGTTTCCTAAGATCCCTGGTGGCTTCAGTATTAATCTGAATTCTGTGATTCTACTGCCAAGTTTAAATTACAGATCTGACCACAAACTCATTAGAAAATATACTGCTCTATTCTGTGCTTCTCCTGTCTTGATTTCATAGTTTTAGATTAAAAAAAAGAAGCAGAAAAAAAGAAAAAAATTGCCATTGCTCTTGCAAAAAGACTAATCTCTATGATGTGACAATGAGCCAAATTTATTTTAGAAAGTGTTGAAAAAAGAAACAGGATACATCTTCATCTAATCCACAACTAAGGTAAATTGGATGCTTGATGTTAGATATTTATAACAATTATGTACCACATTTATTTATATATATATTATGTAAAGGATGAAGGCTTAATTCTCTTAGCTACCAGGGGGCAAATATAATCTGTCCAGAGGAAAGCACTGTATGGCCGATGAAATTATAGCACTCTCACACTGCTCTGTCATTGCAACTAAGCCCTGACATGGAAGCCTTAAGGGTGTGGTAAAAAGGACTGCCCTCCAGTGTGCTGAAAGGAAACTTCAGCATCCTTGCTCATTCTTTTTTTTTATAAAAACTGACAGATGTGTCAAAGGTGTGATAGTTTTGTGAATAAGTAATAAGTCCTGACAAGTTGGACCTTATCATTCCCTTCAGCCTAAGGTGAGGAAGGAGCCTGGGGTAATAGCAGGGGCAACAGAAAAACCCTGGATGGGACTTGCGGGATGGCTCGCCTCACTTGTCTGTGCTCCTGCTGGTACAAAATGGATTTGATGACAAATCTGATCAAATTCATGCCTGGTGTAATTTCAGAGAGGTCAGTGGTGTTACACCAGGGAAAGCATCAGTCCTTGGTGCTTATCTAGGGAAGATGGCAGAAGCTTTGGAATAGGAGCAACTCACTGAGCCACAAGTTCCCTTCCCCTCAGCTGCACGGTGTAGATACTCCACATGAAGGGCAGTTGGTTTTCAGAATCGTGTACAAGTACTTTGTCAAAACCTGTGTTTCAGCATGGCTCACAGAGAAGGTGCAATTACTGCACTCGGCCAGTGTGACCCTTAGATGCCTTTCCCAACACTGCCAGATCCACCTGAAATCTCTTTCCAAACAAAAGCAAACCAAGATTCTTCTCTTTCTCTGCAATATCTAGGTCATGTTACAGAATTACATTCTAGTAGAATAGAAAGAAAGGAGGTTGTAATATATTTATTTGTGAAGCAAAAGGCTTGCCTTTCTGCAGGGATAGCAAAGCTCATATTTGCAATGCACAGACTTGCAAAGATCATTAGTGTAATAAGAAACATACACAAGGTAGTTTGGAAAGCAAGAATTCCAGAAAGAGAGGAGCATATCCAAATGAGAATGCAAAAATATTTTTACAAGTAAATACTCATGGCCTCAGTATGTGATTTTCATAAGCTTTCTTCAGAAGGAAATAAACTAATATGGAAATGACAACAGCTGATATACTTAAGGACATGATTAGCTCTCAAACTTGGGAAAAAAAAGTGTTTGGGAAATTATAACGCTACTAAGATTTCCTTATCCATGTATTTTTTTTTCACTCAAGTGTGTAATAAACAAAGAAAAACTAATATAACATTGCAGATAATGGGAAATAAGAAAAAAGAAATCAAATCAGGTTAACATATTGCTATTATACATACAACATATATAGGCCAAATAGACAAAGGATGAGAGAACAGGATAGGGTGTAAGACTGTGCTGTGCAATGGCATTGACTTTGGAGGTGATGGATGGTAGTAAGATATACAGCCTCAGGGATAGAGGAAAATGGGACATGTGGAAAACAAAAATCCCAGAAGCATGAGAGGGGAGTGCAGGAATAGTATGGCAGTGAAGGATATTTGTTGAAGAAGTCAGGAAAAGGCAAGAGCCAGATATTGTAGGGCAGAACATAAAGCCCAATTTCCTGAGTGCAATGTAGCAGGAAACAGGTTCTGGGAAGGGTGTGAGGTACCACATATATGTGATGGGGCACAGAGATCTGAAATACTGCACAATGAGGCCAGACAAATGCTGGCAGATGGGTTCGGACTGGGGGTAACAATCTGTTCTACATTTCACAGACTTGTTCTAACTACTACAACCCCCCTCCTTCTTGTAATGTTTTAAATTGCTTCAGTCCTGTCCTTCCTCTTTTTTTTNAATGCGATGCCTGCTATGAACACTGTCTTCTTTTGACATTTTCACTCCCTGATAATGCTGCAAGCTAGCCTTGAATTTTAAAAAGTGGCATGCATGCACACACTCAAGCACTCCCACTCTGAGGCTGTCATTCTCATCAAACATCTGGAAATCTGTTTGCCAGAGTGCTGCCGCCAAATGCTCCTTCCTCATCCAGGCAGAATTGTGCTTCCCCTACAGGGTAAGCAAGAAGAGCTCAAGAGCAGATTTATAGCCTTTGATGTGGCAGCACTGAAGTCTTGTGCAGCAGCTCAGAGCTCCTTATTTATGGTTTTAACCCTCAGAGGAGTTTGGTTAGAGAACGGATTGGTTGTGGACATCCAAAGCCCTCTTGCAGCCTGAAGATTCCTTCCTTTTCCTTTTATTTTTAGCATCTTTACCATCCAGTCCTTCATAACTCCGGCCAAACACAGATGGCTGTAATTCCTCCAGACTCTGAGGCCAGCATCAGCCTTGGTACTGAGACCTTGCTAGGCAAAGTACCACAAGATTTCATATCTTAGCTCAGGGAAAGAAGAAATAGAGGATCAAACTTCAAGGCATCTAAGTGCCTAAATCCCATCCCCTCTCTAAAGCAGTCCCTCACCTGAAGAAAGTTCTGCTCCAGGCAGGACGCATAAAACTGGTAATATTGCCTTGTCTTAGGTCATAGGAGTAAGTTATCTTACCCTGACCTCCTCCCCTGCAAAAATTAATTAGGGAAATGAGAGGGAGGGAAGGCAGGGAGGTGGCATTAAGGTAAAAGAGTTGGAAAGATACATGTGGAGAAATGTGAGAAGGGGATTGTATTTAGTCCAAAAACATGCTTCTATCCAGTTCTGGATAGTGAGTCGAAAAGCAGAGGAAGAGCAATGGGAAACGAACAGACTCGAGACAAGACACCAACAAGCCACCTGCAGAGACATAGAAGAACAGTAAATAAAAGGAAAAAAGCCTTTCTTGTGCCTTCCACAACATGGGTGGTTAGCATCCAGGATTCCCAATGCAAAGCCCAGACAGTTGTTTCCTTACTAACCTAAGTAACTTAACAGAAAATTTACATCTTGGCTAAGACATTCAGCATGCTGGTATGCAGGCCAGAAATACTCAATTTCTAAAGGATTTTCCCCAAAAGGAGCAAAGCTTGCACACCAGAACATAGGGAGGCCTTTGATAGCACAGCATGGAAGGGGAAACCGACTATTCCATCCCTATTAGGACAGCTGGAAGTTACAGTAAATGGGCTATTGAGAACAATGGGTTGGAGCCAATGGAAAGGCAACTTCCAAACATTTCAATTTAAAGGTCTCTCAGCTATGGAAAATGATTGCCATGGGGCTTTGTTTCAGGTCGAGGCACCAGGGAAAGTGCATTTAGAAAGCATGACAGTCCATTTAGCAGGCATCCCTCAGCCATAGGCACAGATTCCCTCAACAAACGCTCAGTTTGCACACCTAATCTTCATCCAGCTTGGAGGAAAAACACCACTAAAAGGCAAGGAGTTTTTAGTGAAGTTTCAGTGGTAAAGCTCCCCACACAGGCATCTCCTCAAACAAAAAAATTTCTGAATATGTAAGATCTATTAGTTAGTGCTGCGCTGTTTAGTGGCTGTCAGGCCAACCTCAGGAAACGTGAGTGAGGACTATTGTGCCTTTGGTCCTGATCGTGGAAAGAATGAACCATATATTTATTAACAGTTTATTTTAACTGCTGAACAGCTAGAATAAAATTAAGGCACTCTTTTTTCTCCAAGCATTTATAAACTGCTTTAGTGCTCCAGTTATGTATTTATCTCTCAGAAAGAGCATGAACCAAACCAGCCAGACAAATAACCCTAAAGACATTGAAAAAGAAAAAGTAAAGTGTCAATAAATTGTTTGAATTTGGACAGTCCACTGGTTTGAGTTAGAACTGGTCTGTAAAGAAGGATAAAGCTATGATTTTTGTAAGGCCCAAGGAGGGATGCAGCCCTCCTAAGTGGTCACTAAGGCTCACTAGAATGGAGGCACTGTGCCCAGGAAGGTGGGATGAGTCCTTGCAGGCACAGAGAACCACTGACAGAGAGAAAATGTACCCCTGTGCTCGTGATATGCCTCATGTTTCTAAAGGGGTCTAAAGTAAAACTCAAGAAAAAGATGCAAAGGGAAATATTGCCACGTTTTGCCTTTTCAACCTTATCTATCACTGCTTATTTGTGCTCTTACAAAGAGGATAAGTGAGGCTGGAAAACAGCGAGTTAAGAGTTAATGGGTAGATTTAGCGCTTCTTGAGTTTACATTTGTTTTCTGGCATCGTCCTGCCCTTTATGTCTCTCTTTCTGTGGTCACACACATTGATCATGCAGATCCTGCCTCAAGTTTCCTGTGTGTCTGCTTCTGGAGTTTCAGGGTAGTGGCCCAGGTGTCAAAATGCCAAGTCCCTTTAAGCTCTAGAATTAATCCTTTTGGATGCTTGATTACCCAAGAGCAGGGAGACTTAAATGGGAATTAGTTTCCATCAGCAGAAGATCGGCTTATTCTACAAGTCTTATAATTTTATCTTGCTCAGGAAGAATAGGATTTAGGAGGAATCTGAGTCATTCTAATAGAACAGATAATCATGCCTGTTTTATAATTGTGAGAGTAGGCTTGTCACATTCGTTAGCTATCTCAGCTGCCAGAAGCACTGTTTATAAAGAAGTTTGAAGACTACCTGAGGCAGCTTAACCCTTGGAACACAAAAGAATGGTGGTTTTGAGGCACTACAGAATTAGTGGCTACTTCCCAGTCTTCTTTCCATGTATCAAATGTATCCTATTGTAATGTGTGAATGTAGTGTATATGAAGTAAAGCACTCCTGAGAAGAGAGATGATGAAAGACTCACCAGGACACGGGTTCAGAAGTACAGCAGTCAGAGAGAAGAAAGTTTGTGTAATAAATCAAATCTGCAAATACATGAAAGAGTCAACAGAGGTTTTAAGCAAAATAAGTATCATTTATATCCTCAAATTAGTCTTTGCGGAGTAAATAAAATAGGATGATACATGGCTTCATTCCCAAATTGAAACAATTGTACATTTACCCATCTTTTAGACCTTCCTTTTAGGCTGAGATCTAATGGGTTCAAAGGCATGAGTAGTAGATTAGGAAGATTTTTATTGCATCTTACAGTGGTTCTATTACAAACTATTCAGTCTTTTCTCTGTTACCTGGGGTACATAGAAGTCTCATTCATTCCTTATGAAAAAGATTTCACACAATTTAGACAGCGGTGATTCGAGTCTGTTACATCCTGCTATAGACAGCTATCTGCTCTTGTTTGGGAATCCTCCTATGCAGTCATAAAATGATTCATATGCCAAAACTAGAACTGCATCAGCAAATGCATGCAGATTCACACTCTTTCAGGTTCTAACCTTCATACCCCTTATCTCTTACAGGTTGGGTTTTTTCCCCCTGGAGTAGTATTTTAAGAGGACCCCACCATTTGTTATCTTTATTTTTTTTTTCCATCTATCTAGCCTCATTATTTTTAAGTGCTTATGGACTAAGGTGGTGACAGCTGATCTGGTTTTTATGATATTTTCTTTTTTCTGTTGCACACCCTATGCCTACTTTAACAGAAATATGACACCAAGAAACAAAATGATCAAAACAGTGACAACAAGGAGGAAAAGACTGAATGCCACAAAATTTTACTTTTAATCAGCTTTGTTCTAATTTCAGCCTGCCCAACAGTTTTTACTATGCAAAAGAACTGTCCTTCATACTGATTTAATAAAAATGGTCATTTTGCTGAGGGTGTGCTATGTATCATCCAGTCAAGATGTGAATATGCTCAACTGAGTGGTTTTTTGGTTATTATTTTGAGCTCAGTATGCCCTCTGGTTTTTTTCTAGTTTGCTTTCTCTTAAAAAAAAATAAAAATTAAAGCAGCTAAATCTGCTGCTTTTGCCAATTCAAACATTTTTCATTCTTTCTGAAAGCCAAGTCATTTGATCCAGCTCAAAGTTACTTCTCTTAAGGCATTTGTCTGAGGTTACTTCTTTTTCTCTCTCCAGCCTGTCCCCACATCCATTTTTTCCATCTATCATACAAACTAGTCTGCTTTGAACCTCCCCTTTTGTCAACCCTAACGTTGTGGAGGGTGGTGATTTGTGGGCTCGGAGAAGCGAAGACAATGTATGCCTGGGTCAGTAGTAATTAAGGAATGTCAGTGGTCGAGAGGGAGAAAACTCAACTCAAGCCAAACTGAAGCATTTAGATATTTTACTGCTGCACTCTTTTAGGCCTCTCTCGGCTTATAAATATTAATTTAAAGACTACCAACAAGGACAGTAAACGGATTTAGGCATAAAACTTCCTGTCAGCAGTGATTTGTGCCCAATAAAAGGAGAGCTGGATAGAGAAAGCCTGCCTCACTAAGTTTATGATAGACAGTGAAAGGCTGCCATCAAAATAAAAAGGCTTTCACTCTGTTTTGTGTTGTAGTGGCATCTCCTACCCTGACGAGCATTTCACTGGGGTGGCATTACTCCCTTTCACATCCAGCTCACTGAGGGAAAGGTCTGGGGCAGGACCAACACTGGAAGTAGGCTCTGCACAGTCAGCAAGATGGAAAGGCAGCTTTTACAGCAGTGGTGCCTTGTAGTGAACACTGAGATGGAAAAAGCTGACAGAAGGCCATCCCTTTCCTATTAATGCCAAACCTGAAAGTAGGAAACAAGTCAGCAAGCACTGTATACTCTGTGAGAGTGTGCCTTTAAAAATGGGACTATATTAATTAATAATAATATATTTATTCTCTTCTCCTGACCTCATTAGTGCACAGGAAATGTTCACTCTAAACTATAATCTGGTTTATTTTTCGGTAGAAAACAGCATAATTTTTTTCCCTTTACTTTGTTTCTCTGAACAGCCTGGTTTCTTTCTCTTTGAGTGGTAAGCCATGCTGTTGCTGAGTAGCCTGATCATGAAAAGCTGAATACCAGCTAAATATCAACTAAACATAACTCTTTAAGTAATCTTAACACTTTAACAATACTTAGGTAATTAAGTCTGGATAGAACAGTTCATATTTTCCACACATATTCGTCTCTGCAATGCCCAGCTCTCTCTAGCTACATCCACGAGCCAACATGCACCTTGTGTCTGATGTATATATAATGTTTGGCCAATTTATCCCCACTCTCCATTTACTGCTTGTACTTCAGGGGATGTTGTTACATGGTTCCACAACCTTTCTAGTTTGCCTAGCTCATCTGAGGCTTGCAACTTTAATATTTTAAGGAGGCAAATAAAAAGGTATTAACTTTGTAATCTCTGTAAATATCTAGCAGTCTCAGTAGGTGATGGTGACTGTTTCCCTGCCTGGAGCCTGTGGGTAGAAGTCATGCACAGGATGTCTGGCCCCATTTTGGAGAAATGGTTTGTCTGTGTGGGACCTCCCTCCTACAGAAACTGCTGTCTGGCTCTTCAGTTCATTGTCAAGGCTTGGCCCATGGAGGATCACTGGGGAAAAAGGGCTGCTCAGGAAAACCTTCTGAGTGGAGGGCAGTGGGAGGAGGAAAAAGGAACATGCATGTGGGGAAATACCCTTACGAAAAAAAGCTGAAAGACAGAGCTACACTTTATCGATGGAATTAACATGAAGCAGAGGCCCTTAGAGAAGATCGTTCTGAAAAGAAATGAAAAATCTATAAAACTTTGTTTAATTTATGGAATTTATAGGCTGCTGACCAGTAAGTATAAAGTTCTGTTCCCATGGTCCTCACTATCACTCATGTATTACTTGTCAGTAAATGTGGTGCACTCAGAACATAACAGCTACTGCAATATTTCTGTTCCCACTGCAGCTTTACTACACCCATGAAACTCTGTAATCTTTAAATTCCCTCACTGTTAACATCTGCTGAAACATTATTGGTCCCAGCATAGCCAAGCTGCTCAGAAATTACATTTAGCAGAGTAGTTAATGCTACCAGATTCTAGAAGCAACCGTGTTTTAAAACAGCTTTATAACTGGTGTGGTGGCTTCTGCTTCCCTTTGCTTTCATTCCTTCCCCACTTCCCTGTTTTTTGCCATTATCTTATCTGCAGGCCAGAATTAATGTTTAAACAGCATTTTCAGTTTCCTTTTGAATAATTGTCATTTTGTTTCCCAGCCTTTGACTGCCAAGGCAAACTTCTGAAAACACTTTGTCTCTCCTAGTTTCAACATCAAATTCTAAGAGTTCAAGGGGCTGATGGAGGAACTTTCTAAAGCTGTAATAAAAAGAATATCTTTTATCACCCATGTAGGCTGGTTTTGTTACCCAACATATAAGCAAAGTAGACTGGTTGTCGTTATTAATGATGATTCCTCAAAATATTAATTTGGAGCTCATAAAGGCTCCAAAGGAGTTCAGCTTTGCTTTTATAAGGAGAAGTCGGACAGAGGGCATTTAACTAAATTATGCAATGTTGTAAACATGTAATTGTTCTAAAAAAATAAAATTCAAACATTCTAGTGTATTTGAAATATGCTATGGATTTTTTTACTGCTATGTAATGTAATATATTTTAAAAGCCTATGTATGGCTATATAACACCTTATATAAAACTTTATTCACACTCACCACATAACCCCATTTCTTAGAAAAAATAATTTACATGAGTTTTTCTAAAAAAAATTAAGCCCAAAACTTTCATTTTTAATGCAGCAAATCCAAACCCCTGCCTATTCAGCAGTTCCCCCTTCAGCTAGAAATCCTCAAAGTCTCCTTGAAACACACACATTCTAGACTTGAAAGACTACTGTTAAATGTTTATGTTACTATTAGATTTTGTGTGTTGTGGATTTAGAATATTACCCTAAAAACCATGTTAATTAAAAAACCTCCAGATTTTCTGTTCACAAAATTACCAACTGTATAATTTGTGACTTCAAAGAATAATTACTGTATTACCTAGCATTGCACAAGGAGAGATGGATTGTTAAATCTGTTAAATTTAACTGGTTCCTGCTTCATGAATGACATCTGTGCCAGACAGCAGTCAGCATTTGTGCATTGATACTCTGATCTTCCCTTCTCATGACCCATCTCGTCTCCGTTAGTATTTCCTGTTTAAGTGGCAGTGCCCATCATGAGATCATTAAAGCCATGCCAGTTGAAGGAATTTCCCAGGAACCCTGCAGGATTTTAATGCTTCCACAGCAACAGCAGTGCTATAGTCAAGATAATTCATTAAATACTTTTCAATCTAGTTTTATACTTCTGCTCCACATCTGTCTTCTAGTGATGCATTTTTTAAGATGGGTTATTTTTGTTACTGTCGTGTTTAAAATGTGATAATGTGTTCTCAGCAAATGACTAAATCAATGATTTCTTCATGAAGTCATTGCTATGAAAGCATGTATATCATGGTATGATGATATTTCAAATAATATGGTATGATTTCTTTTGAAACTTTGTATCAGAATGATGTTCAGGGCAATCCAGTTTGAGGTGTGGATCCCTTCCTTTCAATCTGTCATGTCAGTGTCTGAAGTAGTTGCCACTACTATTTGCTAGAAGGGATTCCAAACCATTTCAGTGACACTGTTCTCCCAGTAAGAGGCAATCACAGAGCCTCTGAGATAAAAAGTTAGGAGCTGATCTATGAATCATTACCATCATACATCAACCTCTGAGCACATCATGGGGCATTTTTTTAGAAAATTTTAATGTGGCTTTCTGTAATCAGAACTTGAATGCACTCCCCACCCTGCATCTTTCCCTGTCATGACAGAAACGGACACAAAACTGGATAGGAAAACCATTGCAAAACAACCATTTGGAAATTTCTACCCCCTCATCTGGAAATCTGAAAAAGCTGCAGAATTTCTGAAAAGTACCTATGCTGGCTAATTCTAACATTCTTGTTTTGATTAAAACAGGACTTGGGACAAATGTGCTTTGCCTGGAAGGATGCTTTTGGAAAATTAAAATTCAATGCTAGCTCAGGGTAGGAATCTGAATTCTTTTTCAGAACTGCCTTTATATTAAAAAAACCATTATTTTGAACAATGCCATATTTTAGATATTACTGTTTTTGTAAAAAAGACATTATTTGAATATTTGCCTCAGTCTCAACACTGTGGTGCAACTAGAGTGGGACCACTTTGGAGGAAGCCTCGTGGGTGAAAGCCAGCTGAACTGGTGGCATGGTATCTATAAGGGCAGTGGGATCTTCCGTGTCATACTATAGAAAAGGCTTCTCTTTCCTGATATGTCTAGAAAACCCCACAAAAGTAACTCTCATACAACTCTAGAGATAATTGGCGCTGAGGGATGTCATACCTGCATCATTTATCATAATACTAAACCCAGTACTTAGCTGTACAGAGTACTTTCATGTGTCTTGATTTTTTTGAAACTGCTGAACTAATATTTGTTTATTCCATTACTTACTGATTATAATAATTATGACCTGACTTTATGATGACCAATAAATGC
This sequence comes from Aegithalos caudatus, assembly GCA_013389925.1. NCBI lineage: Eukaryota > Metazoa > Chordata > Aves > Passeriformes > Aegithalidae > Aegithalos > Aegithalos caudatus. The sequence goes on from WEIU01004614.1 coordinate 346,491, forward strand.
ACAATATTCTCCTCATTTATTTTATGTGTAACTCCAAATATCTTAAAAGCTGACACTTGCACGAGCTGCCTTTCAGGAAGGGAACAGCAGTCTCCATAAAGTCATATATTGGAAGCAGCTTTATTGTGCCAGTTATGGTAAAACCACATTGTACATACTTTTCAGGCTGTAAGGAGTAAATTAAGGTTGAATAAGCTATAAATCAAAGATGGATCCTGGAGTCCTGACTATAAATAGTAATGGCCCTCTTTTAAGTAATGCATGAGATTAAAATAATAATAGAATATAAAATCATACAATACATATACAATTCAATATATAACTATATAAGACATAAAACACATAAAAATGTAAAATAAAAGGTAAAAATCCAGGCCCTTGTGGGCAGAGGAGGAAACAGGCAGTAACAGATCCATGCTTCTGCTTGTCTTCCCCAAGCTTGACAGTCTCAGCCTGCTCCCCTATAGACTCTCCTTTTCCCTATCCTGCTCTTCTCTGTTTAGATTCCTTTTCTCAGTTCCATTCTCCTCAGATAATCAGGTTCAGCATCACATCCTAGTCCTTCTTTCACACCCATGAAGAGCCATAAAACAAATGTCATAAATTTAGAGACAGCTCTTTGCTTACTGATTAAATCTACTGGATTTCTCACTCTGGGCTCTCACTTTTTGGATAACAGTTTGGGAGCATATGACCTAAACTATCAAGGAAGATGAGGTGTTGAATTAGATTAAATTCTGAATTAGATTAAATTCTGAATTAGATTAAATTCTGGCAGCCACCGGCTTCAAAGTTAAAAACTGCAGTCTGTCTCTAGTTACTTCCAAATTACTTATTATAATACAAATGCTACTTATTATTACTACAAATGCAAATACTAAAAATTACTTGCTCCAATTGGATCAAATAATTTAAAGGTATTTGGAAATTATATGTATATATGATTTCAGCCTCAAAGAAAACATGCAATATGGCTCATTTTGGCACTTGTGTAGTTTTGAGGGATTCCTTTACAACTGGAAAATTCTAATTACAAGGAAGGCTACGAGCTCCTCTTGGAAAGCAATAGTCAGCAACAACACTGCCATGGCTATTGAGCACCATGACAAGACACTGACCCTATCAACCCTGGTAAGACCTAAATCATCATCACTCAGTTATGAATATACAGGGTATGTTCATGGGCAGGGGTATCAATAATAGCTTCCTTTCTTTGTATAGGAACTCATCCAGTCAGATCCCCCCAACCCCCAAAACCCAAACACAAATACCCTCTCATGCCTTCTTCCTCCTTTTCAAAGAGCTTCTTTAAAAAGCTTTTTCCTCCCCACAGTTGAAATGGGTGTAGTGCATGAAATCAGGAAGAAAGAGAAAGAGCTCTCAAATCCAACCGGTTCTTATAGTGCTTTAAATTATCAACCTAGTCACATTGAGCAGATCCTCCTGCTCTGAGGATGAAGAGAACATAAGAGAACAGCTCTCTTATAAAAACAGCAGGAAAAGATGAGTCCCAGATGAATCCACTGTCCTACCAGCCATGCATCCTTCCAGACCTTCTGCCCATGCGTGGATTAGCAGCCAGGGCTTATGGCTGAGGACTTGATGCTTTGAGGTGGTGCTGCTGCATCTAAACCTGGCATTATTCTGGTGCTCCTCCTGCAGCCCTGCAAATGAGAAATGCAGCTGAAGCAGTGCTGGTATTTACAAATTACAGCTCACTGTACCTTCTGCACTTCAAAGGAGGAGTAATATGTAATAACAGCATAATGCTGTTATTATGATAATGATGATTAATACACAGCCGTGAGCAATGCTAGTCTAAATGCTGAGCTCCAAAGCCCTGTTTTCTATCAGAAAACTAATTCAGAAAGAGGCAAAGAATTTCCTTAAATAGTTTTTAGGAAGAAACAGAGAAAATTAAGGCTTTGATACCTAATTACAATTTCTTTTGAACAATGTGTGGCAATGTTCCATTTCAAAACTACTGCTGCCTTCAGCTACATGTAATGGCACAGAGTAATCAATAGATAGATAAAGAAATGAATAAAGGCTAAAATAAAATGCAATGTTTTAATTAACCTGAGACAGCATTTTATTTTGGGGCACATAGTTAATTTTTAAAGTGTTGTCTGTGTCCTTCTTTCAAAGCACTATTATTAAAGACACCTTCTCTGTTCAGGCTCAAGTACTTTCAAGCTCTTTTTGCTGCTCCTGACTTTTAAATGAAAGGTTGACATAGAAAGATAAGTTTTCTTTTACAGCTTGCAGTATGTGCTCACACAGGGTCTAGTGTGAAATCATGGTTGATTGCTGTACTAGCATAAAAATTCTTCTGTATTATTGACATAAAACAGCAATAAAATTACACTACTGAACAATAACATTATTCTACAGAGTTAATTAAATTGACAGTTAGCTGTGACACTGATGTAGTCAGTTACAAAGTTTTACTGAGGGTATGAAGAGTAGGACCACATGTGACAGACCCAGTTTTTCCTTCCCTAGTTCTAGGCTTCTAGAACTTACTTGGCAAACTGCTTGGATTTCTAGTTTTGCCACTTCAACTAAAGTCCAAAGCTGCTTAAATGTCTTACTCACCTAGAAACCTAGAAATGTCTATTGAAATTAGCAACCAAGCTAAGTAGTCTGGGGGTGTGATTTACATTTATGGCACTTTAAGACTCCTTTACCCTTCCTGAGCAGTGGAAAGGTAGGTCAGCAAAAAAAAGAGAATCAGTCTATAGGACTAGGTTATTTATAAAGCAATATAAAATCAAAAGAGTAGGTATTAAAATGGTAGCAAAAAAGGTATTTAAATCCATGTCCTCCTGTATGATTATATCACTTTTTTTTTTTTTAATAGTTTTTTCTGAAAAGGTATTTTTTGAAAGAATCGTGTTATATAAAAGTCAAATTCAAATGTGTAGACCCATACTGTAATAGCACTACAACACCCCTGGGCATGTTTTAATGGTCCATTAGTACTCCCCTCTGGTGACTGAATGCATGAGGCTGCACATCCACAGTATGTATTAGTGGCCCTCTGAAACATGTCAAGTCACCTGCTAATACCATATTACAATGGTGCACTACCTGGGAAGCCTCAGAAATAACTTCCAAAAACCAAGGAGAATGTTTTTGAGCATTGTAAAATATTATGATTAATTGCCTGTCTGTGCTCATTGTATCATTCAGATATTTAATAAATAACACAATGGTATTAGAGCAAATAAACTCCAGAAAACCTGTAGAAAATGATCTGGGTTTAAATATGAAATTGTACCCTGAATAACATGAACAACCTCTCCTGTACCTGCAGAATGATGAATCCTTGCCTTAAAGAGATAATTGGTAGAGTGTAGCTTAAGAGAGGCTATGAAGCAAGTTCAGTAATAGATGCCTACACATTTCTGCTCTACTATTTCCTTCCTCCATTTTTACCTTTCACTCTAACCTGTGCTTATTTTATCTACTACAACTCCTTTTTATTCTTTTATAATAAGAACTTTGAAATACAAGATGTTGTGAGCCTTGATTACCTAGAACAGAATGCTATAGATCCTCATTAGAAAGTACTTCAGGTATTTTTAACCCAGAAGGGCCTTTCAAGAAGTCTTATGCATAGATAAATCTCTTGAGAAAAATACTTGAACATAAACTGAAATGCACTCCCACTCAGCAAAGCATTACAGTTTCTCCATGTGCTTAAATTCCACTGAGCTCCAGCAAAATTTACGTGTTCCTAAAGATAAGCACGTGTGAACTTCTTGCTGGAAGAAATGCATTGATTCTACAGAGCCAGTTGTCTGAAGGCTGCCTTTTACATGGTGCCAAGGAATGCTACACATTAAAGAACTGGGAGAAACGAGTTGGTGACAAGTAAGAAAAGGAAGATGTTTCTAAAATACACTTTGCTTACCTTAACAGAAGCAAAAAAATAGGAATATTTCATATGCTGTAAGTTGTTTCTTCACTTGGCATCTCATCTAAAAACATAATTGAGGAGAAAATTGACAATTACTGCACAGATTATGTTCCTCTTCTCCGCCTTTTGTGACAACACTATTTTATGTCCCTGAGAGACCTCTTAGACAACTAGACCAAACAAATCGCTTACTAAACATAAGTAAAATGCATCTTGTAAGAGATATAAGTAACTACTTACTAGGAAGATTTCTTTTTAGTCCTTTAATGGTTGATCATACAATTGCAGCATCACAGTCATCTGAAGGTGGCTGAAGCCCTGAAACATTTTGTGTCCAAACCATACAGTAAAAAAGTCTCTTCCCAGTGCTACCTGTAATATGTCTGCTGGAGTTTCAGATGCTCTGGAAGAGATGATTTTCCAAACACAATTGCCTTCAAAATACGCCTTTCACGTAGACTGTTAAATGTTATCATAAAATGGATAGACAAAATTTTCAGGATCCATATTCTGGCATTTATCACACAGTTAATTAAACATTTGGAAGTCCAGACAGAGTCTTAATTTTTCAAGCAGTCTGATACACCACAATCTGGACTGCATTTCCCCTCTTGCCATACCTGTAAGATGCAGGTCTATTCTATATTCACAAGGACCGTGGCAAAAAGCCTCTACCTACCTTTCCTGCCAGTGGTTTAATGGAAAAGTTCCAACTCTTGAGCAAATTCCTCAGCTCCACAGAATGGTCTCCAGCTGCTTGTTGTGATCCCAGTTTGTAAGAGGGTGAACACCCGAACATCCGCTGGTGGAAGCACAGGAGTGCTGGTAGCCCCTCTGATCTCCTCCATGGGTGGATTCACACAAGGTGTGATGTAACCCTTTCAGAATGGGTCCAGTAAAACTTCTATTTCTCCTTGACTACAAAATCATCACAATCCCCAGGCAGACCACTGATTTCTGTACCAGAGGCTGTCACTCACCTGCTTTCTTCTGAAAAATCTCTCCCTTTCATCTTTGACCTCTTATTTTTTCTACAATCTTTCTGCCTTTTTTAGTTTTACGGTTTTGCTCTTCATTATTTTTTTCTCTACTTGTAATTTTTCTCTTTGGAAGCCCTTTCCTGATTCCAAAGCTAGTGCTGGCCCCTTACCAAAAATAGCAGATGTCAAGGTCTCGTGATTTGGTTACCCAATTAAAATAAAAGAACAGTGATAGTGAGCTTGGTGATATGATGAACTCTCTTACTGTAAATACCATACATGTAAATACCATTAAGGAAATTTTGCTGATTCATTAAACTCTAAGCCAAGAATGAAAAATTAATGTGGAGTTGGAATATTTGTCGCAGGCTAATGAAATGATGATACAGAAAAATCCAAAACAGCACCAACCAGAAAATTCAAAGGAATATATGTAATTACAGGGATATCCAAAGACCAATAGAAATAAATACAGATAGAGAAAATTCCTGACATTGAAATGCACTAAGCTTTCAGCTCATCTTTCAAGGGAACAGCAAGGCCCATCACTTGAAATGTTTAACACTAGACTGGAGGAATCACTAGAAAAATATACTACAAAGAACAACTTGTTATTGGCAGAAAGATGGACTGAATACTGTAAAAGGGATTTTCTTTCTCTAATGTTTACTTTTTATGATAGTCATTTATGTTTATCCTTCATTACAGGTAGAGAAAAATCTATACAAGTTATTGGCTCTGGCACAGCATACTTAATTTCTGTAGAGCCATGTATCTGAGGCACTCAAGCAACCTTAACACCACTTCTTGCTTTTCCTTGTGCATTTTACCACATGCACTGTGAGGTTCTTTAAAGTGAAAAGGGTAAAATCTTCACAGCATATTCCTAACAACAATGAAAAACCCATCTAAACACCCCAGGTTTGGATTTAGTTCAAACTAAAGGTGGACTAAAGTGAGGGAGAAAATCATGTCATATGCTTAAAGGGAGAAGTAAACCAGCAGAAGCATAAATGAGACATTTGTAACATGAGAAAGAGGAGGAAGACATGACAGGTGAAAAATTTGGAAAAATGGGAACTACACGTATCGGTTACAGATGATGGCTTGCAGATCTTTGGAAATCACCTAGAGCAATGAGGGCTGGGAGAGGTTGATGGGCAATGTTGGTTAAGGTGATTCTCTCCTTCACCAATTCCAGCTCTTAAAGGACATAATTTCCCATATCCCTAGGTGATGCGCTGCAGGGTGCAAACATCATTATTATTAGTACAGGAGAAATCAAAGAGGGAAAAAGTAAGGGTCAAACTACATCTGGTGATGGCTCCTTTTTGCCCTAACACAGTGTAGCTGGTTGGGGTTAAAATTATAGGTGTTAATCAAATGAAAGCAATCAAATAAAAATCCTTCTATTTTTGTATGCAAACCCCAGGTTATGTCATTAAACCCAAATCCTTTTCCTCAGAGCAGCAAAGTCAAAATACCAACTTCAGAATTTAAACAGCAGAACAAAACTGAGTTTGCTAAAGGATATTTGTCCCCATCCCTTGCTGTTCTCTCACAATCCTCACTGAAGAGCACCAGGAGCCTGGGCTGGCTTGGGTGCAGCAGTGCTACCTCAGGGATGCCAGGAGGACAGAGGTGAGTCTGTGTTACCCCTCTGGGGACACTGTGACAGCCCAGCCAAGAGGCATCTATTTTCCTTGGGAGAGAAGTGGGATGAGGAATGGTTTCCAAAGACACAGGCCTCTTGTTTTTTCCAAGCAAGTGAATGTCCCTACCCGACTTCTGAGCAAAGGGTGTGATTAATGAAAAGATGTCAGAATGATAATCCTTACTATCAGGAAATAGTGAACAGGATTTTTTTCCTTGGCAAATGAAGGGGTGGTGGGAAGAATGAAAACAACATAAAGCAAAGCAAAAAGGGAAACAAGGAAAAGGGAGAGGTTTTGAAGAGAGAAAACAGTAATATTATATATATATACATATATATAAAATACAATCTCCACTTTGCCCACCTCTTTTAATGTTTCTCTGGTGGTGTAATACAATACCTTCAGTGTTATAAATAGCAGCACAGATGTTGACAGAAAAATGCTCCCTTAATTACCATACAAACTGCTTTACTTGAGTGAACTGTTTAAAGCAGCCTCCAAAGGAAGTTCACTCAAGCAATTCCACAGATTACAGCTAATGAACAATATTTCCTTGCTCCTATTTAGTGCTCATTAAAATGTAAAAGCCTTTCATTTTCAACAGGCATACAATAAATAATTCCTCTCTCCCTCTGCCTGGGAGCAGCCATGATTAGAGTGGGGAGGGAGGAGACCGGCAGAGGGAGGCGGGGGGCTGCAGGAGGCAAATAAGTGGATTGGAGAGAAGCAGCCAATTCATTAAAATCCCTGGAAGCAGCAGTGACTGCTGCTTGTTGGGAAAGGCCATGTGTGTGTTTGGAGCTCAGCAGGCTGGGAGCTGAGCAGGCATTTCCCACCCATCCTGGATGAGCAGCAGACCACCCTGCTCCCAGGAGGCAGCCACCCCCACCAGGGCAAGTGGGGGGACAAATTGCCTTGGTATTCCCACAAAAACAACATGGACAACTGAGAGGACACAAAAGATGAGAATGCTGTTAGGAAAACTGACAGGCCAGATCTGGTTGATGCTTATCTGGACCCAGTTTAGAACTTCTCCCTGGCTTTAACCTTGCAACACACTGCACACCATTCCTTTTGTGCTAGTTTGAAGCTTTCCAAAGCTGAATTGGAGAATTGCAGTGTTAGAAATTGGCTTAATTTTTCAGCTCCTGAGACAGAGCAGGTACAGGGCTGAACTCCAGGGTACTGGGAGGTTGGAGACCAGAGGGGTCTGTTGCATTAGGGTACTGTGAGAACAAAGGAGCCCATGGGAGACCTTAGAGTACCTTCCAGTACCTAAAGAGGGCTGTAAGAAAACTGAAGAGGGACTTTTTGCAAAGGCATGTAGTGATAGGACAAGGGGGAATGGCTTTAAAGTGAAGAATGGTAAATTTAGATGAGATATTAGTAAGAAATTCTTTACTGTGGGGGTGGTGAGGCCCTGGAACAGATTGCCCTAAGAAACTGAAGGTGTCCCAGCCCATAGCATGGAACTAGATGGTCTTTAAGGTCATCTGAATTAAAAACATTCTAAGACTATCACTCTATGACTATATATTCCCTTACCACCAACCTACTTAGGATTTTAGCTTAACTTACAAAATAAAAAAATTTACAAGCCAGTTAAACCATGAACCAAAGGCTTAGCAAGAAGAAAACAGCAAAAATGAAGTCCATCTACCTGAAATTATTATTTTAAGAAGAACTCCAGCTAAGTGGATGAATGGGAAATGCAGCAGTACCAGCTGGATTGAAGTTAGTCACTGCACCAGTGTGCTCACAGATAGATGGCACACAGAAACTTTCTCCATGAGTTTACATAATAATTGTTGAAGAAGCAGAAGATAAGAACCAAAAAGTTAGCAAGCCACTGAGCTGCTATGCAGATACTGGTTGGACAACTGCAGGAAAGAAAGCAAATTTCACCTTCTCTTAAGATGAATGGGTAAGCCAACACCCTAATGCAATAAAATACTATGTTAAGCTGGGATACGCAGCAGAACTCAGCTGAAAGGATACTGAAACAGAGGTTAGCAGGCTGCAATTATAGGTGAAAACGTGACAGAAACATGACTCCTGCTTCCCTCATTTGCAAAACACCCCACAGCATCCATCCCACCATTTTGGCTTTCTTAATTTTGTTTTGTTCCTTCACACTTCTAAGTGTCTGAGGAGCTTCACAATCCCTTCCTGCAGCCCAGCTTCTTTCTACCCTTACTGCTGGTGCTGTGGTCCCCTCTGCCCCCATAAGCAAAGCCACCCCTCCATAGGGAGGTGAATTAGCAGCAGAGGTAGCTGTTCTATCAAAGGCAATGAATTCCTGGGGCAGTTGTGTGTCTCAACCTTGGCAGGGACTGCCAGAATGAAATCCCTGATATTAGCCTCCCTGAATGGAGGGAACGATCTGAGTAGGACAAAAACCATCAGAGCTTTCTCCTGTATTTAATTTCAAGGCTTAAAAAATTGACAAGTGTATTTCCTGTGGTGATGCTAGTATACCCTATACCTGAGCCATAAATAAGACTGTGGTGGAATTCAATCATCAGAAAATTAAAAATAAAGCAGAGATCTAAGATCTTATATTGACCTAAGCCTCAGACTTAGATAAACTTGTCAGCAATATCACTTTGTGGTGACTTTATCTTCGTTAAACTTGTGTATGGGGAAGATGCAGTCTCACAGCTTGCAGGAGCCACTGTGACCAGAGGAACTTCACTTGCTTCAATGCCAATGTGCCACCCTCATGCAGTAAAACTAAACCTTATCTCAAGGATGCAGTGACATTTCTACACCAGGATAACTTCTACAATATATTGTCTTCAAGAAAAATATTTGCAAATAATAATTGCAAGTGGAGTGCAGAAGAGCTGGAAACCAGGTCCCAATCCTGCCCATGTCCTTTCAGCAGAAGTGACACCTATTTTTCCTGTGGTCCCAATGACCAAACTGTGTTTGGGTTTGTGCACTCGTAAATGGTGCAATTTAATATCTCACCCAGACATGCCTCCTGTAAGGAGGCAGCTCTGGTAAAGATAGGAGTTTACCAGCAGTGCAGTATTATTGATGCTTTCAACATTCTGTACTTGGTTTTTAACTAAGGTCATTTTAAATCAGTATAACACCCATTTTATTTGCTTTTTTATACTTGTCAATTTAGTGTTGTATTCACAGTGATTAATTAGTTTGTGGTGAAGGTTTATTAGGTAATCTTTCTGTCAGTCAAAAGTCACACAGGTTTCTGAGTAGAGAACACCCAAAGATTTTATAAACATAAGGAACTGATATTGTTACCTTTGTGTATGAAAAGTAGGAGCTTTGTCTTTACATGTGGTCATGTACAAAAGACTTTAAAGAGCGCTTTTTGTTCATGTTCCACCACAAAAGCAGATAGATTCCCTCAGATTTTATTTTTTTAACAAGAATCTAAAATACTTTTGCTTTCTCTGCCTATTTACTGCCTGAAGAACTTGTAGGCATCTTTCACAAAACCAAGAAGTAGACTTCAAAAAATTAAAAAATGCTGCAGCTCACCATTTGGGAAGTCTACTATGTAGTTCATTCAACTCAATATGACTAAAAGCAAGACCAAATTTAATGAATTTAAAAGCATCTTCACCTGGAAATTTTTTCCAATGTTCGTATTTGGGAACAACTTGTATGTATATATATATGTATATAAAACACAGTATAAAGAGATTTCAGATTTTACATCTTTATGTGTGGAATAATAACTTAGATTCTTTTTAGGGAGCGAAGAAAAGATTGCATAAAATTAACTAATTCTAAAAATGAAGAATCAAAAGCATACCATATAGGAAATAGAGATTGTCTGCCTGCCTTCTTTATGCTTGTTTTTACTGACTTTTATATTGTTCTGTGCATTGTGTGAAAATTTACTGCAATCTACTACACGATATCCTACATACAAGTTTTCATGTTGAGAGACATAATTAAAACAAAAGTGGCAAAAAATGCAGGATTCTTTCCCTTTTAGACAGGTCACTCTACTAATCTTCACAAACTTGGTGTTTTCCAGAAGATCCTGAACTTTACTGTGAAAAATACAGGGAAGGTAAATGCCTTTCTTGACCAGAAAAGGTATTACACTGAAGAAGTTGGGAAGAGCACTTGGCAATCTGATCTGATTAAATTATACACTATGTAAATGTATGTCACATTCTGGTTTTTACAACACTGAGGTAACATGTAAAGAGACATAGATTAATACTAAGAATTTGACTAATCACTTTTAAGAGCCATTTCTGTTTTAAATTACACCAGTGCTGCTCTAAAAATGTAAAGTTGTCTATACCACTGTGAGAATAAGTAGCAAGTTAACTGGAGTCCTTCCTCTGTCACCTCCTTGAGAAAGCTGTGGGTTATTTCTATCACTCAGAGGTGATGAACAGGCAGCAGCAAAATCAGATGATGAATTCAGATGAAACTACACAGATGTAGCAGCCCCCGCCCCGCCCCAAGCTAAATTCAGGAGTTCATTTTGTGGACTATGGGATTACAGATCTGAAGCTGGAACAGGAGAAGGGCACACAGGGCCACAAATTGGGTAACTGACATAAGGACAGATAATATAAAACTATAATCTGTTGAATATATAATCAGCATATTTAAAAGCAGCTTTTCCAAATTAAAAAAGAAAAAGGCAAGTATAGGTCTGTGACAGAATTTTTACAGCACATGTTCTACAGCTTTGATAAATACCCCCCCTCCCCACACCCAGCCTTACAGAAAAAGCTAATAGAGATTAACTTCAACTGATTAATGTGAATTTAGAGACAGAAAACAGGTTTTAGCCCAGAGTTCACCCACAGACTCAGCCTGAGTGTGAGAATGAAATAGTTCTGGAGTTTACATTATTTTAGTATTACAAATCTAGCAGCTGTATAAAAATATGCTAAATATTAGTCTGGAAGCCAGAACAATGTAATTTCAGTATATCTTTATTAATCACCATTTTTGGTTTTATTATTTCTGGTTTAGTTAGACTGCATTTTATTGAATTGGCTTTTGAAAAAGCTTTCATGGCTTTATCAAAAGTGGGAAGGCTCCATTCAGAGCTTTCCTTTCATGCCTGAGACATGAAATTGGAGCAACCAACAATTTGCACACATGATTCCAGCATATCAAATGAGGGAACAAAGAGAGAGGCAAAAATTGAATCTACTGCCTTCCTGGTTTAATTACAGGGGAAAATTGCAAGGGGAAAAAAAAAAAAAAAAAAAAGGGTGATTAGCTGTTTTCTTGAGGTTCCCCCAGAAAGCTGAAGGAGCAGAATTTGGTCTATGGATATGCAGGGGACACCAGTGCACCTTGCATGCCTGTGGTAGATGGATGATACTGATGACAATCTAACTGGAACATCCTGCCTGAATATGAACAACAGATTTGTCAGTGTGTGACAGGCTGACAGCCCAGCTCCCAGCTGCTTGTCCACTGTTGTTAAATCAGTACCTTGTCTAAGTGTTCAGCAAAGAGGCAATCTGCTTCCTCCATTTGTACAGGCAGGTTGCCAGTTAAAAAACAAGCACTGGCTTCAGGCTGCAGTGCCATAATGCATTGAAAAGATGCAATCTAAACCTTTGTATACTCCTAAGGCAACAGAGAGCAGGACTTGGAAGTACAGGCTCAGACTTGAGACTATCCTTTTCAAAACCACAAGGATAACTCCACAGGGGAATCATGAAAGAAATGCATGAAAACTGTGGATGACTTTACAGAACTTATTTAAGGAGGAAAAATACAGCTTATTTTGGTACAGGAGAGCAAGATCATGCTACTATACTCAAGACTGTACCAGAATTTCTTTATAACATATTTTAAAGCAGTTTATAATTCATCAACAGTAACGATTAGCTCTAGACTGAAATTTCATATGCAAAGATGCAGTCCAGAAGCACTTCAGGGGGAAAAATAGAAATTCAAAAAGAAAAAAAAGAGAAAAACAAAACAGAAAAAAAATCAGCCTGTGTACACAGCAACTCTAAATTAAAGAACACAAGTAAAGGGTTTATTGGTTCCCAAAGCTTTTCTTTTTCCTGTGACAAAAAGTCTCTATCTGGTTTCAGTTCTTTAATTTGGTAGCTGTTGGTTGATCATATAAAATAGAGGTTTAAAAAGTGTGATGGTAGTGACATGAACTAAGGAAATCACAAATCCTAGCATTAATACTAATGCTCTCAGCTCTTGGGTGTGTAGTGTGTGAGACAGTCTCTGAGGTGATGCTCAGCTGAGAACTGTGAATTTACACGACTAACTGCAGCATCACTTTGGAAGCAGTTTTAGTCTGTCAGGTGATTCACAGAGTTTATTTGAGGATCTCCAATTCCAGATCTATACATCAGATCTCTGCTAGCTCAGGAAAAGCTATTGTAACCCACTGGATCAATAATCATCTTGTTCGTGTCTCCCATGCAAAAGAGGCTCCCCAGCAGTGTCACTGTGCACCCTCTTCCCAGGGCAGCATCCAGGAGCTCTTACCAAGCCTCATGTTTTGCTCCCATTCCAGGCTAGTAGCCTTGCCTAGCCCTTCCCAGAACTGCCCTGCCATGGACAGAAATTGCACTGGTGGTTTCATGGACAGGGAGCTCCACCTTCCTACCATGGTGTGTTCCAAAGCCTTACCTTGGGCCAAGGGTTAACATCCAAGTCTCAAGAATGCAGGTGCATAAACATGTCAGGTTATGGGCCTCTATCTTCTAAAACATCTGTTCCACATGGTCCTAGGTCAGACAAATTTTCCTGCTCAGAACAATGCTAATGGACACACATTTTAGCTGAAGTCACTGAGATTTAAACATAGGCTTGTTACTGTCTGTCCCAATGACAGCCCATCACCGTTTAAAAATTTCTCTAGAAATCAGGATAAGAAGAACTACATTCACATACATATTTACATATAGTCCTGAAAATTTCCCATTCCAAAGTAATCACAGAGACTTCTAAAGCACATTAGTTATCAATTTATCTTCTTCAAAACCCGTAATACAGCTTTTAGAAAATAAGACAAACTGGAGTATGAAGAGACATGGAAAAAAAAGCCAATGCAACAGAATTATTTGTTTGCAGAATAATATTTTGCAACCTGTGTAGCCTACGTGGAATACATAATGGTTCAGCAAAAAAATACATAGGTGGCAGGTTTAAGTTTGAATTCTCCTCTTGGTAAGAAAACCATGTCTACTGAATGCTGAAAGAAACTTAAGGTCACATTGCACTATCAAGCATGCTGGTACTTAATAAAACAACTACATCTTATGAATAAAATGAAAAAAAAATGAAGCTAATATTCTATTATTTTGCCCTTCTTGATTCCTTTATAATTGCCAAGTATCAAATCAATTTGTATGATGATGTTTCCCCCTTCTCTAGCAGATGTGTAAGATTTAGCAGAAGGACAAAGTACTGAAACTACAAGGTTTAAAGTGAGACCACAATCTGTTTGTGGCTTCTGTGCTCTAGCTGGAGTTATTTTTACTGTTTGTCACAATCTAAAGGGAAAGGGGCAAAATATTTATGTAAGAAATGCCTGCTCTGCATCTCATGTCACTGTTGTTAGGCTATGTCATAAAATTCAAACATAATTCTGTGACAATTAGCATCATAATAATATATTCAGAAATTCTGTGTCCTATGCCAGAAACTATTTTCTGCTTCAGTGTTTTATCGTGGCTGTATATTTTAAAGGAACCAACTATTTTCAACCAAAACCTCTTTTTAAATTTTTCCATATGGAAAAGTACAACATCAATGTACTCTGTTGCAATCCACTAGTATTTTCTCATTTGTGCATAAATAGGAGTATTAAATTAAAAAAAAAAATCCCAAAAGCATTGCTGAAATGTTGTCTCTTTGTATATTTCATATTGAGTCATATATAAAATATACTATACTTGTTTGTTTTACCAGCCTCCTTGATGGTAATCTTTAATTAAATCTGTAATTTAATTATCTTTTTTTCTCATTTTGTCCAGCTTGGTAACCTGGCTAGTAGCTCTGAACATCTAAACTGCACATTTACTTACAGCTACTTACTTTCATGCTTGTTTCTCAAGGATAATGAAATTAAGTGCCTTTAGCAGCTCAGCTTGCACAAGAATTTAAAAAGAAGCTTTCTAAAAATGATAATTAATATGATAATTAATTGGGAGGCATTATCCTACTTCTTTACCATGATGCTGATGCTAATGAGAAAGTTACTGAGAAGTTACTCTCTGGACCAAAGAATCATAACGACAAAAAATTTTTGACTGGATATTAACCTGATACAACATTTACACAAATCAGTGGAAAATGTTTCCTAAATCCACTCGGCTTTAGCTGTATTTTTAGGTTGCCTGCAAGTTAAGAGGATAAAAAATACTTGCATTATTTCACAGATTGTTTTCCCAATTGATAATCACACACTAAAACATTATATACAACAGCCTGAGACTTGGGGAAAGGGACAGGATGCCAGTGGTTCTGACCTGAATCTCCAGTAAACCTGTGGCTTTGACCCTGGAATTTCCTCTCTATTCACTACCTCCATTACCAGGAATAGCAATGTACAACCAGAGCCAACACTCTGCCCTTACTTCTCATTTTAAAATTCAGATGGAAGAGGACTTCACATGCGGTTAACTTTTTGCCTTCATAGTTCCCACTTCAAGATGATTTTCAGTCAGCATGATATTATGAATCCTATTTAACTATGCTTAAGAGCTCTCATTTAGAGTTAAGTGGAAGAAGAAAAGGCAAAATTGTCTTTGCAGATGTTAAGAAGAAATTCATTTCAAGCAATCATCATTTAATATCCAGTGCTGAGTTTTTTAACAAATGCTTGCTCTAAATAATAAATCAAGTGAGTTGGCACTAACAATAATACCTTCGAATATGAATGAGGAAAACAAGAATATTAAAACAATAGAAACATTAACATACAAGGTCCTGCTATCTACAGGAGGGAATGGCAGAGGGCACTAAGAAAAACAGCTGTTGCTTATACTGTTTTTGATCTGTTGCCAGCACTGATGACTGCTGTTATGGAAAGGGAACCAGGTGCTTCCAGACACCAGGTCCCTTAAATCCGAGCCTGCAGCACTTATTCTTTAAATAGTATGTGAGGCTGCTGAGCTGTCTCCATCCTGTCTCCATCAGTGAGTGCTCACCCACGTGGTGGGTAGGCTGACAGGAGCCCCCCGCTACCAGCACCTTCTTTCCCTCTGCCACAGGAGCTCTGCCAGAGCTTCCCGTGAGGACATCCTCCCCAGCTGCACAGCAGTGGAGATAAAGATCTGCAACTGCAGCAGCTCCATCAGTGCACACAGACCCCCAGGAGTGCTGTTATTTTGTCTCTAAGGCACCCAGTGAGATCACCTGGCACATTCTGGGACCTCTGAAGGTTTATTTTATCTTTCCTTCTGTTGCTGCATAGTATTAGGTCTCATACTCAATAGCAGGTCACACTGTTAACCAAAACATTTCATGTAAGGAACAAGAGCAGCAAGCAGGGTAACCAAACTAATCCCAGCTATGGACATGAAGTCCAGCCTTGGGAGAAGATAGCTGTCTTTGTTCAAAGCTGATGAAAGTACTTTTCAGGGGTCTGGGTGTTGGTACAAGGCACGTAGGACTTGAGAACCAGGCAGCACAGTGATCTACTCCATTTTAACAGCACTTCTATTTCTTTGGTCTGTTTTGTATTTCACATGCATATTTTTATATATTACACTGGATTTAACACATAATTTATGAAAATGGCTTTGCCTTAAAAACTGCCCTATTGACTAACTGTGTAAGTAAAATATCAGAGGAAGTGAAGAGTAATTGGCAGGTGGAAGACATGAGTTCCAAACAAAACAACCTGTGACTTCATTAACCCCTTACCTGGCTGAAGCGTCTTTTATGAAAAGTGTAGTCAGTTCCTTTAGACCACCATGCTCTTGGATGCCTTTTGCAAAGATACATCTTCTCCTAAGCATCTTGATGTCGACAGATACAAAGGAAAATATTAAGGAGTGAATGGAAATCAGGATTGATCTAAACCCATGGACTGCTCTTGTATTTGGGCTGGATTAAGGTTACACTGTCACAGAAAATGAGATGCAAATGGATATACAGACAAATAACACAGAGGAATAATCTGAGACTAAAAGCCTTTGTTAAGGTGCCAGGGAAAGCCTGGTGTCATCTAACTAAATCTCAAGAACAGTCCCTTAAGCACCCTTGCAAAAACGTGGTGGCTTTGAGAACAGGAATGCAAATGCAAATCCTTACATCCTGTGAGCTTGGCTTCTCCTTGGGCATTATATAGAGAGAAACTATTCTGCAGACAAGTGCCTTTCATCTGTATATATGGACATATTCCCAACCCACTCCAAGCATGCTGCCGCAGGAGAAGGGCTGGAGGGCATAGCAGCATCCCTCTACTGCTACAGAGGTTGAGGAGAAGCAGCAGAATCAATGTTTCCCAGCTTTGGGGACGGTACCAGCCTTGTATTTCCTTCTGCCTGCTCCAGACCTCTCTCTGCAGGACCTGGCAGAGGTTGAAAAGCTGACTACAGTCTATTCTATTACTAACATGAAGATGGTATAGTTTTAACTCCTGCTGCTGAACCTCATTTTAATGACCTTACTCTAGTTCCCAGTAAAAGAGCCTTTTTTTTTTTTTTTTTTTTTAAATCAACAAGTGATTTGAAATACCCTTGAGATAACTGCACTTCATCTTAATTATATATGAAGTACATACACATCCTTAGAGTGCTTTCTTGGCTTTCTTGGCTTTCTCCTTGCCTTCTTGGAGTATTGCCTGCACAATCCCACCTATTTTGAATATGTGTAAGATGTAAAAAACCCAGGACTTTTGAATAAACTGCAACATCCTACATTTGTTTCACATCGGTCAATAAGGGAAGATGCTTTTAGCAGGGTATTCCTACAGGCTGATGTTCCAGACACTACAAACACAATCAAATGCAAGGCTGTATTTGGAAGCAACTGTTCCAGATGGCTGCATATTATGGAAAGTTCAGGCACACTACAAAATTCAAGATTATAATAATAATAAAGAAGGATTTCTTAATATTTTTGCTTATGAAAAAAACATGTTTTTTTAGAGGTGACGATCAAGTATTCAGGCTTTTTATATATCCCTCTCCCACTATCAGAAAGTCTGACCCACAGTAAAGTTGCCTTTTGAAATCTTCCATTGGCACCAGCCTTGTCAATAGCTATGTATAGATTAAGGACTTGCCAAGAGAAAGGAAAAGATAAGTTATTACAAATACAGTGTGAGGTTGAGGAAGACAACAATACCTGTCATTTAAGTCATATTTAGCTGTGATAACATCAGGCCTATTTCAGTCATAAACTGAACTGCAACAACCGATCCCAAACTATAAACATTTAAATGATAACATGTTCAGGCAGATAAAATTTAATAATTTGAGACCAGATCCAACTGAGGTCTATTTCCTCAGGCTACTGGTACCTACTTACACTTCTGATGTATTTGAATAAAAGAGCTGAAAACAAATCTAGCTAGACTTTGCTACATGCAAACATTTAGTAGGAGCCTAATTATATTCCTTTTGGATAATCATCTTCATTAACTTTGCTGCAGAATATAACCTCTAACATGAAGATTTGCCTGGTACCACATGGCACCGTACTTAGATATGTCCAAACCTGAAGTTTTCAAATACTTCTCTTGGAAGCACTTGCAAGTTGTAGCAGCCATTCCTGCAAGGAAGGTCACTTCAAGTGGTTCAGGCAGCCTGTGCCACATCTGTCAGCACACCCTGAGTTTCACTTCCCTTCAGGGACAGAGATGTCTTTCATGGGCAGGGAGTTCAATAAGAACTGACCTGCCATCCCTACTCTTGAAGCAGTAGTAAACCCTCCCTAAAGTTGGGAAAACAAAGTCTCAACTCATGAAGATAATTTGGACACCAATGATCTATGAAGGAGATAACTTTACAAAGTAGATTCTTTTCTTTAATGATCAGGAATCAATTGCACAAATTTCTGCTAATCTTCTTATGTATTTTCACACCACTCCTTTCCTTGTGCCTTTCTATTGGGGAAAATTGAGCTTCCTGTATTTTATTTCAAGAAAAAGCTACTGCCAAAATTGCAGCTGCCTGGCGTTTTGTCAAAACTTGCTTTTTAAAATTCATTATTTGAATGGAAACTTTGTATATAACAATGATGAAGGTCTAACACCTGCCATTCCCTATAAATGTCCAATACTGACCATCTTTTGATTTGTTGCTCTAGATACCCAAGAAGCAAAGCTTCTTCTATTTATCATAAATGTACAGCTTGCAACAGGGTACAGCTGTGAGATATTTTTCTCAGCAATATTGGTGGGTTGATGTCTTTTTACAAACAAGTACTTCAGAAAAGACTTTGCTGAATAGTCCAAAATTATTATATTTAAAATATAGAAATTATTGAACTATATACTTCACATATTTCAGTGGAAAACCTGCTTATTTAAATACCCTGCACACACTGAATTTCCTGGTTATGAAAAAAATGAAGAAAAATACCATTTGCTTTTAGGTAATCAGATTCTGTGGGATCTAATCCTATATCCTATTTATGGCTGTGCCAGCTATTCAAAATTAAAATGAACCTTTCATCCATGTGTATCATAAATGGGCATTTATCAGGATTATATGATTTTGCAATCCATCTGAATACGTAACCAGAATTTGTTTTCTTTCCGTTTCACTATGTAATTACCATGCAACAATAACAAAAGTGACATGTTTGAAGAACAGATAAAATGCTGTAAATTGGCCAGTAATGGTGATATTTCCTCATCTTCTGAAAAACCCATTTATTCTCTCTCTCAACAAATCAAGGCATTGTCAGCCCACACTCATCTTGTGGCCAGAGGGGCCCTACCAATTTCTAGATGTAAGCGAATACTGGAATGCAGATGAGGGCTACTAACTAAGGCTTTCAACTCAGGCAGCTGGTCTTAGCTTGCCTCAATTTCTAAATCATCCATAATGGGGCCAAGACCTCCAAAGCACTAAAAAGAGCAAGCTGACATGCTGGACAAACTGTTAATTTTTTCCTGAAGAAGCTGCTATATTGCACATCTGTCACTGCTGTGCAGACAATTACTCGCAGAGTAGAAAAAAAATCTGCTGCTTGTTTCTCTCATGTAGTTGTTAACAGGAGTGATGGAGAAACACAAGTGGTGTGAGAGCTGCTACAGGAAAGCTTCTCAGCCTTCCCCCACCTTTTATTGAGGTCCTCAGAAATTAAAGCGTTTGAAAGCATCCACCCTCTGTGGTGTGCACTTTAAGCTGTGGCAATTAAGCCCACGCCTTAAGTCATTTGATATCCTGTGGCCACAATAGAGGTGCAAGTTGCAAAGTGCCCTGAAAGCCTTCCTCTCTAAATTGATTCACTGCTCTGTAACACATGCGGGAAGATTTTCAGACACCATCGTTGCAAGATGACAACCACAACAGGAGACTGATGAGAATAAAACTGCTGAAAGCATTATTTCTCATGCTACATGTGTTAAATATCTATTAAAATATGAAAAAAAATTAATTGTGAAGTACCCACAAATTTTACAACACGAGGTGCTGAAACTATCATTAATAACTGTTCTGAGCCAATCAGGAAAAATGATTATTAGAAGTGGCCAAAAAGCCTGTGCTTGGTCCTGGAGGGAACAAAAAGCAGGGCTTGGGATGACTCAATGGATATGGAAACTACCCAGGAAGGACCTCATAATAACATGAATCAAAGTTGACAACAGAATTCTTAAAATTCACACCCTTCAACCACACCAGCAATTAAACATTTAATGTGAACTTGTATAAAATACTGACCGAAGTCACAGGCTTACCTGTGGAATGAGTTTAGTATTTTAATTATTAAATCAGCATGCAGAATGATGAGAACATCATCAAGTTCTGTTCCAAACATTCCAGATGGCAGGAAAACCTTGGCACAGTAACCTGCTCCTGGACTACAAGCATTTCCCCCATTTTAAGAGGTTACATGACGCACATGTCAACCAAAGGATGAACATAGTTCATGGGCTCAATTCTGTCAACACTAAACTTTTGAAGTCTTGACTCAGAACTTGTATTTCATCAATCAATAACTTCAATTTAAAATAAACAAGCAATAAAATAAAACATTACATTCACTGTTCTTTTCCCTTTCCTCTGGCACAGGAACACCAGACACAATTGGGTGTTGTTTTCCAGGTAAAAATTTTGTAGGATAATACACAAACAGAAGTGGTGGCTTTCAGCAATACATCTGGTATTACAGGAAATTTCCAGGTTATACAGGGCATGACCACAAGGTCTTACCTGAGGTCTAAACCAACACAAAAATTGAAATCCTTTTCTAAGGAACATGGGTTGATACCTGTTCAATGTTAAAAAAAAACAGTGGTGGACAGTCCTGGAGAAAAGGTTCACAGTGGGGGAAGAACAAGCATCTGAGACCAGGATGACAAAAATCCAGTGCTCTGCTGGAAAATTTAAGAACTGTCAAGGAATGCTCTTCTGTGGCAGTGTGAGTGGTGTCTGGATGATTGATATTATTTGACAACTTGAAGGCGGAAGACAACTCTAATGGATGGAGGAAAAAGTAAAAAATTGGCAAGAGTAGACCACATCCTTGGCAGCTGGTGATACCATCTTACTGAAGAGAAACTGGGATAAACTTAAAAACGCCAGGTGTATAATGCATGTGTTTAGTAGGACACAATCAGGAGCCTCAGTGATTCAATTGCCAGTTGATTGTATATAATCTCCTAAATAAAATAGTATTTATTGCCAGTTAAGTCAAACCCATCACCAAAACCTGAACACTTCCAGGAAAACTTGTGATAAAAATAAAGTTTTTGTTGCATTAATCCGAGATACATTTTTGTTGCATTAAACTGACATACATATTGTAAAAAACAATAAAGTTTACAAAGTTAGGATAAAAATCAGGGCACAGTAAGAGTATATTTCATTTACCAAGAGTAACAGTGGTAAGAGTGGCCATTTGTGCCACCAGAGAACAAATATGAATGATGCCTTGGACTGTGAAAAATGCCACAGAATGGAACTAAACTTCAGCTGTGCCTGCAGTGGCTCCTGCCTGACCAGCAGGTGATGCCCCTGGCACCAGGCTGGGCACCTAAAAGGACAATGGTAATTCAATGTTTCCTTTGAAAACTCCAGCTTCAAGTAGCACCCTAAATGATGAAATTTGGGGTGAACCAACATCTTGATTTCTGGGGGACTGTGATCTCACATGCTACATGCCACCACACAAGGTCACTCAGTATTCTGTTTGGTTTCTACATTCCTCTAACATATACATGACCTAAAAACAGTTGTGAATTTTGTGTTCACTTCTTACCATCTCTTGTGAAGGATCCAAAAGATCTCAGCCCACCAGGGCCACATTTATGGTATTTAAAGCAGCAAAAGAGAAGAACTGGTTGGAGTAGCCAGGAAGCTTTCCCCAAGACCCCACATAATTCCCTCTTATTTTGGAACCCTTAATTTTCCCTCACTTCATCAGTTTTCACAGGGAGAAATAGCTGCTGAATGCAGCCACACATGAACAAAAGAAGAGCTTTAATTCATTGTGCACTTCAAAATATGTCTTTTATCCAGGGAAATTTCTTCAGACTATTTATCTCTAAGGGTATTTTTCCGAAACAATTAAGATCACAAAGGTAGTATATAAAATGTCACAGAATTTTTCTATGGCTTAAAAATAATTATCAGCTTATTTGCATTGTTAAACATTAATTAGCTATGAATGGTAATTTTTTTTCAACACTGCAATACTTCAATTTCTCATTACGAAATAATTTCAGCTCTATTAATTAGTTCTAACAGTAACTCATAGTAATGGATGACACCTTAAGTGAGCTATTAAATGCACTTATCACTGATTAGGAAGAAGACAACTAAAAAACCTGGCTAGGTTTACATAAAGACAGAATATGAAACAATATATTGCAGATTTATTGAATTCCATGGAAGCAACACACCCCCTTTTTAGTAAGGCAGGCTCAGCAGAACCAGAGATTTTGTCACACTTCTGTGAGGTTCACAGGGTGACCATATACCAAATGGCTAAGTATTTAATTATTCTTTCTGTTATTTTGTGTGACATTGTTCTTTGCAGAGAACAATGCATGCACGTGTGTTTGTTTGTGTAGTCATGTGCAGGCAAATAATTTTCTCAACTACACAGTAAACCCCACTAAAAAAAAAAAAAAGGTTTGCTTTTTTTGATCCACCAGGTCCAAAGACAGAAAAGGAATGTGGTTCTGGCCAAAAATAGTCAAAGATCCACTATCCTGGAAGGTGACAAAAATCATTACAGAATACTTCCCTTGCTATGACATTGTAACCTTTTGGTCATGGTTCAGTACAATTAAGTCTTGTAGTGATCTCCTTCTCAAACCACTGCTTAAAAATACGCATCTATAACTAATCCTGTATTGAAGTGCATGAACCTCTCACATGGCTGGTGAAATAACAGCCTGTGCTTGTAACAAAATCCCACAGCAGTGGATATGAACTCCATGATCATCACATTTGACCCTTCCAGGAAGTCCAAACCTGTACTTACAATTTATTTACCAGGACATTACTGCTAACTCAGAATGCTCTCAGAAACCCATATATGCTGACCCTTCATCAAATCTGAAGTGGAAGTTGCCTTGAATGCTGTTCTTCACAGGACATTCCAACAATTCGAAAAGAAGCTGAGGAGCAAGAATGTGTTGTCCAAAACACACTTTACTGAGCTAGTCCTCTTGGCCGTGCCCTTGGAGCCTCTAGACCTGCCCAGTAGGCAGCACCCCAGCAGGAAACCTGTCCATCCCTGCCTTTGTAGCCTCCCAAAACATCCTCCTGAGCTGGAAGCATGGAAACTGATGCAAGGGCAGCCTCCAATGACTCATACCAGAACTACAAAAGCCACAAGGTGATTTCAGGTTTTCAAGTTCTTTGCTCAGTGGTGAGGAGCATTCAAGTTTGGAGAGACTTTGGGAGACCTTCTCCACAAGGCCTGAAGCTAGAAGTTGTCAAGGGTCTCAAACTGTCAAGGCTTCCAGGTTCTTTCATTTTCCAGAAGGGAGACTGTACTTGAGCCTATGGAGAAGGATTGGTAACCCAGAACTGAGCACTGGGGTAATTTAGTCTCTGAGTAAACCATGGAATACATTGTCTTGGCTGCAGTTTATTAGAAAATTCCAAAAATCACTAGATTTTGCTGAATAAATGCCATCTAACACAAAATGGTTTTACTTTTTTTTTGATGAATATAGCTGTAGATCTCATATGAGAATACCTTGTTTCTAAGGGGCAGATATCTTTCATCTGGTCGCAGATTTGTCTGACCATAGTGCAAATTCAGGATTTATTCTATTAAAGGAAAGCCCAAGAGGAAATCAGCACCTGAGGCACCCTACCCATTGCAAAGTGCCTCTACCAGCAGCTCTCCTGGAGTTGTGTCCATTCACGGCCCTGGATGTTTATGAGGGAACTCAGCTGTGGGAGGAATATTTCTAATGTTAACAATAACAGTAAAACAGGTATCAAATCCCAAGACTCCAGGCTGCAGTTCTGATTCCCTACACCATTTCTCCATGAACCAATGTGTACTGGGAAACCTGCATGTTGGTACAACGCAAAGGTTGAAAGGTGATCTCTATTCCAACACTCTTGCCAGTGCTACTGTTCCTGTCCAGATCTCTTTTCTATAAAATTCCTGGGCAAGAGCTACTTTTTAAAAGCTGACCTGATTTCATGGGCAAGGGATAGAAATTGTCTAAATTCAGTTAGTAAGAACTGTAATTCACATGCTCACTGATAAAAGAGTATGAAAAATAAATCAGCTTACACACTACAGTGAATATAAAGGCAACTAGGTAACTGTGTTACTATTATTTACATCACATTAGGAAAACTCTTAAAATCATTACTGGTTCATTCTCAGAATCTCTTATTTCAGTAATAAGGGATACCAGGGTATATAAAAAAGAAATCTGTTCTTCCAGACAGTGGAACTATTTGATTTTAATCCAAATTAACATACTGAGTACCACTGGCATTCTCATTCAATAGTTTTTTGCATCTTGCATTTACATATGTACAGTTCAGGCTGCAGATCATATTTGATACTAGGGGAAGTGTGAGGGCCAGCACCACATTTACTGAGAGTCTGGCATTTAGAAAATTTTAGATAAACACTCCAGTTCCTTCACAATTGGCAGAATATCTAGATAACCTGGAAATTACAGAAAAACTAAAGTAACATATGGAATTCAAACTCAGTTCTGAGGACTTGAAACCAAAGGCAAAAAACTGAACATCTGCACACTTGCAAATGCAATCAGAAAAATTCTTGTGCCCTCCACAGTATTCTGTAAGAAAACAACCAAGTTTGTGCAAGAGAGAAAGCAATGGTGAAAAGCAGTAGGGGTCTTCAAAGACATAAAAAAATGTAGAAATATTTTACAGGAGGAAAAACTAGAATCCATTTATGCTGATTCTTCAAAGAATCACCTTGAACTACTCAAATCTACCTTGTAGGATAGTAAGTTGAAACAACATTATAGCCAACCTACAAGGAAGTAGATTAAAAAAATCACACCTCATTAAAAAAGAGAACAAAACTCATGAAAACGGACATGCAGGGAGCAATCTGAGGTCCAGCACCCAAAATAAAGCAGCTTGAGAAGAAGATGGAGAAAGTTTGAGTGTGGACATGTGTAGAATAAGCTGACTCACAAACAGAGAAACTTTTTAGGATTCAAAGTAGTAGATGCACGAGAATTTTAACTTACCTCAGGCATTAAAACCTCCAGCATTCTTCAGTGCTGGGTCAAAATGTTGAGCTTGTTTTGCCAAACACTGACACCTTATTTGTAATTTAATGAAAATATTAGTTGGAACATTAACATTTTCTTTCTGTGCGTATCTGATGCATGACTTCCCTTACTAATCTGCCCCCAGACTAAGAAATTTCAAACTTCTCACTGTATCACAGATTCAGAAGTGATTTTTTTCTCTTCATTATCTCCAATTCTTTACTTTCCTGCTATATCCTTTTTGAATTGACAAAAAACCCCCCATCATATCTACAGAATCACCTCCTGCATACTAAACTGTATATGAGTGGTTTGCTGTGCCTTATTTTGAACTGTGCAAAAGCAGGATATTCCAGGCTGACTCCCCACACTGCTGGGATGTATTGCTGTGGGTACTGCAAGGATAGACAGACTGACATTAATTCCCAGTTAAGCTGTACATTATAGTAGCCAAACAGCAGCTCTAGAAGAGCTCAGTGTTGAAGATGGGCCAGCACAATCCTGCAAACAGGCAGCTGGGATCTGAGGGAGCTTTGATGCCATGGAAAATTTAGGACCTGTATCTTTTACAAGGAAGAAAGTCACAGCTTCAGTCTGCAAATTCTCCCATGCTGCTTATTTTTAGACTTAAGTAGTACTTCACATCTTGAAGCCAATACATTCATAAAGTATTACAAATTTCTCTCTGGCTTGGGGCCACAGGAAGGAGAGCGACCAACACAACAGCCTAGCCAAGGACAAAGAAATATCAAGTCCTCAGTGTCAAAATCTCTTACAACTGAAGGCAACAGGTGGTCCCCCAGGAAACTGGCCTAGGAAGAGGCTGGAAAAGCAACTTACGTATAGTAGCAGAAATGACAGAAAATCTTGAGGGGCATCACCTGGCACATACAAGGGATTATGCTTCAAGACAGGAAACACTTATATCACATACCTAGGGCTGCAGTTTTTCAGAAAATCAGACAAGTATTAAGGAGGAAAGGCAACACTAGGGACAAGATACAACTGAAATGAGAAAATCTATGATGAGATATTCTGAATGATATTTCAATAAGCTCATGCATATTATCAGTAATGTATTACAATAACATATACATCTGTCAGAGGCTAATGATTTATATTCACAGTTTCAGAAGTCAAACTCCCAACACTTCATTATAGCAATGCTACAAACAGGTAAACAAGTGTTTCTATCTATCTCTATATCAAAATAACAACTTTCTATAGATAGAATACCTCATATTATTTTAAACCACTTTTCATAGCTGTTGAAAACCAGTTCTCATTGGTAGGGGAGATCAAGCTTACATAATCTCAGTGATTTTCAGCCTTTTACTTAATGATTGAATATTCAAATACAAGCAACATTGTCAAAATAGCTCCAATACCTGTTGTAGGACAGAAGAGAATTATAAGAAGCCCAAACAACTTAGTGTGCTCAGTTGCAAGTAAATGTGTGCTAACCCTTCTGCAGCTACATCACTGCTCCTGAAAACTCTGCTAGGGATGGAAGTCTAATTAGAAAGTTTCTTGATTAAGAGGGGAGGGATTCCCGTTTCTGCTACGCCTTTACTGAAAGTGCCCTGGGATCATGAAGAGAGGGAAAATAAAACAAAGGTTGTCTGAGTTTTCCTTGGAGGAACAATTATGGAGAATTTTATGAAGAGAAAGCACAAAGCCCTGTCACAGTTATTAAATTATACACATACCTAAAAGTGAAGGGAACTTGTATTTAGAAGTCTTACAAGAATATGGTAACAGAAGTACTGCAAACATCTCAAATGAGGCATTTCCTGACATTGTGGTGTAACCTCTTCAGCAGGATAGTAATAACCTAGGAAAGAAGTACCAGTAAAAAGGTACATAGAAGTCAGTACAATAGCTTAACATAATGTACATTTCCTTGGGACATGATGTTAGCTACTTTATTTCCAGAAACAGCACATTTCTGTACTCACCTGTGCAATAACAACAGTACCGAAAAGGGAAGTTTAATGAAAAGAAGATACAAAGCCCATGAAGAATTGAGTCTATTTATTTTATTTTATCTTGCATTTGTGTTGTTAAAGCAAAGTGTTCTATACATATTATTTAGCTAGTTACTGCTGTTCTACACTCATTATTGACTAATTGCAGAAAGACAAATGCAGGGAAAAACTTGTTGAAACAAGCATATTGATAACACTTCTCTGACTTTGACAAATATTTATTTAGAAATAAGATACTGCTCATGGGTTTCTTTTATTAACAGTTAATGGCTCAATTCACAGAACTTTGAGACACCATGGAACATGTAGCAAAACGCAGTGCTGATAACAGGCAACGTCTCTTTACTAAACATTCTTCAGAGGAAGAATATTACGGTAACAGCTGAGCTACTGATTCAAATACTTAAATGGAAAGAATGTGGCAAAAAATGATGTGATGGATAACAACTTTTAGATACAAGATGATCCCATATTTATTTAAGTAGGCAAAAAACTTCAGTGTCACAGGCATAAAGAATTATTATCTGAAAAAACTTGTATATGTATTTTAAAATAATGTGTGCCAGCTTTTAGCAGGTATCATCATATGATTGCAGGTTAGATGTAGGAAAGATCTGAAAAAACAAACAGTAAATCCAAGTATTTTGACCTGTTTCAAAGCCAAATAACATTGCAGTGGCTCAAAAAAAAAAAAAAAAAAAAAAAAAAAGAAAAAAACTGTAATTAATTTTTGTTTTGTTTCTTAACACTAGATTTAACTGTGTGAAATCACACTACTGGAATATCTTTAAAACCACTCCTGTGAGATGTAGAAAAATGAAAATGAAATCAAATTGTGAGTCAGAATGGGAATTTTACTGCACAAAAATATCTCAAAACACTACATTAAAATGTTCTAATAAATCACTTTGTTCTACAGCTTCTAACAGATAAAGTGTACTGTCAGCTGTGGCATCTATTGAGAATACCTGGGGAAAACGAAGTGTACCTATCTCTATATCAAAATCACTTTAACTAATCTTAATGTCTAATAGATTCTCACTAAAAGGCTGATTTAAAACAAAAAGCTGTAAGATTTTCAATCTGATTACATAGTTCTTACATTATGACTGTCTACTAGGCTGGCTGCTTCACTGCACCTGTAGGAATGCATGAAAAAAGTTGAATGAGCTAAAGATGTTTTCTCTCAACATGTATCCATTATTTCCCTCTTACCTTTTAAAAACAGGAAACACTTTCAAGTACTTTTGGAGCTCTACACTTATTTGTTGAGAAACTCTTGCTATGAAAATTGCACAGAAATACTTCAAAGAAGTGTTATAGGTGCCATACTTCCCGTCCAAGACATGCAGGTGTTGGAACTAAAGCAAAACAGCAGAATTTTAACAGACTGAGTATTCCTCTACAGTTTCCAGAGCTACTACAAACAGATCTTAAGAGATTTGTTTTTGCAATACACATACTGAAAATTATTTAAAGGTATTTCTGATCGCAGTGTAGAAAACAAAGAGGTTTTAAGAGTTCACTTACTCTCAGGAGCACATGGCACTGACAGAACAGGTGCAGGCCACAGAAATGCATTATTTGGAGTGACACGCAGGTGGGCATCTCTGCCAGCTGGAGAATTCCAGGCTCTTGGCCCTTTGCAACTATGCAGCCCTGAAATTCTTTGGATATGGAATGTATTTAACCAAGTTCAATTGTGCAAGAGATATCTGAAGTGGCAAACTCACATTATGCTATGCCTAAGAATCTTACAATAAAAGTCTATTTTTGCTGGAGAAATCCTGATTGTGTTTAAAATTTCTTATAATTTTAAAAAGTCAAATAACACAATCATATAAAGTATTTAAACAATGAAGAGTCTTCCTGAAACTCAGAGAACATGTGCATTCAGCTAGCATAAAAACAACATCAGGTACTAATCTCTACACTATGGTGGTATGATGGAATAACGTCCCCAAACTGACAGTAATCACACCGGAAAGTATGAACATTTATTTTAAGCAAATTTAATGCTATAATGCTGCTGGTTTTCCTCCTTCTGCTACTATTTTCCTGGAAAAATGGGTGAAGCTGAGAGAAAAAGGAAATTAATAAAAACACATCTCAAAATTAATCATTATATTTCACAGTTGCATGAACAAAGCTGTGCTTTTTTTATCCTAAAGAAATAGTTTTGCAAGCATCTGGAACTAAGGATTTTTCTCTGCAGCTTGGGAGCTGTTGGAAGGGAGATCATTCTCTTGAAGAAAAAAAGACTGGAGCATCAAATCCTGTTCCCTCCACCATGAGGGTAAATACTGCCAGCTACTACAGGCATGGGTGGTGAGAGGGGCAGGATTTTCTCCTTAGTCCCTCTGAAAAACAGTTTCCTTCAGCCATATCATTTAATTTTAAAGTGGAATTTGTTTTATCCTGCAGACTAATAAGTACCCTAGGAGCTTGATTGGTTGGTGCTTAATGAAATTGCTTCTGCTGACATTAGATATATTAGGTTACTGATTAAAACACTTAATGATCCTGATTTTAAATTGCTAGCTTAGATTTGTGAGATTCCATCAAAGTATCTTTTTTCTTCCTTTCCTCCTTCCTAATCCTGCTCCTCCTTGCCCTTTTTCTGTTCATGATCCTTAAAGGTTGTGGCTCATTGGCAACAGCACGGTCACAAACCAAACGCTAACACCATGTTGAACACTGCATTATTTAAAATATGCCAAACCCCAGAATAAATACTGAAATACAGTCATCCCTAAAACACAATTTCCTCTTTCAAAGCTCAAACTATTCTTAAATGTGGCAACACTGAGAATTACTAATATGAAATGAAAGCCAAAGTCAGATTAAACTTTAACTTTGAAAAATATTTGCTCAGGATACATAATTTTATAAATGTAAAATGTAAATGTAAAAGCATTATGCTTGAATGTGGAAGACAGTAATACATTACCAGAAAATGGTGTTGGAATGGCATTCCTATGACAACAAAGATGTTTTTCATGCTCTAGACAAAACTGCATACCATATCACCTTCCAGTGGGAAACATATATGTATTATGGCCATAATGACAGCTTATACTCAAATATTGTTAAACACTATAAATACCAGGTTTGGAAACTTTGCCTGAAAAGGGGGAAGCTACAATAGCCATAAAAAAATCTATTTTCCTCAACAAATCTTATCAAGACTCTTGAAATGAAATTATACTTACAAAACAAAATTTACTTATATTCTAAAACCTGCTGTGTCAGAAGCTTTTACAAAAAAAAAGTGAGTATACTGAATTTTATGCTTAATACAAACCTTAAGACTACTGAAAATAAAAAAGTAGAAGTTTTTGTACATTTTAGCACCATTATGAAGTTAGACTCGAGTGCCGGTTCCACCACTGCGGCTGTACCTTGCAGCTGGTGCACGTTGTGAAGCTTCAGCCATCTTTGAGAGAAGAAAAACTGGATTTGCCGATCACAACAAATAATGTTTGCCATTTTTTACTTTTTCTTTCTTTCTTTTTTTAAATAATTTTGAGCTTTATTTTTATCTCTGTCAGCTAAATCCAAGTCCAAGTCCTTTGGGTCTCTGGATGGCTCGTATGGGCTCTGATATCCCTTTGCTGTCTGGTCCGAGGCCCATGCCTGGGGTCCAGCCCATATTCTGAAGCATTCTGTTTCCAATGTTGGTTTCTGGGATTGGTTGGGTGTTTTCACCTACAAACCCTGAGATTAAAGAAATACACAGCATCAATCAGCAGTGCCTGCCATGTGGAGAAGAGCAGGATAATCTCCCGTAAAGCTTTAAACCTTCTTATTCTCCTAACTCATCTAACAGGTTTCTAGAACAGGCTGTCTTTGCACATGTCAACCTCTTGACTGCATGTGATTCTAAATAATACAGTCTTATCCTTTTCTTTTTAATGCTTTTGAAGATTCATTCCGTTTTTACATATGAGAAATATTGTCATATTATATTCCAATACGGTGGATTTCACATCAGCTTCAAAGAATACAAACCACCAGCAGCCGTCTACCAGTACATTGTCAAGATGACATGAATTTCTAGTCCTATTCAGTTACTAAGAAGAAACACATCATAGTAACATGACCATCACTCTGTTCTTAGTAATATTCATCAATTATCTCATTCAAGAAAATCCAATAAATAAGTTCTGATTAAAGAATTATAGCTGTTACAGAAACCATACAGAGAGGTGGTCAACCGCTCTGAAATTCAGCTATACCTTTACTCAATTTCTCTCTTCTTGAACATTGTGAGGTTTGATATGTCTAAGGTTACTTTTGGTGTTTTCAATTTTACTAAGCGTTGTTTACACTCTCTCCTTAGCATCGAGATCTTTGAGAAAAGATGCATACATACTACAGAAAAGAGCAGCAACATTGCAAGTGTTAGTATAAATTTGTTAGTACAACAGATTAATTTTTTTTTTGTAAGAAAGAGATTTTTTTCCATGAATGCATCATTAAAAAAAAAAAAAAAAAGAAAGTGAAGTCAAAATGACAAAGCTGTTTTTTTGCCTTCATCAACCAAACTCCCAAAGCCAGAGTTTGGAGAAAATGCATGGATAAGCCTTTTAAATATAAATATCTTGCACAAGGGATATTTATTTCAAGAATCCGTGTTAAAATTTATCAACTTCCACCATACAAACAACTTTAAAAAGGGCTGAAGTGTTTGAACAAAAGCAGTTGCACACAGACAGCAGGATTTGGTTTTCAGTGTTATTCAACATCTCTATGCCCCAACAACAGAATAAACAAACCCCTCCATGTGCCAACAGATAGCTTCAAAACTATCTGTTTTTCTACCTATTTATTCTACCTGCTACTGTTTGAAAAATATTGTAGTAGAAGACTGTGATTTTGAGTTTTTGGAGAGTATAATATCTTCAGCCAAGAATTTACCATAGGCAAGCAGCTGGCTTATCATTATATTAACTTACTAAACAACCACACAAAAAAGTTGAACATGAGCTTCTAAAAAGCCTCATTTATTACACACACACAAAAAGCGAGGTCCCATAGGGGAAACTGCATACACAGACAGAAATTCAAAATGAGAGGTGCACATTAAAAACCTCTTGATGATTGTGATGCTGAATTTACAGTAGTCCAGCATTATCCACTATAGATCTGTTCATATTCAGTAAAACACCGGCTACATAAAAGGCAGACTGCTTTCTAGTATCTCAGTTCTTGAGTCAAAGGAAAAAAGGAGTGCATTGAGAGAAGGCATCCTTTAATATTGGTTTGAAGCTATGCTTAATGCCGGGCTTAAAATAAAGGCTTTTAAGTCAGCAGCCTGCAGTCCCTGAGAGGGTTGCTCTTGAACTGACCAGCACAAAATTCAGTGTCCACGACCTCCTTTCTTTTCAGGCCCCCACAGGCAGAGGCAATTTTCATACAATCGAGACTCTGGCACTGCCTGGCATAGACAACACAGGCTTGCTTTGTAAACTTCCCAGTTACACTTCCTAGCATTAAAAAAAAAAAAAAAAAAAAAAAAAAAAAAAAAAAAAAAAAAAAAAAAAAAAAAAAGGAAACTTAAAAAAAAAAANAAAAAAAAAAAGAAGGAAAAGAAAGGGTACTGTTAAACAAAAATTCTAGTAATCCTCATAGGTAAAACCTTGGAAGTGTGTTTTGGTCCACTTTTTTTAAGAAATTATGGTAAGAAATGAAGAATCATTCCAGTAAATATTTGTGGAACAATTAAGGGGAAAACTTCAAGGGGAAGAGAGATCCAACAGACCTGCCAAACAGGAAAGAGCAAGCACAAGAGCATATTTTATGACACCTAAAAATTGGAAACATGAAACCATCCATAATACTGCCTAGGCAGGGGCAGCAGTGCTGCTGGAACAGTATGCAAGG
This sequence comes from Aegithalos caudatus, assembly GCA_013389925.1. Lineage (NCBI taxonomy): Eukaryota > Metazoa > Chordata > Aves > Passeriformes > Aegithalidae > Aegithalos > Aegithalos caudatus. Next base: position 379,775 of record WEIU01004614.1, read on the forward strand.
CATAGCCTGAGACAATGTAAACAGCTTTTTTGTTTTAGTCTATTCAGGGGAAAAACCCACAGACATCTTCCTGTAACAGACGTACCTTTACATATGAATTTCCATTCTTGAGACAGCCAGAGGAACCTCACAACAAAGATATATCAAAGAACTGGTACCCTGACACATTATTTAGTAAACCTGTGCTTCTATTTTTGATGCCTTTTTAAGCAGTTCAATGTTTTTTCTGTGGCAGGATAATTGGAATAATTTGGTTTCTAAAGATGTATAAGTACTTCTAGAATATGTATATTTTCCCCTCCACTGTACATACTTTTCTATCTTCTATTAAAACACAAGCTCACCGTAAGAGCCCTATTTTACTCTTGTGTATCATCAGATTAAAAAAAAAAAAAACACCAAAACTGAGAAATGAGAAAAAGAAAAAAAAATAAAAGCCAAAAGCCATCATAAACTTGGTTTCGCCACGCACTTTTGGGCAAACAATAAAACATACACTGTCCAAAAGATAATGTGTTTGGAGGCTTTTGTATTGCAGGAAGAATAAAGCAAAACCAAAATCCCACCCATCCTGCCTATATTACTAATTGACTAATTACTCCTTCTCATAAATGAGGTGAATACAGATTGCTTTTATTTGAAATGTGAAAAATATTCAATACACCCTGGCCATTCTGTCTTAGTATAGTTAGTTTTTACATGAATGCTATCTGTCTGCCTTTAACATTCCTGCAATTCTTCACCCATCACTTGAAAAATTTATCTGTAATGCAACATTATTTTATTTGAATCCAAAGAATACGGAGAGTGGTATTGCCCTCCTCCTCCATTTCATGAGCAATCAGCAGGTTGGAAAAAAATCCCAACATTTGCATTGCTGATAGACTGCATGACAGGACAGAGCTCTTAAAAATCATGCTACACTGTGTGCTATTCCCCTGACCCCCATTCCTGTGCTTTGGGCTTTTATTTTCTAATTAAAAGCAGTAATTGTCCTTGCAATATTCATCTTCAAGTTCAGTTTTTAATTCATGCCTATGGCACTTCTTGGACTAGCCAGTAGGGCCTGTTAGAGAGAATGGTCCAAGCACATGGCCTTGAAAAGGGCTGTGCTACCTCTGGGACGTGTTCAGTCTTGACCCACCCAGGAGCAAGAACAAAACCAACCCATTGTGCTGTCCCGCAAAAATAACTATACAGAATCAGATTACAAAAAAACCCAAAAAACCCAACAACCCCCCCACCCCCAACAAACAACACACCACAAAAACAAACACAAACAAACAAACAAACAAAAAGAAAAAAAGAAAAAAAAAAGAAAAAAAGAGAGTGGGGATATGTTTATATGTTTTCCTAATTTTATTGTTATATGAGGTTTCCAGGAGTTACAATAATGCCTCTGGATTAATAATTTGTAGGACTCTCCTTTGCATTTCACCTTTATTTCTTAGAGACTGAAAATGTTTCTAGCAACCCTAACAATTGGTTCCTGATCTACCAGATGAGTAGTCTGCATGTAGCTGTGGCTGCCATTATGTGAGGAAAGGGCAAACATTTAAGGTACAGTAACTAGTTTCAAAAGACAGCCCTGTAAAATACCCTCAGCTTATTTTCCTTCTTTCTGCAAAACTGCTAGCTGAAAGTAAAAAGGCCATTCCTCAAATCTTTGTGTATATGAATAGACACACTTCAAGGTCTACATTTTTTATGCATATGACCGTACATACATAGAATATGAAATCTGTGAGTAATAAGTGACAAAACGGGGAAGTGGAAAGCAAAAAACTCATCACATGTGTTTAATTTTGGTATGATACTTATGATGGCATTAAAGGCAGGTTTCAGTGAAAAATAAAGGTATGCAATTTTTTCTTAACAGCTGTTGAGACAGGTATGTCCTGGTTAAACAGTACACTAGCATTCAGTGCCATACCCTTGATTTTACAGTGATTGCCATGAATTAATTTAATTCCATCTGTAAGCTAAAATCAGATCAGAGGTCTAATGCTGCTGCAGGCTCCACATCTGTTTAATCATTTTGGATACGGCAGCTTGCAAAAGTTCAGCTTTTAAATTTGCTTCATATTTAAGAAACAATGTTACACCGGTGTAGAACATTGTCAGCAGGAAACAAATAAGCCTATGAACACTTTTGATCTGACAGACCCATTTTATTTGAAAATGCTTCTACAAATTCAAAGCTCACTACTGAAGTTATCATTTATTATAGAATAATAAAGGAGCTGTGACCTCATAAACCAATATTGTGACAATATTTATTTGTATGGTCCAGTTGCTGGATAAAACTAACATCAAGCATGTTTGGCTTATATTGGGCTGAATAAAACCAGAATACAGCTAGGATCAAGCTCTCAGATAACCCTTATTTAAGAAAATGTGTGGGGTTTTTGTTGTGTTTTTTTTTTTCTCCCTCTCAACCCCTCCAAGCTGTAAGAAACAAATGAAGGCACAGTGGAGTAATTTCATCTCTGGGCACCAAATTATTTCTGATGTTAAAAAGAATGGGGTTTTAAACAGTTCTGAGAAAATGACACTGTACATAAATAGAGTCTTGCCCTTTCATCTTTCTTTTGTATGATTAAGACTTGTGAGCAGAACAGCAATGCCTTTGCAGAGCACACCACAACTATTATTTCCTCTTCTATCACTCCCAGCAGCCTTAAATCCTTTAAATCCTTTCCTAGAAGGATCTCTTTTTGCTTGGGTAATTTTTGCAATACATGGCCTGCTAACCCTTACCCCCTACCCTGGATCTCACTTATGTCTATCACAGCAGAGTCAGTCTTTCTACCTCAGTTCTTCCAAGGAGCATTGTGGATGGTAATTCACTTGCGTAATTGGCTCAAGAGATGAAAATCTTGTATCTGCCTCTCTTAGCCACTAATCTATCCAGCTGACTGCAAGCCTAATTGGCAGCTTGTTTAGTAATTTGGCTCCTAAAGTGTTGTATTGATGTTGGATAAACAGCCAATGGAAGCAGAAATGATACATGCTGATTCTCTTTAAAAACTGGTGCACCTTCCCCCTTATTTTCTGAAAGCATTTAATATTTAATCTGTTCCTTTCCTTTTCTGACTCCTCACCAGACAGATGAGCTCAGACCAGTAGAGACTGATCCTGATACACAAGGAAAGTAATCAGAATAACACATTGCTGTAGTCTATCTTTTTATGCCAGCTCTCTCTCACTAGCAAAAGGGGAATCAGACAGCCTAGATGTTTATGTTCTTAAAATTGTTTTGGGTAATTGCAGAGACACAGCTTCAGAGGCACAGCCAACAGCTGTATGGTGATTTTATAACTCAGTACCCGCAGTGGTTTTCAAAATTCAGTACATATGGCTGTGTATCTACTAAAAAAAACACAAAACGCCAAACCAAAACAACTCAGCTATGAGAATGCTATGAAAATTATTTAGCTAGTATTTGAGACTGCATTATTTCACCAGCCTTTTACACATCCCTCATACTGAGCTATCTAAGACTGTCTAAAGAATAACCTTAGAACTATTATATTCAGGTGAGTCTGCTTGCATTGAATTTTTTCCTAGCTAACAAAGAGATAAGAATAGCAGAGAGGACATAGCTATGACTTCAGCAGGTGCTGGAAGCCTCTGTATTTATCCTGTATCCACAGCAGAGTTTTGTTGATGTCTGCACTGCCATAATTTCATTCCTAG